>JAQFVV010006244.1:7302789-7902789 GCA_028023455.1 Epiperipatus broadwayi | reverse complement strand
TTTTCCAGAGCAGTTGAATTTTTCAGAGAGATTTGGACATTTACATTTTTCAGAGAGATTGTCTCTCTATACCATATATAAGGTATCTCCAATCTATTTGAGAAGACAGATTTTTGAAACCACACATGCTGGTTAGTTACTAGATTGAGAACTACAGACTGTTGAAACTTTTGCTCTCTTTCTAAAATAACTGGTTTCATCTCCCTTATTGCTTCTCTTAAATCAATCATCTTATCGGATGCATGAAGTTTTTCCTCCAACTCTCTTTTCCTTCTTTTCACTTCATGATCTATCCCAATCAGCTCTTTGGTCATCATCTCATTTACTTTCTTTACTGGGAGATTTGGTATTATGGCTAATATTGGCCTTTCTACTTCTTGGAGCCTATTCTCTATCAGTGTATCTAACTTTACATTATTTTCCTTATTATCAGTGGTCGGACTATCCATATTATCTTTTAAAACTGGTAAGCTCTGATTACCTTTCCGTTTTACAAGTCTAACATATTCACCCATCTCTCCTGCTCTATCTTCTTTATAAACATTATTAACTCCAGGAATTGAGGGACTTTTCCCATGTTTCTCTATTTTATTTCCCAAAGCCATAGGAATTTTACTGTTGTTTTCCACAGAGCTATTGATATTTTCTTTTAATTCATCTTCACTCCTCTTATCCTCTTCTTTTAAACTTTCTACCCTTTCTATTCCTTTTCCATCATCTCTTAAACTTTCTCTCCAGATTCTATTATCTTTTAGCATACTTTCTATATTTTTCTCTATCTTTTGTTCTAGATTTACCATACTTTTATTATTTTTCTCTATCTTTTGTTCTAGATTTACCATACTTTTATTATTTTTCTCTATCTTTTGTTCTAGATTTACCGTACTTTGCTTACTATCTTCTCTCATACTTCTGAGCATCTGCATTATCATGTCCATGTCTGATGGTGCCATCTTTGCTATTTGAGCCTGGCCCACTTCTGACTCCTCATCTACTTCCACACTTGAGGCCGTATTACTGCTACTAACATTAAAGGCATTTCCCTCTATTTCCTCTTTTTCTTGAGCTTCAGTATGAAAACGATCACTGATTCCTGGTATTGGGGCACCTTCCTCTTCCATAACCTCTTCCATACTATAATTTAGTTCACTCATGTTATAAAACTATATATATCCCATCTGTACTTCCCTGACCATCAGAAATCCACACATCTTCTCCCTGTCTGACACCTATTCTGACCAACTGACTGATTTGATTTTCACCTTATTATGCATTACAAATACAACAAAAAAAAATTTTTAATATCCTTATTTAATGAACTACACAACAATAATCTATATAGTGCATGTCTGTCTGTAATAGCCCAAATTATACATTCATCCATTCTCCCAGAAATCCGACAGATATTGACAGTCCACAGAATGACTAGCAGTTCACAATCTTGAGATAAATAAAAGAATTCAGTCACAGCACTATAATCACACAATGCATCACAAGCACTCAGAAGATCATCCCAATTCGATCACTATTAACTACCACAACCCTTGATTAAATGAAGCAAACTCTGTTGCAATAAAAGATGTATTAAGTCTTAGGGGCTAAAATAGATAAACTATGCCTTGCTCTCTCTCTTGGAGTCTTATGTGGCAAGTATCAAGGAATGCCCTGCTTATTATAGACTACAAAAACGAAACCTTGCTCTCTCTCTTGGAGACTTGTAGGCTGATATCATGGCAGGACTACTGTTAACTGCTTCATGATAAAATAAGAATAACATATAAACTTGATTGGAAAACTATGCCGTGCTCTCTCTCTTGGAGACTTATAGGCTGGTATCATGGCAGGACTGCTGTTAACTGCTTCATGATAAAATAAAGATAACATATAAATTGGGTTGGAGCAGTGAATGGGTTTGATCATTCATAAGTTACATGAAATACATAGCATTCTCAAGGCAATGACAAAACTCTCCACTCATCATCAAAACTGCAATCTAACCAACCAAACTCCAACGATCAACCATCCAATCAAACCTCTAAAATCATAGACTTTTTACAAAATGAACTTCCCAAACACACATGAGACTACTATTCCATAATTCATCACTATTACTATGCCTATCCTATCTGGCAATAAATTATTTTAATGTTCCACAAAAAAAAAATCTATTATTTATTTCACCTTTGTCTTAAGTTGTGATATTCATCTCTATTTTCAAAATTGATAAAAAATTAAAAAAAAAAAAAACTGTTTTATAGCTGTACCCATTTTATCATCATCAATGAAAAATTAAATCATATTAAACATCATCATCTAAAATAAGACTGTTTGGCCAAGAAAATTTTGTAAGCCAAAAAAAAATTTTTACTGAAAAAAAAAATTTTACTAAAAAATTTCTCTATTTTTAACCACACATCTCCCATCATTCTATAGACTCTCTTTTTCAGGTATATGGTAAAATATCAGGCCCCAGTTGGGTGTCCATTGTAACCAAAATAAATGAGTTCAAATAGAAATAACTAAGTAAAGGTTCAAAATATAACACTATCAAGAATTATAAGCAAATTATTATAGCAATGTATTATTACAGGTATATGGCAAATCATGTGAGGGAAATCACGTGAAGTGAGTACACTAGTAATTCAATAAAATATAACTCAGGTATACAGGCAGTAGGTTTTATCCACTTTCATTTCTTGGTTTGATGTTAAGTTCATGTTTAAACAAATACTAAGTGAATATGGTCTAGCAGGGCGCCACTAGATTATCTGAATCTAGACACGGTTATATCTGATAACCTTTTACATGTACCGGGTTTGAATCCCCTTTTGGTACTTTATTTCTAATAAAAATGAGAGAGTTTGCTTTTTGAGCCATATCACTATAAGCACTAATAGTTAGGTAAAAGTAAAACATCTTTGAACCAAAGTGGAGTATATTAGACATAAATCATTTCTCAGATCTTAGCATAACAAATGTGTTTCAATAGTTTTGTAAGTTTACTAGCTCAGATTATATATAACTAATTTAGGATGGCAATTCACTCATCCTTGCATGAAATAGATGATGGGATGTGATTATAATAATACTAAGAGATCACTAAATATTATAAAATCAATATTTATTTATGGCCTTTAAACAGTTAAACAGCTCATTAATTAAAACGTTGATGATGATGATGATGATCATAATAACAATAATGACAAGGGTTTCAACTACAGCTCTAGGACTAAGCCTAAACATAAAACTAAATTTTATGAAGAAATTCATAATTATTGCTTAATTTTAGCATACTTACTTATATCTTAAATAACTAATATTCAACCATTGATGATGATGAATAATCACACTTAACCAAGACTACACTTAATGAAATATATACGCCTCATTTAATAAAACAAACTAATATTTATTACTACATTTCTAACATATACATAAAAATTTTTAGATAAATATGAAAATTGACATGAATAATAATAATAATTGATTATATAACAATCCTCAGATTAATTTTAAGTTCTTCCCCCTTTCCCTTCAAATGTATTTTGTATTAAGTTGGACGTCACATTGACCATGATTTTCACTCCATGAGAAAAGTATTAAAAAAAAATATTATCTGCTCATTGGCACACATACTTTAAAATCCAATATGTAAATAGAATATAAATAGAAATGTTAGTAAAATTGAAAGAGCAAGTTTTAGAAACAAGTTTTAAATTATTTCTCCCCCCTCTCTTCTACCTCAAAAATGCTATACTTAATGAAACAAACTAATCTAATATTCTAACACTACTTGTTATTCCACATTCACTCCCAATTTTACACATATAAAAATATCATTATGTATGTGCGTGTTTTATCCCATAATAACAAAATATTATTAAAACCAAAATAATAATATTAGTTAAAACTAAAATCATAATACCATAAAAAAAAAATTGTTTTACATATTCATATTTCATAACTGTAAAATTAATAAACATATAATTTTGATACATTCAAGATAATTTCTGAAGCTCAAAGTTATTATTAGTAAGACATTCTTGTTTTAATCGATCTGAATAGTCTTTAAAAGTTCTTTAAATAAAATATACCACTTTATCGCTAAAATGTTTATTAAGATTGAGATCATAAAGAAAATAGATATAAAAAGTCATATTACCGATTTTTTTTGTTTGTGGCGAATTTTCAAGGGTTCAAACTTGTCTTGTATAATGTTTATATTTCTCAGCTACCATTTCCATTTTACTGGGAACAATCTCTTTCTTGAGGTGGATAACTATTTGATGATGGTGACTCTATTGAGGTTATTTGCTTTAGTGGATAATTTGGAAATCATTATAGTAAATTTTCTTCTCTTCTTGTCAAGCATGTGGATGAAATACAGCAGTTGTTTTCCCATTTGTAAATTTTCTTGAGTTTAAAATCAGTTGTTGGAACAATTAATTGGACTTGATGATTAATATTTATCAGTAGATTAATTCATCTTCTTTGAATGCAGGTGAATGCGTTCTTCCTTCTATTAAAAACATCTTATTTATCTGGTCAGTTGAACGGTGTAGAATATTATTTTAGACACATCTTTTCTTTCCTATGTGATGTGCAGCTTCCTCCAGATGGTCCGGAACCGATGGAACACACATATAATTTTTCTAGCAAGCCATTTTTTTTTATATTTTCAACGTTCAATATTATAGTTTAATAATCTGAATCAATCACCATAATAATCTAAGACAGCTTTTTATATCCAATTTTTAGCTACCTTAACCAATCAGAGATAGCATCACTTGCTATTTTTGGACAAATTTGTTTTAATTAGATCTCTAATTTATTTTCAACCAAAGTATTTTTCAACTGAAAAGTTTAATCCTTTTTCCAGACACTTTTGTTTTAAAAAAAAATAGACTCAATTCTTATTTCCTTTCTTTTGTTTTTTCTTTCTTTTTAACATCCAGGTAACACTTCAAATCTTTGAGCTTCCTTCTTTAGATCTTGATAAGGCAAATTCAATTTTTAGAGTTCTGACTCATTATGAGCTTTCAAAGTGACAATCATTTACAAAAAAAAATTACTACAAAGATCGATATCTGATTAAACAGATTTCCTCTTTTAACAAAAAAAAATTGTACAAAAAAAAATAATTTGACAGATTTAATACTTCCTTTTCTTTCAATATTTAGGAAATGTAAAATTTTTGTATGTAATGTACACACATCCTGCATTCTTTCAAATCATTCATGAACTAACCCTAAATAATGTGATTGCTAGCTTAGTAATTATAACCCAATTATTTAATTAAATCTGTAACTTTTAAATCCCACTTATAATTAAAGAAAAGCAAAATAAAAGTATAGAATAAAATATTAGAATTGATCAAGCATAGGTTAGTTTTAAAGAAAGTTAAAATGTTTAATATTTGAAATATAAAACAAATAAATAATTTACACATACATTGCCTATATGTATGCATTATAACTTTGCTTTTTAAAGAAAAATTTAAATATCAAATATTTTAAATGTGTGTATTACCTTTCTATCAACACACAAACAAATAAAGCATATAATTGTTGACCCATTCTTTGTCTAAAGTGTTTAAGATTTTGATCTGGTAGGGTTTGAACTTGGATGCCCTACAGCTTCATTTATGATTATATAAAAATGAGATGATGATTTTTGGTTTACCTTTTCTACATGCACATTACTATAAATTTGGCTAGTGACCAAATTGTAATGGCACAATATACATATAATTAATCTATTATAGAGATATTTAATTATGTAATATTCGCTATTAAGAGTTGCTTTTGGGATTTAATCTCAAATATTATATATATATGTATATTATAACAGAACATTAAATAGTGGGTATAAAGTTTTGTAAAAAAATTTCATGTATTTATTTGTCAGTTCTGTTTTTATTAATTATACTATCATTCCTTATTGTTATTGGAATATTTAAGAAAGTATTTTGTCTTTGAAATTTGTATTTATTCTGTAATTCTTCTTACTTCTATTTCTCATATTATTTTATTCAACTTTTATAAATAAGTTGTTTTATATTCCTTTTTTTTTTTTGCATATATTGTTTTGTATTACCAAAAAATAATATTAAAATTTTTGATAATAAATTAAAGATTTAAGTTCTAAACTGAATGCCAGCGGTCTGTAAAAAGCAAACACATGTTACAGGATGTATGGTATTAAAAAGTTTAAGGAAAAGAAATGATTCACAAAAACTATATTAAACTTAAAGATTTCTCCATAATGTCATAGATTGATGATGGTTAAAATTATATTAAAATATATCTAAATATTATATAAATGTAACATGTCAATTTAAAATATATAATATCAAAAATATTATAAGTAAAGTAATAAATTTAATATTGGCTAGAAGCAAATAGTCTGAAATAATATGTTGAATTGTTATTCTATTCTTTTATGTTTATCAGTTAAAATACAAATAAGCAAACCCTTTGGTGTATCACTCGGAGTATTTGCTACTTTAGTATAACCCAAAAATAATTTTGAGATTATAATTATTGGTCAATAATTTTGAAAGCAAATGGCCTTTATCAAAACACAAAGAATTAAAGGACCACTGCATAATATATATGGACTTATTTCCACTTAGTCATTGCAAAACTCACATTTAACTTGTTTTTTTTTAGCTCAACACATTCTGCTATTAAGATAATCATACTCATTTATGAATAGTCAATAATGATAATAAAATAATATAGTATTAATAATTATTTAATTTACTAAAATATAAGATGAAATCAAATAATAGGCAAACAGGTGTAGTGGCCACACATATTTAAAGTTCTGTTAATCAAGATAATATTTTATTGTGCTCTTGATTAAGTTATTATTTTGAATAAAGATTTTTCTTTCAAAAAAACATTAATGAATGAAAATGTGAAGGTAGGGACCTCTACAGGTCTTAACCACAAGCTTACGCATTGGAAGAAAAGAGGGGAATAGGTGATCAACACATGAAAATCATTGATTGGAGTGTTATTGTCAATTTCGATTAGTAATATTTATCTAAATGAATCATATTTGTAAAACAATAACAAAATTCTAGTAATAAACATAATAATTAGAGTTTTAGTTTTAAAATTTGAATGAACTGGATTAAAGTTTATTAATCTAAACTAAGACCTTAAATTAAGGTGTTTTTTTCCTTTTTTTTTTAATGCTAAATATATATACCAAGCTAATAAATAACACTACTTTTTTGCAACATCTTTGAAATTTATACTTCTTTAAATAATTATATTCTCAACTTATTAAATTATTCAGATAGCCATGACAAATATTCTCCTTCATCCCAATTTACTGTGTAATACTTGTATATTTGAAGACTTAAATTAAACATTTTTAAAACTTTGTTGCATAAATCAGCATTTTACATGAAAACAGTGGCATTATCAGAGAAAAGAAGATTGTAGTATTTTAAATGCATTCTTTTACTGTTTTTTTTCTTATCATTTTCCAAACTATTACTATCTTCAATTCACAATACGTCTTGTCATGTTCATTGTAACGTTATTCTGCAACAACTAATTTACACAAGTCGATTTACACTGCTTTTTATTACAACCTCAAAATTATATGTATGCAGCCCAGACAACATCTATTATACATTGATTAAAGAGTGGTTTAAATTAATTCTTTAAGATCATCAATGCTATTCGTTATTCTCATTAATATAAATTTTTCATAAACATATAGAAGAAAGATATCAATTTGACAATTTTGTTTATTATCTCAAATCATCTTGTTCCGACCTCTCTGCTATATATCAAGCATTAAAAATTAAAAGACTGAAGTGGAGTTGGGCTGGACATATTTCTAGAGATGATAATAGATAGACAATTGAAATCTTAAACTAGATTCCAAGAGATTGTAAAAGACCCAGAAAAAGACCACATGTGAGATGGATGGATGAAGAAAGTGTGCAGGAATGATGTAGAGAAGAGGAGCTAAAGATCAGAGATGGATTGAACTTGGAGAGACCTTCATCCTGCAGTGGATTGATAATGGTTGATAATGATGATGAGCTAAGCCAAACTTATAACTTCTCACAAATATTTATTTTAACTTTTGAAATTCTTCATGTTTAAGAACAATGTATCCAATCTAGGTAGTTTTTAATATTCTCTATTAAAAATCTTTTTATTGGTAGTGATTTATTTATTTATTTTTATTTAGCTTGTTCAGTAATTTATCATTTTTATCCTTATTTTTTTTGAAACTTTAAAGCTTTCAATCTCTCTCTTTTTTTTAAATAATCCCAATCCCACCTCCAAGTAAAAGTATACTCTAAAGACAATATTTAATAAACAATTTACTTAAATTCAATTTTAAGATAACACAAAATATTCATATTTTTTAAAAAAAATTTTTTTAAACCTGTTAAATTAAAAAAAAAGATTATGTTAATACTCACTAGATGTCACTATAAATCAATATAACAAAGATTATGTTGTGAAACTGGGATGGCATAGATCAGGGGTCCCCAACCTTTTTGCACTTAAGAGCACATTCTATAATACCGGCCAGTTGGCGGGCACCATTTATTTTTTCAATGTAAATTTATAGTTGGATATTGTTAATAATACACATAATGTACAAAAAAATATTTATTTCAAAAATAAAATTTTAACATACAATTAACGTTTATATTTTTACTCTGTAAAAGTATAGTATTACTTACAATTTGATTACAATATAATAGGATAATTTATAAGAAATTTTAAAAATTAAATTTATTTGTATCAGATAAATAATTCTTTATCGTGTTCGGATAGCGGCGGGCACACATAAAATGGTCTGCGGGCGCCATGGTGGGGACCCCTGGCATAGATTATGGGAAAACTTAGGGTGGGGAATGGAAAGGGAAGGTAAAGTGGCTAACAGGTTTCTCTGGGCATAGTTGTTGAGAGATTCCTGCCTCCGTTTAAGGAGAAGTCGCAGTGCATCACATTCTAATTTATCAAATCAAAACTTTTTTTAAAAAGGCTTTCTTCAAATTTCGTTAGAGGTCACTAAAGCATTGTAAATTTTTTTTTTCATGTGTCATAGCATCGGCCGGGAAGCGAACCCGGGCAACTGCTTGTGAGGCAGTCGCGCTGACCTCTCGACCACCAATGCTTGACTTGCAAATTAATTTTAAATTCTTTTTTTCCAAAAAAAAAAACAACTTTCTTTTAATTATATAAAAAAAGGTTATATAGCTCTACTGAAATTTTATAAGTGTTGTTAAAAGAAGGTGAATTACCATTGATGATGATCAAGGGTTATAGCGTAGTCATAGTATTACTTTCATTTTCGGAGCTAAGCATATACTGTAATCAAAATACTGTATTATTAACATAATCATAATTTAATTTTATAATGAAACTTAATTTTGGTGACGTCTTTATAGAAAAAAAATATCGATGACAAGAATATTTGATAACCAATTACAATATTCAAACTTTAAATTGTCCCATTTTTAAAAAAAATTAGTTCTGTCTTTTGTAAAAAAAAAAAAAAAACTTAAGAAAAGTTTCATTTATTGAAAAATAGTTCAATGCACACTGAAAATCAAATGATGCTCAAGCACTATAATTGTCAGAAATGAGTTGCTATGCAGGGACTTTTAACTCTCAAGTTCACTGCCATACAACTACACTACCATTAAGGAGTTATTTACTTTTTGAAAGAGGTCAACAATGAATTGTAACTCTGCATTATATTCTTTTTTTAGTATATTTTTGTTTTGTTTCTTCATTCAATGTACTCTAATTTCCAGTATATATATGACTATAGATATAATAAACATCTCCATATTTCCCCATTCTTTTTAAATTCATATAAATAAAGATATAATAAAAGACAAATGACCTCCAAGATGCGTTTCGTGCTGAACCAGCACTCATCAGTTGGCCCAGGTCACTATCTCTCATATACATCTTTATTATATGCAAAGTATTTATCTAGAGTAAATTGTTACATTTTCATTTACCATTGTCAAATTCCCTCCACTCACAACTTTGACGCCATCCATTTCAGATAAATACACTAATGATTATTACTAATCATTTTCGAAACTAGAGATTATCTCTAGCACAGATATAAACTTTAAAGCTCAGTTAAAGATTAATATATCTGTTGTTGTTTTTTAAATTTACACACACGGAGTTATTCATCTTCTCTGGCCTGGGCCAACTGATGAGTGCTGGTTCAGCATGAAATACATCTTGTGGGTCATTTGACTTTTATTATATCTTTATTTATATGAATTTAAAAAGAATGGGGAAGTATGGAGGTGTTTATTATATCTATAAAGATATTACATATGGGACAGAGAAAGACGAATAACTCAGTGTGTGTAAATTTTAAAAATAAGATATATTAATCTTTAACTGAAGTTTAAAGTTTATATCTGTGCTAGAGATCATCTCTAGTTTCGAAAATGATTAGTAATAATCATTAGTGTATTTATCTGAAATGGATGGCATAAAGTTGTGTGGAGGGAATTTGACAATGGTAAATGAAAATGTAACTATATATATATGACATAATAGAAAAATAATAAAAAGCTTTCAGGCTCCTGCCTGAATATCCACCTGTTGCCTTAATCTCAACCTGCCCACATTTAAAAAGAAAATTAACCACAAACATAATTATCTGCAATTTATTATATTAGAAACTTAACAGCTAGAATGAAAAAAAAATCTATAGAGAAACTTTAACATAAGTTTTATGCTGTAATTTAAACTTATTTATTTTCAAGAAAAAATTAAAAAGGAATTGATTGGTTTGTGACAAGAAGCTATGTTTAATATCTATGCAATTAATGAAAGATAGTTGTCAAATCACTGAACACAATGCCTAAGTAAAGAATTTTGTTTTGCGTGTTTTGATTTTATGTTTGCTATCTAAAGAATAATATTTTCATTACTTTGGATTAAAAATCAAATATATATTTAAGTTAAATATTTTCATGATTAATTATAATGTAAACAAAGGAACGACTGATGTTATTTCCATGTAATAACTAGAGAAATGTATTAGCAGTGTTATTACTTATTAACTACCAATTAATATATATAATAATAATATCGGTTGAAAGTACATGTAATTTTTTCTTATAAATTAAATAATTTACCTTTAATAAAGTTAAACAGGAAGCCATTTACATAAAAATGCAGAGTGAGTTGGCAATATATTTATATACTTGTGATGTGTTCATATATCTACTTATAAATACAAAATCCATGTGAGTGTATGAATGTTTGTCTATAAGGCTGTCATGTGTCAAATTGTGAATATTTGTCTATAAGGCTGTCACATGTCAAATTCACACCCAATTAAAAAAGACGTTTGTCTGTAACACTATCAAATTCACAATTAAAAAATCAAAAGAAAAAAACTTATTTTTATAAATAAATAATGATACCTAACAAATTGTAATTTATATTATGAACATTTTATGCAAAGGAAGTAATTCCACCCTGTATGTTTAATAATATGCGATTTTTATTACAAAGCATATTTTAAGCAGAGAAGTAATTTTCCATTAACAAGCCATAAATTTTTATAGTTGTCCATAAAGCTGTCAAATTCACATATTAAATATAACAGGTATTTTTACAATTTTAATTTAGCTTTACAAAAATGATAACCTTTCAGGTCAAGTACATTTCTCATAGTGACATCTACAAAGCGCATGTGCATTAGCTTATTGGTATTATAGTTTATAAAACATCGCGCTATATAAAATAAATGTCTTGTTTACATATTTATTTATATAATATTAAAATCTTTTGATTAATTTACATTAAATCTTTAAAAAAAAATTGTTAAAGCAACCAATTAAAAATAAAGACAGCCTTTTCATAGGTCAGGTTAATAACTAAGCAACCATTCATTCTCTGATGTCATGAACTCCACGGAGGTGATTGGCAGCATAATAAAGGCTGAGAGGGAATCAATCGGTCTGAAGTGATATTATAATGCCAGAGTATAAATAAAAGCTAATTCTGGGGAGAGAATTAAATAAAATATCCAGTCGATTATTTGTTAATATTTTTATAGATTATCATAAAGATTTAAAGTAGGTGTTTGGGTTATATTGCATAGTACTATGGAAAACACTGTCTGGTGTCTTATTCAATGCTTGCTTCCCTGTAAACATATCATCACCTAAAGTGGGTATTCATTTTATTTAACTAACTAATAATTATTTGGTCTTTCATATGACTTGATTTCTGTGCATTAGAGAATTGGAACTGCCACTGTATGATCAGAGATATTTGATATATAGAATACATTGTTACTCTTATGATCTCTATTACTAATAATTTCTCATTACCCAATCTGTAGACATTATTGATATTTGAACCCAAGGCTATGTGTGTATTTATAAATATCACTCTGAATGTTGTTAAAACCAATGCATCAATAATGATTACAATGTATATATAAATAAAAGTAGTTTTGGGGTTAAATTAAGAATTCCCAAACTTTTTTCAACCACAGACCTCTTTATCAAAAACTTTTAAAACAGTCAACCCCCTAGTCACTTACTTTACTTACTTAAATTAATAAATTTCTACATTACTCAATATTAAGTATTTCATTAGATATCAAACTTCATTTTAATTACTTGTAATTAATCATTGAAAAAGATAAAAGGATTAAGGAATATGGCATTGTTCTTATGCAATATTTAAAATTGAAAGCTGCACTAACGAAAATTAAAGCAAAAAATATGAGCAGATTTTTTTTAAATTTTTGACATTTATGGAATAATTATGTAAATACAAATGAAGTACAAATATTGAAATCAATTTATTAAACTTAAAAATGAGGTGGAAAAATCGATATATTCAAATAGAATTAAACATCAACAAAATTCCAACAACCAAAGATTGTAATCGGAATTATAAAAATAATAATACCAAATAAATTAGCTTGGAAAACTGAATTTAATGAGATGGATGCATCTGGTGATCTTTCACCATTTATCTATGGTTTTAAATTAATGAATTTCATTTTCAAATCTCCACATTCGGTGATATGCAATCGATGTCTGTTCTGACACAGGTTTAAAACTACACTGAAGCCTTTCTCTACCAGAGACGATGATGGAAATGCAAAAAAATACTTTTGTACAACAGTCCATAGAGTCAAGTACAGAAGCAGAATATCTTGTGGCCAAAACTTTTGATAACCCTGTTTAAATTTACATTGAAGTCCTCATTTGTGCTGTTGGTTATCAGCTCATCTTGTAAAATTATATTTGGTTCTGCACTAGTAGTATATGGGATTATCATCCAGTTCAGTATTTCCAATGATAGAATATCTTTGAATATAGTTTTGAAATTTAAGTGAAGATCCTCCAAGTAGTTGACATAAAACAAGACGTTTTCTTCTTGGATTGTGCCTACCTTAAGTAAGTTGGGTGATTGGAAAAAGTCAAATCTTACAATATTTTGCTTAAAAACATTAATCTGGCAACAAAGGCTGATGTAACAAATTTTTCTTTGATAAGATTCAAATTGTTTCCTTGCACTTATAAATTAACATCATTAAATTTGTCAAATAAGTCAGTTAAATAAGCTATATCTGTTTTACTCTTAAGTAAATTTTCTTTCAAACTGGAATCTTAGTCTTCCAATAACTCTACAATAAATTGAAAAACTGCAAAAAATCTCACCAAACATAAACCTTTTGAAAGCCAGTGGACATGGAGAATCAATCAATAGAAATCTTCATCACTTTTCTTGCATAATAGAGTAAACACTTTATTGTTCAAAGGGTTACTTCAAATTTTGTTTACAACTATTATGACAAACTGAAATAATTGATTCAGTTTGTCACTAAGGTTCTTGGCTACTAAATATTGCCCATGGATTATGCAGTGAACTGCAAGCACTTCAAGTATGTGTTGTTTCAAGTAACTTATGAAACAGTGATAACAACCAACCATAGCTGGTGTTCCACTTGTCACAAGAGATATATTTGTCAATGGAATCACTTTTTCCCTGAAAAATAGCTCCATTAAATTAAAAATTGATTTGCCTCTGGGGTCAGTTTCTAAAGTTTTAGAAAAAAGCAGGTCTGCGTGTACTTCTGATCTTGAATAAAGTGAAGGTATGCAAGCAACAAAACTTCATTACTGGGTAATGTTGATTTATTTAATTGGAGGAGAAAAAACGTTTTTTTTTTGCAAATGATTACACAAACAGTTTTCCATGACATGTTTCATTTCATCGATACATCTTTGAACTATAATGATAGTTCAAAGGAATCCTTTTTATAACATCTTGTGCAGATTGATGGAAGACAGTGTTCAATATGGCCATGACAGCCAATAGAATTACTTTCTCCCCTATGGTATGCAGCTAGCCAGACTGCGATGAGTAGGGATATTTTGTATGATGCACTTAATCCATCATCATTTTGCTTCAATAATGAAACAAACATCGTATCTAGTATAGTTCTCTTCAGAATTTTATATTTAAGTGATTGAAAGTATGCCAAATCTTTTTCATTTTTGTCATGGTGAATTCTGTTCAAGTGATCTGCTAGTTTTGATGGTTTCATAGCATCATTGCTAAAGACTTTTTCGCATATGAGGCACATTTGTAAATGTTTGTTTGATAATGGCAGGACAAATCCTAGCTTCAAATAGTCCAAGCTGTACTATCTGTGGGCTTTTTTTTGGTTCAGTTATATTATTATTGTAAGAAATAAAAACCTTTTATTAACAAACAATTTTGACAGCCCCTTTGATAAAAAAAATAAAAAAAAATATGTACTTACTTGAAACAGAAGATATTTGCTGAAACTCTAATAAATAAACTGTGTGCTCTGATTTTCTTTTTCGTAATACTACTCCTCAATAAATAATTATATTCAAAGTTTAAATCACAAATAAGTACATGTCATTTCAAACGAACCAATTTATAGTGTTTTATGAAAGCAAGACCATACAAGTCTGGTAGATTCTGCTAATATTGAATATCGTCTTATCCCACTGTGAGCAAGTGCATACATGCAATGATTTTTCATGTCAGCACTTGCTTTGATGTGTCTGATAAAACAATGCACAAACATATTTGTGCTACATGCATTTTCATGCATTATTTAATGTGACTCTTTTAATGACATTTTGGTATGTAATGTGTTTTTATCAAATAAGCATTTTTTTTAATTATTTTATTTCTTAATTAGGTATCTATTGTGATCATAGATATTTTGAAATAACAAACAAATAGTAGTAGTAAGGAAATCTGCTTTTTCTGTCATCAACCCCCAAATTTTTTTATTGAAACTATCAACCCCAGGGGGTCGATATTGACTCCTTTGGGACTTGGATTAAATCATGTGTTATTTTTAATTACAAAATTTCAACAAAATAGCATCCGCCATTGTTAAGATTATTTTTTCAAAGAAAAGCTGTTAGATCTCAAATAGTAACGAGATGGAGTGTGAGTAAAGAATGAGGTTGAGCGTGAAATAGCTGAGCATTCAGAATATGTGGATAAACAAAATGTTTATTTTTTTCAGTTTCACCATTAATTGATTTCAAGTTTATATTAAAAAAAGAGATCAAATAAATGATCTCCATAAGGCTGGAGTAAGTTTTGCTTCATCAGCTCTATTTAACAATTTTGCAAATCGGAGCATGGCTGCCACTCATTCATTGGAAATTAAAATTTCTTTGTTTTCCTTTTGAAAGTGTGGAAAAACTAAATGCATGTGCCAATACAATCATTCTCTGTGGTTGGATTTTTTTTTTAAAGTAGTGTATGGCATGTTAAAATCGGCAAATTTTCAATTTTTTATTAATATTTCTAATAATAAGTTCATTTAATTTTTTTCTGCACAATTTATTAGATTGTATGAAGAAAACAAAGCTTAAGTTTTTTAATGGTCAGAATTAATAATAAAGTGGATTCAACATGCTTCAATGATTTTGCAATTTCAAAACCTTTATCCCGAAAATAAACAAAACATACAGAAACATTCAATTTTAGATTTTTTATTATTTAAATTTTTTTATTATTTGATAAATTAATTTAAAATTATCATCTACACATTTTATTTTATTTTTTAAAATATCTGCACATTTTTTCTTTTCAAAATAGTTCATAATGTTCCATATATGTAAATGAATACACCAAACTTCTTTTTAAAAACTTGTTTTTTATATGACTATAATAAAAATACACCCAACATTTTGACTATTTTATAATATAGTCTTTTTCAAGGAAGAGTAAAAAATAAAAAAATACAAATATATAATAATAAATATCACATATTTCAAACAAATGCAAAAACTTTAAAAAATACTAAAAAATTTATCTTTACCTCAACACAATCTCGATTTAATAATTTTTTTTACATTTATATACCCATCCAAAAATACCTTAAAAACATTCAATTAACAAACCTATTTTTTTTTCTTTTTTATTAACATTCTGTTTAATTCTGGTTTAATTTCACTAATGTAAATTTCTTCCTTTATTATTCTTTCTTTGGGTGTATTTTTATTATATAAAAAACAAGTTTTTAAAAAGAGGTATAATTTATTAATGAATTTGTGTTTGTACTAGCATGTCTGTATAGTATATAAATTATACTTGTGTTCAAATATAATTAAAGAAGTGATTTTTGTATAATGTAATTTTGGGGTTCGATTCAAGTTTGAGGCAACCTTATTTTACAGACATAATGATTCTCAAAAGGTTTAATAATTTGTTAGTGTGTCTATATTTGTATTAGTGTGTTTGTCTTTCATGTCTGTGTTTGTATAACAAGGATTTTCATAACATATATATTGTAGAGCAGTTCAAAGTAAATTTTAAGACTGATTATCAGATGCACAGAAAAGTTGCAGTTAATGAAGCAATCACAAAATTTACTGTTCATAGTACCATGTGAAAATATAAATTTTTAAAAGCAATAAAGAGAGATTTCAAGTGGTTGACTTTGTTGTGATAGCCACAGTGGTTATGTATACCAAGTGGAATTATATTCATGCAAAGAATCAAATCCAAATTCTTGCCTATGCCTTGGTACTCATGTTGTGGAATTCTAGTTTTGCCACATCTGGCATCACATTATTTTCAAGTCTATAGTTAGCAAATGAGCTATATGCAAATAAATTATATCTCTGTGGGACAATAAATATAGCAAGATAGCATCACTGGGGTGCACAAAAAATATGAAATGAAGAGAGGAGATTCGTTTTATCATTAATACAGATAGTGGCCTTCATGTCTAGTTCAGGATAGACAATAAGCCAATTGCTATGATTATAAAAGCATATCCACCTTCTGGAATTGATTTATTTTATACCTTTTATTAGGGTGAATATTTTTCTTATAAATGATTTGAGATTTTTTAACTTTTAGGCTACAAGATACTTTTGCAAGTTCTGAAGCTATGAATTGTCTCAGATATATATTATATATGGTTTAAATGAGAATTTTGTGACAAATACAAATAAATTATCAATGAAGATGTAGTTTTAAACATAGTTAATGATAAATTAGAAATTATGAACATACAATAAAATAATTTTTTCAAATATTTAAATTTCTTTTTTTTCCTTACTTTTTTAATAGTAATCACTTACTTGTCTTAGCCTTATTGTTTTCCTTGGTGTCTCTAGTTTCTATCAATATAAAGCTTTTTGCTCTAACATTATTAAGACTGAAGTCATTGTGAAAATTGGTCTCAAATCATTTTTTACAAAATTCAGTATGGCGCCAAATACCCTGAGGGGATTTGACCAGCTGGTCTTTTTAATATTTCACTTGACTCCCCCGTGGTTCTCAAATCATACTTTTCCAAATTAGCATTATTTTAGCATTATTAAAATCAGGTTTGTGACTAATTTCTAAAAAATGTGAAATAAAAGCTGATGTATTTAACTTCAGATTAAAGGCACTTTTATGTTCATTAATTCTGACATTAAGTCATCTATTAGATTGACCTACATAGCTTTTTGAGCACTGTAGACATGGAATTTCATAAACACCCTGGTATTCCAAAAGTACTCTGTGTTTAAATTTATGAATAAAATCCCCATTTTTTTTCTAGTGAAAAAAGTTAGAGTAGTCTTCTACTGATTTTATCAGTGACTCCTCTAATATAAGGTAAAACCACTTTATAACTAGTTGAAATATCAGTTTTATTATCTTTCTTCTTTTTAGTATCAATGTTATGTAACGACTTATATATGATATTTTTTGTTAGTTCTAAAGATGATCTTTATCAGACAAACTACAAGCTTGTCAAAAGATTTTTTGCTTCAGAAAATATTTCCATAGATTGATGAGAATGGGTGGATTTTCTGTAAACCAATATTGATAAGAATGACATTTCTTGCAATCAAAACATCTAGAAAAGAAGGTGATTTGTTATTTTCATCTTCGATAGTAAACTTAATATTAGAATGCCAATCATTCAGAAAAACAAGAAAAGAATTCAAAGCATCAATACCATGAGGCCATACAACAAATGTATGATCCACATATCTGAGCCAAATAGATTTGTTAATAGCTGCAATTAATACTTGACTTTCAAAATTATTCATGATGAGATCAGCGATTACAGGTGACAGTGGAGATCCCATAGAAAGTTTTTGATTTGTTTATACTTTTAAAAATCATGAATAAAAAATGTATTTTCAAATCATGTCCTCTGACTTATTTAGAAAAAAAGAAAAAATGTTTTATAAAATGTTCCAATATAGTTGAGGATCTGAAAATTAAAATTTCTCCAAGAGAAGGTTTTTCATTATATCCTAAATTTTATGGTTTGCCTAAAATTTATATACTTGAGGTACCATTGTGGTCTATTGTGTGTGCTATAAGTTCTCCCACACATACTTTGGCTAAATATTTAGCACAATGCCCTTATCATTGACAGATAACATTCCATCCAGAATTAAAAATTCAAGTCATATTTACCGCTATGAATATGAGGCAAATGGCCTCGAAAGCGCTTAGCATATAATAATTTTTGGAATCTTTATAGCTTCTCATTCAAGTGTTTCATACACTTCTTAATTTGTATATTTCTATAATTAAAAACTTTAACTAAAACTGACTTATTGGTTAGTTTTGATATTTCTTCTAGATTTGTTAGTATTTGATATTTCTTCTAGATTTGTTAGTATTCCTGTTGGAGAACTTTTATTTATAATATCTCAGTACAATAATTTACCTGATTTTATTATTCCAGTAGCAAAACATTGCTTTGAAAATACATTTTTTATTCATGATTTTCAAAAGTATAAACAAGTTAAAGGACTTTCTATGGGATCTTCACTGTCACCTGTAATTGCTGATTTCTTCATGAATAATTTTGCAAGTCAAGTGTTAAATGTAACTCCTAAAAAACTTCCTATATGGCTTAGATATGTGAATGATTACATGGGCTCATGGTATTGATGCTTTGAACTCTTTTCTTGTTTTTCTTAATAATTGGAATCTTTTTTTTATATGTCAAAGCATTGGCCAGGAAGCGAATCCGAGGACAACTACTTGTAAAGCATCTGTGCTAACCATTCGGCCACCAATGCTTGACAATTGTCATCTTAATATTAAGTTTACTATGGAAGTTGAAAATAACAAATCACAATATTTTCTAGATCTTTTTATTGCAAGAAAATATGATGACTCCTTATCAATGTCTTTTTTCAGAAAATCTACCCATACAAACAGACATTTAATTTTAATTTCTGTAATAAAAAATCATTTTCTGAGAGCTTATAGTTTGTCTGATAAAGATCATCTTACTCAAGAAGTAGAACTAACAAAAATTGTTATTTCCTAATGGTTAGAATAAAAACATCATATATAAGGCATTACACAACATTGATACTACAAAGAACAAAGAGGATAAAATTGATAATTCAACTAATTATAGAAGGCTTTTAACTTATATTAAAGGAGTCATTGATAAAATCAGTAGAAGACTATCTAATTTCAACATAAAGATTACTTTTTCCATTCAAAAAATTGGTGATCTTTTTCCATAAATCTAAAAGACAAAGTACTTTTAGAATACCAAGATGTTTATGAAATTCCATGTTTCCAGTGCTCAAAAAGCTATGTAGATCAGCCTAATATATGAATTAATGTCAGAATTAATTAACATAAAAATGCCTTTAAATAGAATTTTACTTCACATTTTTTTTAGATATTGGTCACAAACCTGGTTTTGATAATTCTAAATTACTTGCTAATTTGGAAAAGTATGATTTGAAAACCATGAGGCAGTTGATTGAAATATTAAAAAGACCAAATGGTTTAAATAGAGCTGACGAAACACAACATATGCCAGCCTTATGAAAGTGACTTATTTTATCTCTTCTAATATAAACTTGAAATCAATTAATCATGAAACTGAAGAAGATAAACATATCCTGAATGTATTTGAGATCTAATGTTTTTGCTTTGAAAAGTTAACCTTGACAATACTATTTCGTTGAAACGTAATAAAAAATAACAGTTTGACTCAAAAACTACTTTATATCATATTACTGTGAAAACATTAAATATTATATATAATAAAAGCAATGAAAAAATACAAAATGCTTAATCAAACAAATTTTAAACATATAATATTAAATCATCTATCCACTTTACTACTGTTTCACAATACTTTAATTATCACCCTCTTTTACAGTTTTGATTGCCCAGCAATCTTCTTCAGAACTACAACATAATACAAATATATGAGTATAAATATACATGAACATATAATTTATATACATCTATATGTGTATGTATATATGAATTATATACATATAATATATATAAATTGTAGGTTCATGTATATTTATATTCATATATTTGTATTATGTTGTAGTTCTGAAGAAGATTGCTGGGGCAAATCGAAACTGTAAAAGATGGTGGTAATTAAAATATTGTGAAACAGTAATAAAGTGCATAGATGATTTAATATTATATTATATACATTTGGCAATGCAATAAGAAATATTAGTTATTATATTTCTTGAAGAAATATTAAACATATATGATTATGATTTAAATTACTAAATAATAAAAGAATAATAATTGTTATGAAGCTATAATGGCATAGTAATTAGAACACATATTGCCATATTTAGGGTGTTGGTTCGAATTTAGGCTGGATAAAATTTTGGATTTTTTTCAAATTTCTTTCATGCTCATATTTTTTTTTAAGTAATTACCATATAGTCACCTTAGACAATCAGATAATCATCCAATATTAGTTGTAAATGAGTATCTGATTATTCTTAATTAAGGAGCAATGTTTTTTATTTTAGAAGGGGCTGTGGAAAAGTCTTTATCTTGCAGTGGGTTATTTAAAAACTATCTTATCAGTCATTAAGTTTAATAATTTTATCTTCACTAACTTTGAGGGACTGCTTTTTTATTATACTTAGAGATGTAGGTCAAGTTTTATATGAATAATTGTTTGAATAAATGAATCGCAGCCACCTAGTGTGACTCCTCTTATCTTCATAGATTGCATAAGTATTCACTTTTATGATGTGCTTATGTTTTCAAGCCAAGATATATAATTAGATATGAAAGTAGAGTATTCTGAATAAGATTTATAACTAAAAGTTTAAAATTGATTATTAAATTTAGGCTAACGTGTAAATGAATTAACAAGTGAGTTGAATAATCGTAGGTTCCCATTCAAGTATTTAAATTACTCATACCAGAGTTCTTTTTATCATTCTATACAGCTAATATAAAGTACTATAATTTTTTTTAAATTATTATAAAAAATCGATTTTACAAAATATTATAGTAAATCTTGTTGAAAACAAATAACTTTAACTAGATCAATATTTGAATGTGTTATCTGTTTTTAACTTCTATTACATAACCCCCACCCCTCCAACTATTTTATTACATAATTATTATGATTAAATGAGAAAGTATATAGAGTTTGTTAGATAGAATAAGCAAAACCATTAGAGTAGAAATGCGTTTAAATACAACTTTTTATGAATATCGAAATCCTATATAAATCAACTAAACAGGCAATAAATTACAATCATTCATTTGTGAAAGTAACTTATCATCATATGCATTTTGTGTTAGTGAATGGCAAATGGGATCTTTGGTCAGCAAGCAGCTCAGATCCGTAGGTGTGAAAGACTTCAGTTAATGCTTAGCAGTTCAAAAATAGCTATACCATACAATGTTATATGTATGTGAATTAATGAACTGTTGAACTTTAATTTGTCTGAAGCAATCATTTTATAAAAAATTAATAGTTTTTTTTTTTTTTTTCACGTGTCAAAGCATCGGCCGGGAAGCGAACCCGCAATCCCGGGACAACTGCTTGTAAGGCAGCTAGCTGTGCTGACCACTCGACCAGAAATGCTTGACAAAAAAATTAATATTAATAGTTTTAGTCTGTTAAATTGTTTTCCACAATTGCTTTTCAAGTTAACACATCATTTTCTTATTAATATGTTCGTAAATATTCCTACCTTTTTTTACCATATCGGTATATTTTTATTCTTCACATATTATCAATCTTAGATTGTAAAAATTAATTTTTTTTTTGTCCATTTTTGATAAAAATTAATCACTTCTACGGAACGTGCTGCCATCTTCAGAGCACAGTCAAAAAGAAAATTAGGAAAGCGTTGCTGTGATATTTAAATGTTATCGTTTAGATTTTGAAAACTATTTTTATTCATAACGCTATTCATTATTTTAAACTAATAAAAAATAATATTAAATAATTTACGAAAATACTAATCGCCTGCTATTATAATTTATTATTTTATAATGTTGCTTTTAAACTTATTAATGTTTTATATGTAATATAGTAGTTGCAAAAATGAAACACTCAAATAAATTTGCTGTAATAAAATATAAGTATATCATTACATTTATCTAATATTTTGTTAGTAATACATAAATAAATGTGATAGTGAATAAAATTTATATCGGGTTATAAACGTTAACTCGACATTTAAGTATATGCACACGTATATACGCCTATTAAGTGTGCGTGCAAAAGCAGTTTATCGAATATAATGATGAAAAGTCACTTTACCTTTTCCGACCAGTGCTTATTCAAAAGATTCGGATTTTCTCTTTGTATGGACTTATTGCTTGATTACCAGCACTTAACTTTGCAGGAAGATAGACTACTTTCAAAATTGCAATATTGGTAAAAGGTAATTTTTTCTTTTTTTCCAAAAAGATATTTTAGATTTCTATATAAGCATTTTTGATAGCTTTATATATTATCTGTCTGTCTATACATGTATGTATGTATGTACATAACATTTCTTTTCTGAAAATAAATAAGGTAACTCGATACTATTATTGAGAATAGACAATTTGTCAGTTATTTTGTGAACTTTTATTAGCCTTTGATCCTATTAAAATCCATGATGTTAAACTATATATTGTGTCTAAATCTAATATACATATTTCTATTAAACCACTAAACATTACATGATCACCATTCTTTATACTTACACAAGCTGTTTACACAGAGGCAAAACTCTCCATACAGTAGGGCCACTCAGTGCAAGCTACAGTAATCAATGAATGCAAAAAGGTTTATACATAAAATCTGTCTAGTGCCTACTCATCCAATATTCCCTGATTAGTTTCTAGATTGTGGTTTTCATCAGTGAGGAGCCTTGGATCTGGCTTGCACTGAATGGCGCTACTGTATGGAGAGTTTTACCTCTGCATAAACAGCTTGTGTAAGCATAAAAATTGTGATCGGGTGATGTTTAGTGGTTTAGTAACAATCTTATCCAATAAGATCATGGTGACTGTGGTTATTAAAAAACCAAAGACACCAAAAAGTATGGATGCTAAACTGAGTTCACTCAAAGCTTTATAGTTAGCTAATAAGGTAAAAGGTGGCTGCTGGAAGGTTGCATTAGATTCTAAGATCTAGGTGCAGATCCAATGCTCCTCACTGATGAAAGCCACAAGCTAGAAACTAGTCTGGAGATATTGAATGAGTAGACACTAGATAGGGATTTTATGTACAACCCTTCTTGCATCTGTTGATTACTTTGGTTTGCACTGAGTGGCACTACTATATGGAGAGTTTTGCCTCTGTGCATATTTCTATTAATATGTATAATTATAGGGTATGTTTAGATTTATAAGAAAAGATATAAAATTAAATATCAGAAAATAATAATTTCTTTATAACAGCTATATAAATATCAATTTTTTTTTATATACATAAGAAGACTTTTTCAGAACCTGATTTGGTGCCCTTTTCAATTGTTAATAATCTATTACCTTGACTAACTATTTTAGACATAAAAACATCTAGTGTTCAATAATGAAATTAAAACATAGATTACAATATATATCATTAAAAAAAGAAATCAAAACCTGCATATATAAATACAGTGTAAAGGGTAGCTTACAATGCAGATATTCCTAAAAAGATCAAGCCTATTTATTGAACCCAATCCATTTGGAATTTATATTAATAATGGGAAAATTATTTGTTTGTTATTATTACATATATACATATAATACACAAAAAATTATTATGTTATAATAAATTTAATACGATCAATATTTTAGAAGGTAATATTGTATTTTTTAAACCCTCCCCGTTCCATCAACCGCCCGCTGGAATAACACACATCAACCAACCCGCCCCCCGTCACCACGCGGGGTTTTCCCTTTCGCCTCGAAAAACCGCATCCTACAATCGCGTTCTGTTCTTATAGTCGGGATTTGGCGGCTAATAATTTAATGTATATTTAAGTTGTCGATACAGACAGGGTGTTGCAGATTTGAGAGTAATAATGCAAGGAGACAAATTTAGGTTAGATAAATTTTTAATAAATTATTGGCTTGAATAATATTTTTACGGTACGGAAACTCTCTATGTTTTTATAATAATTGCTGCGCTCAATAATCGGTTTGTACTGATTAACAAATCTCCAATATTTGGTTTATGGGACGGTTGTATGAGATCAGAGTATTGGGCCAAAATATTTAACTACTAGTTTTATTAGTTGTTTTATTTATAGTTCACTTGGTATAGGATAAAGGGGCGTAAAATTAATATATGTGACGTGGTTGCAGGATTAGGTTCCTTGCGGCTTCGGTCCGCCTTGTCTTTGACACTACCCAAGCCGGCCACCCCTTTTGACCGTGCCCAAGAGTTACCTGGAGAAGAATTTCTTTTCTCCATGTGGAGAAAGGGCCAGCGAGGTAAGGTTGACAGAACTCGAGGAAGAGTGGTCGGAGTGGATTTTAAAATGAAATTATATAAAACCTTTTCTTCCGAAACATTTTCACGACGTTAACTTTCAATAAAAGGAAATCAAACATCGAAAAGTAATAATTATTATTTCCCTGAAACCCATAACCCCCAGATTGTTCGGAAGGTAATAATAGAAAAATATTCACTTATTATTCTTTCGTAATAATATATAAAAAATTATAATAAAATTTTAGACTATTTTAAGTATTGAGATTTGGAGTATAGATTAAAATATTATAACGAAGTAAAAGAAAAAAAAATATTTGAATATTTCTCACTCAATAAATGAAAAATTTTTAGTCGATAAAAGGAAATTCTTTTAAAATGAATATAATAAATATTATGAGATAAACTTTACTGCTTTAATTAGAGTTGAGAAATATTATTATTGGCTCGTTTTGTTTGAAAATAAGTAATAGAAATATAAATGTATTCAAAATGGATTATTAGTAGGAATCTTAATAATGATTATCTAAAGACTAGAGACAGAAATATTAGAGACGAAATTTACTGACAGGTTTTAGGTAAATTTTCAAATGAAAACAAGAAATTTAATGAATTAATTAGGTTTACAGATTAAATATAAAATTATTACTGAGAGGAAAGTTAAAAGTTCATGAAAAAGTCATTTTTCTTCGTCCGGTTTTCTTCTTGCGGGATATTATGAAGAATGAGGCGGATTTTGAATTTCTTAGAAGGCATGGTATTTAAATGTTGGAATTTGGAAGACGGAAGAAAAAAATTAAGATCAGGGTGAAAGATTTAAATTGGCAGAACAGGGATGTCTTGGACTTAGCATCTGTTGCAGTTCCGAACTCTTAATAAGGTTGAAGTGATTTCTCTGAAACATTTGTGTAGCTTGAGGATCTACCAAAGTCAAAAGTTAGAGTCTATATTATATTTAAGATGGCTACGGTTGACCTTTCTGCCTAGTTTTTGTTCATAACTCCTCCTTTGATTTTCAGCTCCACAATATCTAATTTTAAATACTATACAATAGCATTTGCCTTTCTTGATAAGATTTCTACGTTTCTCATTTCCATTGTTCGGTTTTCATTTATTTTTAAATTTAATACATGATTCTAAATTGACAAAACAATTACATCGGAATTCGTGAATACAAAATATAAATTCATTATCTTAATTCATCAAAGTACAAATTAATCATTCTATACCTTTTGTACATCGTAAGATTTTGATTAAAAATTCTGATCAAAGGAATGTGACTTTTGATCAGCATTTTTAAATGACTTTGTATAATTTGCAAAATTAAAATTTAAAGGAAATATACACGCAATTGAAACTTTTAAATTGAGCTAATATAAATCCACAAACCACACACACACGAATATTCTTTATCACGATTTGTGACATTTATACTCATACTCTTTACATTAAATTCTTTTTAAACAAACACAAAATAAATAACTTAATATCTATGTGGCTTGGCATAGAAAAAGTCTCATTGCGGGTAAATAGTGGTTTAGAATTACCGTTCTTAAATGACAACCATGAAACTAAGATCGATTCTTCGATCTGTCTGTTTCAATATATACTATTGGATTAAATAAACTGTAATGTATATATTTTTTTTTACATTTAAAATTGAATATTAATTTATAGTTAAAGGCTTTAGGGATGGCCTGAGGTTAAGTTAGGTGGTTGTGTGTGAAAATAAAACTGGTTTTATTATTTTATTTTTTTATCTGTAATAAATGAAATGTATTTAAACAATAGGCATTTAAAAATCTAAATGTATTTAACAATAGGCAGTTTAAAATCTCAGAATTCCAGGAGATTCTCAGCATTTTATATAAAAATAGAAACTTTTTAAAAAATCGTTCTTCTTGTTAAAAGTGATAGCAGCTATAACAATAGACAGTAGTTTAAACTAAAATTTAGAACGCTAAAATGGAGTTTTGCTTTTTCTTTTATTTAAATCATAAACATTTTTAAAAGTCAAATGCTGTAACTAAAAGTTTACCAAATTCAGAGGAAAGAAAGTGAAATAAGAAGTAAGAATAACTGATAAATTTTGTAATAATTGAAGCATGTTTTAAAAGTTGTTGGAGTAAATTTTTTTTACTATTTTAAATTTTTTCAAAAAGAATAATGAAAATTAATCTGCTGAAAATTGGAAAAGAAAGAAAAATGAAATAATTTTCTTAATATATATATATATACGTGATTCTATAATATCCAATATAAATTTATGATTACAAATAATTATTGAATTGTACTTTAATATGAATATGGGCTAGAGCAAAACATGCTATTGTGCATCATGGTATTTCCTACAGCTGCATTAAACCTCTATATATTTACTTTCTACTTCATTGTAAACAAACAAGAAGATGCCTGCGGTCCAAAGTAAACAAGCATTGGAATACTTAATGGTGAATCAAATAAGGATCAAGGTGTTTACCATAAAGCACAATTACAGGAGGAGACACAATTGTATCCTTGCTAAGGAAAATGATTTACTAAGTGAAACTGTTTTGAAGAACAACTTGCCTAACTATCAACTACTACTTCTATTAGGATGATTTTTATAAACTTTGTTCCAATTACAATTTTTTTTAATCAAGAAATTAACATTGTAAATTTTTGTTTTGTTTTTTTTAATTCTTGTTATCTGCTGTATTTTCACACTCTGATGCTGAAGCTTCATTTTTTTTTATAATTAGCAAAGAAGAAAGGGGGATTATTCACTTTGATATTTTTATATTTTCATTGTAAATAAAATTTAGGTTAACCCACCTGCTTCACATCAGGTTATCCACATAAATAGTAAGGTAAGATTCTCTGCATTTATTTTCATAGATTAAATTGGAACACTTATATAGAATACATATTATATGTTTTATTTTGTTCATTAATCTTGTATATATATTTTCCAGTATGTTTGACTAATCAACTAGTATTAATTTCTATCTCTATCATATATATAAATTGGGGGAACTTAAGTTAAATAGATTGTTAACATCAGTAAGTACATAATTTAGCTAGCCAGCATCTCAATTATCTTAAATTACTAAAGTTTATTTTTTCTATATAATTATGATTTGTAAAAAATGAGGGACATAGATGGATTTCTACAATGGGGTATAAGGGTTGGATCTGGAGAACCATTAGTTAATAAAATGGTAGAGATTCACATGTGACACGTACATATTATTATTATTATTATTATTATTATTATTATTATTATTATTATTATTATTATTATTATTATTATTATTATTATTATTATTATTATTATTATTATTATTATTATTATTATTATTATTATTATTATTATTATTATTATTATTATTATTATTATTATTATTATTATTATTATTATTATTATTATTATTATTATTATTATTATTATTATTATTATTATTATTATTATTATACTTTATGTTATTTATTATTGTTAATAAATGTTTAAGAGTTTATATTATTCTGGTCTCTGGTTTATTGCATTGTCCTGACATTTCACAGTTGATAGGCAATTATGCATGCACACATATCTATTTTTCTTATCATATAAAAGCTTGAAAGTAAAACAAATATAATAAATGCTAGTTGTAACCTATACATAGGTGCAGGAGTTGCAGTGTTTATCTGTTCATACCTGTTAGAGGAGTCAAAAGCAATATTCTCTCTGGGCTTGAATATTAGGGCATAACGGAATTGAAAAGGAGGGAAGTGGATGAACTAACCTAAATTGCATTTGATAATATTAAATAGGGATAGAGTTAATCCATTAAAGCATATGCAATCATTGGTTCTCATTAGCATTCTACCAGAAAACCCAAAGGCCGACCATAGTTAGATGCAACTTTTTCTCTTTCTAAGCCTGGTAGGTCTCTGCAGATTGTGTCATTAGGGGCAATAAATTAGGGCATATTAACTTGTCCTACACCAGATTGCTATATCTGCATAGTATTACAGTTTGCAAGTTATATTCCCATCTGTTACCTTTGGTGTGTGGACAAGTGCGAATCCAGGCATAGTTGACCATCTGTTATAACAGTAATTACAAAATAATTGACTATGTCATAACAAAATAAATCACATGCATTGTTTACAATTATATATATGTCAATTTATATAACTTTCCGTTCATTTTTAATTAACCAATTATTAACCAAATTTATAGAAGTCTTGTAAATATTCATTCAATTATTTATTTTTAATATAGTATGTTTCATATATTTGTTTTCTTTTTAGATCTTTGATGCAACTATTCTATATCCATATTTCAAGTAATGAATGTATAATGCAGATTTATCATCTCTTCTATTAATTGCATTATTATGTTCTTTAGCTCTTACCTCTAATTGTTTGCCAGTATGCCCAAAGTAACTCATTTTACAATTTCACATGTAATTTTATATACAATTCCTTTTTTGTTTTGTATATAAAGATATTTATTCTTTTCCCGTTTTGATAAAATTAAATATATGGATGAAAGAGCAAACAATATTAGCAGTAGCAAACCCTCCAAACTGTAGTGCCACCCAGTGCAAGCCTTAGTAATCAATAAATACAGCAAGGTTTTCACATAAAATCCCCATCTAGTGTTTACTCATCCAATATCCTCAGACTAGTTTTTAAATTGTGGTTTTCGTGGATTTGAGAACACTGCCCCTAGATGTGATTTAATGCAACCCTCCAGCAGCTACCTTTTATCTATTTAGCTAACTATAAAGCTAGGAGCTCAAGATGAAAACACATTAATAATAAATCTGAACTCAGTTCAGCATCCATACATTTTGGTGTCCTTGCTCTATGAAAAATGACAGTCTCATAGGCAGGAATGGTATAAAACAGTCAGAACATCACATGATCACTTTCCTATGCTCATACAAGCTGATCATGTAATGTTTTGGTGATTTTATAACAATGATCTGACATTACTGAAAAAAAGAAAAATGTTGAAATGGAACTGGTCTGGACATGTTATTTGGAGCAATGATGACTGAAGACTTAAATGTAAGAAATGAGTAAGATATTAAAGTTTACTAAAGTGGTGTAATGAAGAAAAGAGAAACTGATTCAAACTCTGAGAATACCGTATTACTTCAAATTTAAGCCACACATTTTTAATTCTAATTTTGGAGATTAATATTACGGTAGGGTTTAATCCAAAGTGAATATTTTAACCATCAATTTATATTAGCTCATATTTATTATAAAATCATTTACATATTTTTTTCCAATTTTGAAATACCATTGCAGCTTAAATTCAAGAGTGTGGTTTAAGCTCAAAGTAATATGGTATTTATCACACGATCACAATCTCTTATGCTAGGATATAACTGTTATTAAACAGGCAAAACTCTTCATACAGTAGTGCATCCTGTGATAGCATAAGAGATGATGATCATGTGCTGTTTAGTGGTTTAACACCAATCCTGGGTAATAGGATAGTGGTGGCTATGGTTGTTAAAGAGCCAAAGACACCAAAATGTATGGTGCTAAACTGAGTTCAGACCCATATGATTATATAAGCTATTGAGCTTAGATTAAAAATATTATTGTGTTTTCAATTTCATTCTCATAGTTTTGTAAAGTAGAGATAAAAGGTGACTGCTGGAGGGTTGCATTATATCGTAAGATCTAAGTGCAGTGCTCTCAGATCCAAGGCTCCTCACTGATGAAGGGCACAAGCCAGAAAGTAGTCTGGGGATATTAAATGAGTAGGCACTAGATGGGGATTTTATGCACAAGCCTTCTGGCATCCATTGATTACTCTGGTTGTCACAGGGTGGCACTACTGTACAGAGAGTTTTACCTGTTTAATATGGTATTTCATTTTGCAGTATATTGATAATAGATTGAGAAAGATTATCAATTGCTCAAGAGGTCAAATGCCATTTTAGCATTGAGGCTGAGAACAATAGTTTCATTCAATTTATAAAAAATCTCAATTTAACATTTTGATACTTGAATATTACTTTTTATCCAAAGGACTCTACAGTTATTAAAATTGATAAGTAAATAAAGATATTTATATAAACTTAACCACAAAATAAGAGCGATTCTTAACTTATTCCAAACACTGCTTTAATCCCTTTACTCATTAACTTTGTCCACTTTTCTTTGATGATCTCTAGTGGCCATTTAAACTGTCTTAAAAAGTTATCTTTAATGAAATATTCTAATGCATATCACTAGCTAAAATTAAATAGAAAATATTCCAATCACCCTCCCAGTTGCTATGAAATTTCAGCAATTCCCATTTTGAACAAATATAAACCAGGGGGCAATGCTGGAATTTCATAATGATTGAGAGTATGATTTGAATATTAATGAAATAAATATTTCTAAAATCTGAATAAATTATTGTTAAGATATCATAAAGCAGTGATTTTTTTTTTCTAAATTTAAAATTCTGCTTATAATTGATAAACTTAGAAAAATATAGATGTGACCATCATAGTAAAGGTGTTCTTCCTCAGCCAATCATAATTTGCTCTTTATCATTATTGAAATACTTTTGTCTTGTTTCAAATCAAATATTGTCAAATAAAATCTTCATTTAATCATAAATCACTATAATATTTTTGTTTTAAAATATTTGTAAAATATTTTGCAAAAATAGTCATAAATATAGTAAATAAATTATAAAAAAACATTTTTTTGTCAAGCATTGGTGGCCGAGAGGTCACAAGCAGTTGTCCCGGGTTAGCAGGTTCGCTCCCCAGCTGATTCTATGACACATGAGAAAAAAAAATATTTTTTTTCTTTTTGAAAGAACATACACAAAAAACATTTGCAAGTATTTTTATAAGCACTCTTCAAAAGAACACAGAAACAATCGTTATTGACTTGTTTGTATTAATTTCTCAGTGTGATATTGTCATCTTTAGATTGTTTTTAAAAAATGACAAATTGATGTGAGCAAATAAATGTAAATCTGGCAAATAACTGCACCATTGAAGGTAAGCTGAAGATGACCGCAGTCCTGTTAGAAAGTACTGCAGTAATGCTGCTGGTAGTGAGTCTGTAAAGTGTTTTTATCTTTTACATAGACTTAAAACAATCTCTGTTTTTTTGCTTTTTCTTTCCATTTGCTTTTCACAAGATCTTTAAAATTTTACTTTTATCAATAAACATTTTTTTCTGTAACTTCTCATTATCTCTATTATCTTACTTTATCTATTCAACTTTTCTTTTTAATACATTTTAAAAATGCATTCAATCTTTTAACTCATTTTTTCCTATAATTCTAGTTTTTTGCTCTGATGAAACATAATTTACTTCAAAATGTCAGCAATTCTTAAAATATTCTTAATCAGTTATTAAATTTGTTTATTTACTATGATTTTCCTTCTAATATATTTCTTTTATTTTCTTTATTAGTACTTAATCAACTTAAATATACATAAATCTGATAGCATATAAGATCATAAATTATATATATATATAATTTAATGTTATGTGGAAGGTCATGTAATGTTTGATTTACCAGGGATGACAGTTGCTCTTTGATTCCCAAACTTTTAACTCTTGAGTGCATCATTCTATCACACTATGCTAAACTCCACAAAAAAGATTGCAAATTAAAGTAAATGCAATCATTAGCTCAAATTATGTGATAAAGAAATTAGTTACTTCATATATATATTGTAATGGTAACTATCCTTTTGACAATTGATAATAATCAAGTTAACAATAAAATGAAAAAAAAATAGTTACAAATTAATTTTTGATATGGGGAATTTAACCCTTTGAGACCGAAAACCGCTTTTTTACGCATTAAAAAAAGTTTACAATTTCGACCGCAATAGCGTGCAAACCGTATACGTCACAGTTACGCTTTTTTTTCTTTCTCTCCGCCATTTTTCTATCTTTTTGTACGTCTAAAAATTTTTTCTACCCGATGAAAATTAGATTTTTTATAGCAATTTTTGTAAAGTACATTATTAAAATTTTGTAAATTTTTTTATCTTTCTAGATTTTATCAACGGATAAAAAAAATATACGGAGAAAACAATTATTTTCGCCGCTGAACGTAATTATCATTCTAACGAACTTTTCTGTTGATGTGTTTGATTTTGAGGTTTCGTATTCCCCATTACCCGTAAGTATTCATCATCATCTGATATATAATAATTGCTTGTAATTCCTTTGGGTTATTTATTTTATTTTATTTACTGTTTTTATACATTTCATTGTAGATAAGTTTTTATTCATTTTATAGCATACTTTGCTATTATGGTTTGCTATGTAATAATGCATAATTTAGCTCACCCTTACCCTCATGATATTCCAATAATATAGTAATTATTTTTTACATGCATAACTTAGAATTTACTACGTTTTTATTCATTTCATTGTAGATAACTTTTTATTCATTTTATAGCATACTTTGCAGATAACTTTTTATTCATTTTATAGCATACTTTGCTATCATGGTTTCCTATGTAATAATGCATAATTTAGCCCATGATTTTTCAATAATATAGTAATTATTTTTTATCCCCATAACTTACACTTTACTAAAGTTACTACTGTTATTTTTTTTTTTGATCGACACTAAAACCTTGCATTTCTAATCCACACAAAACCTTGCATTTCTAATAGATATCCTGCATAGAGGGCCTAGAAAAACAACTGCTTGCAAGAATAGAACATACAGGGTGTCAAGCAGAAAAACGAAATTGAAATGGTCACCTTTTGCCACATTACACCAACAATCTGTAACTCAGGTAGGTCATGTTATATATTATTTTTTTCTGCATTTTATGATGAATGTGATGAAGCTGTCTATGAAATTGTCATTTTAGGCTATACCTTTCAAAATTGAGAGTTTGTGAACCAATGTAAAAATAAAGATTTTAAAAATGTGAAAAATATCATTTTTTTAAAATTATTTTTTGTGGTAATGACTACTTTATCAGCTTTATAACATTCTTTCATATTTGCACTTTATAAAAATGTATATATATATATATTTATTTATTGTAATAAATTAGACATTTTATTTAAAATTGTAGGTCCTGTAATTTTTTTTGGGAATTAAAAATGGCCGTTCAGGTCTCCTAATGGGTGATTGGGTACATGATGGAGTGACTACATACAATTATTTTTAATTGACAAGTCAATACTAGTCACAAGCAATGATCAAATTGAACCCACATGAAAACAAGTTTTCATGCAGATTCAATTATATTTCCTGATTGTTATCCCACTCCACCTAATACTTTATTTTATTAATAAAATAAATAATCAGCTTGGGTTTGGATGAGAAATGACAACACAAAATTATTAACAATAACAATAAGGAACTATATTAAAGAGTCATGGCATTAGGAAGGTTGAGAGCGGTTGCTCTATACAATATTAATATTTTAAAATTTTAAGAATTTTTGTTGTAACAATTTAAATAGTAATTATGATAAAAAGTAATTTAATTTTGCTACAAATTCTATTTCTACTAAAAACTAAATATATATGAAATGTTAATTAATTAAATTTAATATATTAACAATAAATTGAATATAACTCAGCATATATATGTAAAAAAGGAGTAAATCACTCTCCATTATGCTATGAATTAAAAGCATTCTAAATGTTGAACAAAAGATCTAGAATATAATAAATTTTATCTATTCTTTAAATTCTGATGTGCATAAACATAACTTTGTCAATATTGTTGTTAATTTAAAGTGAAATTAATATATCAGCCAAGTGGAATGTCTTTTAATAGTTATTAAATTAATAATCAATTATACAAGGCTTGAGACAGAATCTTTCTTTTAAGATGTTGGCTATGATTCACAAATAAGGTTTAATATGTAAATATTAACTTAATATAGCTCAAAATATATATGTAAATAAATGAAGCAAATTCCCCTTCCTCTGGTTATGAATTAAAAGCACTCTAAATGTTCAACAAACAATCCAGAATAGAATGAATCTACCTATTCGTAGAGCTATTAGATACCATTTTCCAGCTGGATGATATACTAATTTTCACTCTGAATTATTAACAATACTGACAAAATGCTTATAAACATCAGCGATTCAAGAATAGATGGATTCATTCTATTCTTGATTCTTTGTTCAATATTTAGAATGCTTTTAATTCATAACGTGAAAAATAGTGATTTACCCTTTTTATTTGCACAAAACATTAAATATACATTTTAAGCCATACTTTAGCTATATTTAATATACTCAATAATCTTATAGTAGGTGGCAGAACTATAGCAGTATAAATAGGAATTTTTTTCTTGAAAAGCATTGTGTAAACCTGGAACCACACTTCTTTTTTTAACTAATATATTATTTTTTTATGAAAAAATTATTTGAAAGAAGTTGTTACAATACTTGAGTGAAACATGAACAGTTCAATCTTATGATTCAAACTCAATATTGCTTTTAACAGTTACTGTTCTAAGAAATTTATTTGACGTATTCCAAGAAGCACAAAAGGTTAAAGATGTTAAAAAATTTTTAGATAGTGATAAACCGATGTAGAAATAACTTTAATTTATCTGCAAAAATACAGATTACAAAACATTAAAAATTATGAATAAAACTCTATTTTTTATTTGAGACTTTTGAAAATGGATGAAATTTAATGGATAAAGCTGTCACGAAAAATTTCAGGCAGTTGTTTGAAGGAAGTATTAATTTTCATTAAATAAATGTTTACATTTATTTTAGATATATAAACAATAATAGATAATATTTCCATTTCTTTTATTTGAATTATAAAACCATTCACATTTCTAGTGCAGAAGTCATTGCAAGATTTTAATAACTCGTAGAAGCACTATTATTGCTTAGACTTTTATGATGTTGGCATTAGAAGTCTAAAAAAAACCACTTTTATAGCATTTATATTCATGATTTTTTGTTTACAGTAACATTTGTAGAAATCAAAATATAATATTAAAATAAAAATTCCACTTTTTTTTTATTATGTCATCTATATATTTTATTCTTATTTTGGTCCCACATAATTATGCCAAAAGATTGACCCAGACCTTTTTTGAAACAATATCTGGGATTTTTTTAATATCAGCTAACTATCAAATTATCTTAAAGTTTTCAAATAAAATCTTTCCATTATGTTGATTTTAAATAAAGGGATTTGAACTCAGGATTTTTCATTCTATTCATTCTTCATTCTATCTCAAGCAACCAATACACATAATCATACACATGTAAAAAGATACATGATCCCCTATATATATATTTCAGGCTGAACTAGCACTCATCAGTTGGATCAGATCATAATCCCCCATACATATATACAATCAGTGCTCTGTTTATATTAAAATAGCAATTCCTCAAACTTTAATCAGATCATAATATCCCATATATATATATATATAGGATAAGCAAGGAAGTCAAGTTTTAGGGAGTTTGTTAAAGATTTTTTCGGGAAACTAAGGGGGTGGGTTTTAAATTGTATTTTAAAAGAATGGATGGAAAAAGAAGTAAGCAAAAGAATTTGATTTTGATATAAAAAGATATGGAGAAGGAATGGGTTTGTAAAATTAGGTGAAAGAATTTATAAATGTAATGGAGAAGAAAGAATAAAAGAATTTATAAAAGAGTAGTTAGGAAAGAAGAAATTGTTAAAATTGGGTTTTTGAATATGAAGGTGGAGGAAACCAGAAAAGTGGATGGAATTAAATAAAACAATTGAAAATGAAGAGCTTGAAGTATTAGAGTAGTGGAAACACATTTAAGAGAAGAAGAAGAACCTATTTTGGAACAGTTGGTATGGCAGGGTGTAAATAGAAAGAAAAAGAAAAAGGGTGGTGGTATAGGTGTATATCAAAAAATATTTAAATATTGTTAAATGTCAAGAACACTTGTGGTTTGAAATAAGGTTGGGTAGACAAGAATGGATGGTGGCTATAGTTTATATAGCTACTGGAGATAGTCAAATTATATTGGAGTGGAATAGTAACATATACAAATGTTTAGTTAAGGAATACAAAGTTTTAAAGAAAAGGGGAAGAGAATAATGGTTATAGGGGATATGAATGGACATATTGAAGAAATTGATGATGTAAATAAAAAGAATGGGCAGCTTTGGAAGAATTTTTGTCAGAGAGTAAATTTGAGTATTGCAAATTTATCAAATATTTATGAGGGACAATACACATGGTCCAGAAATAATATATTTCACACAATAGATTATGTATTGGTAGAGAAAGAGGGAATAAATAAAATACGGAAAATTAAGGTATTTGATAATGAGATCGGAAGAGCGTCGTGTAGTGATCATAATTTCATTGTAATTGAAATGGTTAGTAATGTGATGGAGAATAGAAATAAAAGTAGACATAATAGTGAAAGATGTGGATGGAGAGTAAATGATAAGAATAAGTTGGAAGAGTATAAAATACAAGTTGAAATAATGGAAGAGTGGGTTGGGGATGAGTATAAGGATTGGTGTAAAGAAGTAGAAAAAGTTGCAAATAGGGTTTTAGGTGAGAATATTGAAAAGAATAAAAGTAATAAAAAAATTAAAATTAGTAAAAGTGTAAAAGAAAGGAAAGAAGCATGTAGAGAATATAAGTGTGCTATTAAGAATAAGGAAAGTGAAAAAGATATTAATGCTAAATGGGAAAAGTACTTAGAAAAGAAGAAGTTGGCTAAAATAAATATTTATAGAGAGAGAATGAAATTGAATAGTAAATTGTTGGAGGATATTAATAAAAGTGGAAGAGATGGAAGTAAAAAATTTTGGAATTATATTAAAAGAAGAAATGTAGGGGAGAGAGAGTTAGTATTACTAGATGATGAGGGAACTGAGTGTAGTTCTAGAGAAGATTTAGAGAGAATCTTAAATAGTTATGTAATGAATATAGAAAAGATGTTAGATGTGAATGATAGAATATTAGAAAATATGAAAGAATATAGTAATGGGAATATTAGTTTTTCAGAAAATGAACTAAATGAGGTAGAGAAGAAATTGAAAAGTGGGAAGGCAAGAGGTTTAGATGGATGGGCAGCAGAGATGGTAATGAATTTAGGATATAGGGCAAAAGTAAAGTTATTATCCTGTTTTAATAAAATGGCACAGAATAGAGTTTTCCCAAGTAGTTGGAGTAATACAAGAGTAAGGTTATTATTTAAAGGAAAGGGTAAGGATCATAGAAAGTTGAATAATTATAGACCGATAGCGGTAACATCAGTTTTATATAAAGTTTTCTCGTATATGGTGGCTAGTAAAGTTGTAAAATGGATGGAAGGGAATAATGTAGTGGGTGAAATGCAAGGAGGTTTTAGATTAGATAGGTGTATAGGAGATAGTTTATTTGTAGTTACACAACTTATGGATATGAGTAGGAATGCAGATAAACAGTTATATATGAGTTTTATAGATATAGAGAAGGCATATGATAGAGTAAATAGAAATAGATTATGGATAAGTTTAGCAAATTTGGGAATGGATGAAGCTTTAATAGATATTATTAAGAAATTATATGAAAATAATTATTATATATATCAATTAGAGAATATAGAATCAATTAAAGTTAAAAATGGTGTGGGACTAAGGCAAGGATGCCCTATGTCACCTATTTTGTTTGTGTTGTATTTGAGTGAAATGGAAAGAGCAATAGAAAGATTAGGAAGAGGGATAGAGATACCGTTAATAGGTAGTAAGGGAGTATATATTTTGTCAGGTCTTTTTTTTGCAGATGATATATTTTTGTGTGCAGAAAAAAGAGAAGATATGGAAGTTATGTTGAGGACATGTGCAAGGGTGGGTAAAGAGATGGGGATTAAATTTAGTGAAGAAAAATCAAATATAATGATGGTTAATACTGAGGAAAGAGAAGATGTAGAATTTTTATTGGGAGATATTAAGTTAAGTGTGGTGAATAGATATAGTTATTTGGGAATTATTTTAAGTAATCAGAAAAATTATTTGGATGAATGGGAGAAAAAATTGATAAATGAAGCAAAGAAAAGAAAGGGATTGATAAAGAAATTAACAGTATTTTCATATAATAAATATGATGTAGCTAGAATTATATGGAAAGGAGTTGCAGTAGCAGGGTTAACATATGGTAATGATGCATTATATGTTAGTAAAAAGATATTAGATTATTTAGAAAAAGCTCAAAGGGAAGTAGGAAGACATGCATTGGATGCAGAAGTATGGACAGCAAGGGAGGCAATTCAAGGAGAAATGGGATGGTCAAGTTTTCATATGAGAGATGCAAAAAGTAAAATGAAAATGTTTGGTAGATTGCAGTTTATGGATAATAAAAGAATAGCTAAAATAGTATTTAATTGGGTTATGAGTAAAGGGCAGGTAACAAGATGGGTGAGAAAGGTAATGCACTATGCAAAAGATTTGGATAAAGAATTTATATCAGTATATTTGTACAAAAGATGGGATGATTGTGTTAAGAGGATTATTGAGTGTTATAGTAGTAAGGAATGGGATAAAAGAATAAATTTATTAATAAAGACTAGGGAGTTAGAGAGATGGAGAAATAGTATGGAGAGTAAAAAGAGTTTAAATATATATAGAAATAAACAGAATATTAGGTGTGAGTTAATTTATGATAATAGTAAGGAAAGTAGTTTATTGTTTAAGGCTCGAACAGGATCTTTAGCTACAAAAGAATATACATGTAAATGGAAAAATATGGGTGATTTATTTTGTAAATTATGTAAGGAAGGAATTGAAAATATTAGGCATTTGTTAATTGAATGTAAATGTTTGAAAACAGAAAGGGTACATATAATGAAGTTGTGGAAAAATAAATATGAAAAGAGTGATTATACAGAAAGTGAATTATTGGTTTTTATGCTGGGTTTGGGAAAAGATAAGGGGGATTTAGATATAAAGGTTATAGAGTTGACAAAAATTATGTTGTGGAAATGGGATAGAGCAGATTATGGGTAAATTTAGAGTGGGGAATGTAAAAGAAAGTGGCTAACAGGTTTATCTGGGCATAATTGCTGAGATATTCTTGACTTCGTTTAAGGAGAAGTCATAATACATCACATCACATCACATCACAACAAGCTTTGTTTACATAAATGCTGAGAGAGATAGAATTCAATATCTCTTTCATTGTCTCCAACCTATTGATATATATATGTGTGGTTGTGGGGAGATTATGATCTGGCCTAACTGATGAGTGTTAGTTCTGCATGAAATATGTATATTGAGGATTGTGTATCTTTTTACACGTGTGTGATTATGTATATCAGTTGCTTGAAATAGAATGGAGGAAGAATAGACTGAAAAATCTTGAATTCAAACCCCCTATTTTCATATATAGAAAACATTCAGCATAAGCAAATGAAATATTGCTTTAGAATTATATACGATGATTTCACTATAAATACATATTTCAAAAAGTAACTAATTGTTGTAGAAATAATAGAAAACTTTAGTTTGAATAGTTTAATAATAACTATGCTCTGCTTGGTTTAGTGCTGTGGTCAAATGACACATTCTAGATCACTGGATCCATGAATCACATCATATTTTTATTTCTAGTGCTTGAATTTATTATAAACTCTTAAGCAATAAAACCATTTGTTTGTTTGTTTTCATAACAATTATTAAATTAGTTATTACATTTTTGATATTAATTTGCATGTTTTATTAGAATTCTTAAAAAAAAATAAGTGAAAGATGTCTAAAAGAGATTTCATTTCGTATGTGAATTCTCTTGTGCATCTCTTTGCATAGTCACATTTTGTGAATATTACTCCAATCAAATAATGACATACAACTTTAGAAATCAGATTATTTCAGAAAATTTGAATATGCAAATGTTTATATAATATGTTGATACAGTAAATATAATATCAAATGGATATAAATTTATGGTGAAGTCTTATTCATCTTCTTGTCATATTTATAATAAGCTGGATAAAGTTTAAACGAAGATTTCCTTATCTCTTTTAGGCTTGGGATTTTTTTCCCAGGTATTTAAACTTATTCAATCCAATTAATCATCCAAGATTGGATAGTAAATGGATATCTTGCTATATTTATATTAAATAAAAACAAGAATAAGAAGTTACTCAAATTCTCAATATCCAACAATTAGCATGCCACGGAGTACTGTCTTCTCTACAGTTAGAATGTTTCTTATTGAAGTGGGATATTTTAAGATTGTTTTACCTTTCTTTTATAAGCAAATAATCAACAAGCCATTTTCACATAATATGCATTTTTCCTCGATCTAATTCAATTGCCTTAATTACTTTGGTATTATTCCTCATATGACATATTACTCCAATGATGTATTACCCTAAGTTTGTGATATGTTTAAAGTAATGCTTCTAAAAAATGTGTGACATACTTAATCAATAAAATTTGTCCATAGATCCTGTGGAGGCATCATTTTAGACATATTGCAAATTTAGAATAATACATAACTGGAAGTATATACTTCATAGCACATGTAATATGAAAGTCCAAATCTAAAAAAAATAATGGAGACATATTCATTACAGAAAAAGGACAAAATGATATTACAATACTAAATAAAACAGATACTTGTGAGGTGTACATTTTTGGTACATTACATGTTGTCAAAACCATCCTACCCTCTTCCAGTATACTATGGTGTTTTGAACTATTATATTCCACATGTAATAACAAAATTCAAATCTAAAAAACAACAACATGTATTTTCCACTGATGTGCAGAGATGTATTCATTATGGAAAAAGGGAGAAATATTGGTGGTCGAGAAGTCAGCGTGACTACCTTGCACTTGCAGGCAGTTGCCCGGGTTGCTGGTTCGCGTCCCGGCCGATGCTATGACACTTAAAAAAAAAAAACAACATTTCTTTAAATTGTGAGTTATAACAAAGTTTTAGATTTTCCATTATTTTTTTAATCTAAAAAAAAAAAAAAGAAGACAAACTGTAAGTTTAACCTTATATTTTAATTATCTTTTTTAAAAAAACCCACAAACATCACAACTTTTAACTGTAAATGTATGTAAAGTTTAGTGAAAAAATAACTTACAAATACAACAATTTATTGCTGTATTTTGAAATAAAATAAAAAATTACTCACAAATAATGTGATATGTTTGCTGCAAGTTTAATGTTATATTTTAAATATTTTTTTTTAAAAAAGAAAGTTTTAGCAAAAAAAAAAACAAAAACACAAATACATAAAGTAAATATATTTTTAAATGTAAAACTGTATTACTTACAAATGGTGTGAGAGGTATATTATATTGGGGGAGGGGGAATAATCACTATGATGAAGTGAACCATTTAATATCTTCTAAAATGAAAAGGGTCAGTTTATTTGACATAGATTAATCATATCAGGATTCTTGTTTGTTATGACATCATAATTGGAAACTGAATAAATATTACCAAATGAAAACACCAAAATAATATGTCATAGCAGGAATAATACCAATGTTCCAAAAAAATATTTTACTAATTTGCATTTAATGTTAATGTCATGGGCTAGGGATTAGCAAAATATTTTTTCGTGTTTCATTTGCTTTCTAATTTTTAAAAAAAAATATTAAATAGCTTATTCTCAAGAGGTCTAGTATGCATTTTTTAAGAGTGACTTAATAAGTACAATATAAACGATTTGGTTATTCTATCAACTCTTTGTTTCCTTTATTAAGCTTTATATAGCATTTTATGGGGTTTTATAAAGAAATCCTCATTCAGTCAAGAAAACTGTAAATATACTAAATTTAAATTTGACATATGTGATATGGCACTCTCTGTTATCACCACAATACATATAAAATAAATAAAGGTATTTGACATGTTTATCTCACCGTCCAAAAGTATTTCTTTCAAAGATTAGACTAAAGATTAATAGTTTAACTGATAAGTAAGTGGTACTTAGACGTATATATAACAACAGTATGTGTTTTCAATAATTAAAATTAATCTGATACAGTTATATTATTAAATAAAATAAACAAAAGATAATGCTTTCAATAGACTTTTTATTTAACAAAATAAATTAAAATAACATATACATTGTAATTATTTAGCGAATGAATACAACAAATTAATTGAATGTGATTTGGTCTTCATAACCTGATGTGCAGATTGCTGAACCAATATTTAGGCAAATAATATTCCACTTACATAAATAAAAATATTCTCGGTGGAAGACTTGACTGATTATTGCTGTTGATTAAACATGTGTAGATTAAAAATAAGGAAGCATTAAGAGATTCTATAAAATAAATAAAAATAAATTACTTTAAACTAATTTAGCTATAAGATTCTAATTGATCATGCGAGTTTACGGTAAATTATCGTATGGGTGTGTGTATACATATATCATTTTATCAAAAATGTTAAAGAGACTTACAACATAGCAATTATTGTATGACCCAGAATTCAAATCCAGATTGATAAAATAAAAAAGAAACCAACCACCAGTGACCAGTCTGGTCAGATAAAGTCTTTTCTTTCATTATTCTCTATGGAGAAATGTTTGAAAGATCTGTCAGACAGTAGACTGTTTAAGATTACTTTATCTTTTTACTATATTAGTTTACATTGTCATCCCATTATTAGACATGTAGTGTCTCTTTTATATCTCTATAAATGTTTATAGAAACTTTTTTCTTTTAAAAATAACGGAAACATTTTTGATAAGATCATTCCATTTCAAATTATATCTTTTCTTGGAATATCTCCCTAGAATTTGTTTAATACATCAAATACACTTCTTTCTATTTCCAATTAAGTTATTTTTATAATATCACAAACAATAGTGAATTTCTTTATTATATTAAAACCCCCATTTGTTATTCCCAATATATTTTTTCTCCCACTCTTTTTTACTGATACTTGCAGCTATTGCACTGGAATTTGTATTCTGTTATATAATAATTAACTATTATTCGTTAATAAAAAAACTGGTTAATTCATAAAAATTAAGACATCAATGCTGATGCAAAGCCATAGCCCAGCTTATGGCATCCATGCATTATTAAGAATAATGTGCATGTTATTATGACTTTCTATAATTAGTTTTAATGTATTTTGTAGACTTAACTTCTGCCTATATATATATGTAAATTAAATATCTCTATATATTGAATTTATATATATTTTTATAGATGTTTAGTTTTAATAAAGGAAATTAAGGAATTATATCCATGTAAACAGAGATAACTTTATCTTTTGATGTTTTCAGGAAATTATCAATTGCTACTAAAAAACAATCCTTCTAATACAAACCAAGTTTTCTCCATTAATGTATAATAGCTTCTTTATTGGTGTTCCTTCAATTAAAAAAGCACCTCTTTCACTTCAAATCCAAGTTCTAATACAGATTTAAACCCAAAAAACTACTTTCATAGGTGTCAGAATGCAGAATAGTATTTTTGAAATCATGCAAACAATAATTAAATTTCTACAGAAACTTCTATATATTAAATTTATATTATTTCATGGATGCTTACTTTTAATAAAGAATGGAAGTTAAGAGTGCAAATGATTCATATGTGATTAAAATTTGACATTTTCTATTAGCTACACATTTCCCAAATGAGTTCAGAATTTTTTTTAAATATCCAGATAGTTCTTTAATCTCAATCAGTAAATGAAGGATTTAGTACAACTCAAATAAAGAATACAATAAGTACCAGTATAATATGGAACACTAGCTTGGGTGATAATATCCTCATTGTGAAGAAAAAATATTTCACAATGCAACTTTCATTACACACTTTGAAGAAAGAAGTTCATGGGTAGTCTTAATTATTCACAGGAATAAAACAGACAGATTAGGGAGTAACATATGTAAAGTTAGTTAAAAAAAAGAAATTGAGGAAGTAAGTTAAATAATAATTAAACTTTATTTAAGCTCAATACAAATTTGGAAGCTTAAACATCGCATATATAAACGCACAGAGACATAATAAATTATGTGTGCATGCATGTTTAAATGTATGTGTATGAAAGGTCAAATTCTTAAGCATCAATTTAATAATTAAAAATCTAACAATATTTTTTTAACTTTTTTTTTAACAGACAGAAATAGACATCTTATAAGTTTAATTTTAAAAATCATTTTTAAAAATAATTTCTTTTCTAATTAAATTATGTTTTATCATTTTAGTTCTCAATTCAAAAATTTAAATGAGGAAATTTGTTTAGATGTGTAACTATTAAGTTTGTGTTAATTAAAAATGTTTTTCAAAACAAAAAATTAAACGATTAGAATTAATAACCATTTGGAAATCTGGAAATGGAAAATAATAAATTGTTCTGATTTTCCATATATAATCTTAATTAATTCTTCGTACAAGACTAAAATAGTAAAAAAAAAGCCCCTATTATTATGTATTGCTATATTATTATTTATTTGCCAAATGATTTTGCCTCAGAAATTATTATAAAAACTATATTAAGAGAAAAAATGTTTTGTTTGGAGTTAGGGTGATAGAGAATGGTTAGTGAATATTTGCATATTGGTTGAGTAGTTATTTTTCATAGATTTCTCTATGCAGATACCTAATGGAAGAAAAAAACTTATATGGAAGAAAATAGGACTGATTTCACATTTGATTCAAAGTCATTGTGAAGCATAAAGTTGTGGGCAACAAAATGGTATTGAAATATTAGCTGAGCAACACCAAAGGCATGGTTGAATAATTAAAAAATATATCTTGGATCTCTCCTTTTTGATTACATGTTCCCAGCTCTGATAATTGTCCTTAAAATCTTCATCTGTTTGATAAATATTTTATAAATTGCATCTGTAATGTAATCTGATTTATTGGTAAATATGAAAAAATTATCTTAAACTTGATTAAGTTATAATTTAGTTTCACAATAATAGCATTGTTCATCAAAGTTTTCAAAAAACCTTAAGATTTTTACATTGGACGTTGAATGGTTCTGTACACAAGAAACCCATTGTAAAAATCTCTGACAAAATGTAAATAAGTTTCATGATTCAGAGATTATCCTTCCTATCATTTTTAAAAGCCACCTGAAAAATTCACTCATAATTAGAAACTTTTCCTAATTCATAAAAACTTCTATTTATATATATATATATATATAAGTCATTCAAATATTTAATGTATAAGGAACATGCAAATGTTTCTAGAATGCATTTCTTCTGCACTAACTATCCCGTGAAGAGTAAAGGTCTATGCCTACTGATGGTAACTGATTTGGCTAGAAATATATCTTGTAATCATTTGCCTTCTTTAAATATTTTTATCTATAAGTTTTAAATGTGTGTTGAGAACAAAAATTGTATCTGACTACAAAAAAGTAAATTTTAATTTAATTATATTTTGATATACAATAGACAGTTTTTAAAGAATATATAGATTCAGATCATATGGCTGCAAAATTAGTTGTTTAAAAGAATAATAAAAGCAGGAACAAAAAGAAAATAGTAAAATAAATGTTAAGACATTATTAGGAAAAAATATTGTTTTATTGGATAAGAAATTAAGTAGACATAGTAGTATAACTTATTTCTCAAGAGTTCATGAGAACTTCATGCACCAGAAGTGGCAGAACTGGACTCAGGAATCTTGAGCTTCAGATTCTAGCCATGCAGGGCATATAATTGATTAAAACATTACCAAAAAACATGGATACTTTGAAAAGATAACTAGAATGTGTTAGTAAGTTTGAGATTCATCACTAGGCATTAAATAAGTTTTTAATTCAAAACATCAGACTTGTATTTGCCAGATTATTTATAGGCAAAAACAAACCTGTGTTCAGACAGCCTGTAAACAGGTTTTACTCTTTTGTATTCTCAAATAAATATAAGATTCTAACATCCTAAGCTTTTGACTACAAAAAAAAAACTTGCTAACACAGTTATATAGTCTTTACTTATATAATAGACAAAACAAGATTTGGAATATGAGAAATAAAAAAGAAATTCAGGTAAATGACTTCACAATAATAATGGAAGAAAATGTAAACACTTTAATAAGTACTAAAAAATAGTAATATACAAGAAATCAGTAAACTTTTAGTCAAGAGAAAAATCTTTGAAAAAATTAATTGGTGTCATTGGTAAAATGTAATCAATAATTCATTAATGATTCTTGGTGAGAGAAGATCCAATATTATGTAAAGATTTTAAAACTTGACATAATCATGCTGACATTTATTAGTGAAGAGCATTTCATAATTTAAAAATGAGCAGTAGTTGAGATGCTTTAAAAATAAGAAAAATGACACTATTACTGAAAAAAAGGAAGACATTATACAAATTATAGAAGAAATTTAGATAGTATATATGAATAAAAAAACCAGAAGGCAATAAATTCCCTATGATTCTGACATCATCTTCTGAAGAGTTGAGATATAATTGATGAAAAAATTCCAGAATCTGTTTAAATTATTATAGATATTTTAGAAGAATCAGATGAAAAAGTAGAGATTGTTGGCAAAGCTATCTAACAAATTTTTTAAATAATAAAGTGGCAGTGATATTTATATTTAACAGAGGTAATAAGAGAAGTATTAGAAATTACAAACTCATCAGCTTTTTATCAGTTTTATACAAGATCTTTATTAAGATCATTACAACTTGTCTACAGAAAATTTGATTTCACTAAGAAAAAGGACATTTGATATAAAAATAATTACAGCATTATAGATTACATACAGGTATTAAAAGAGGATATAGATAACATCAATGAGTGTGGTTGGATATTATGTTTTGGATATGTAGATTATGAAAAAGCGTCTGAATTTCTAAGTATTTCACTTGTTATTAGAATTTTTTGGACTATTATGACATAGAGACAGAATATGGTCAAATTCTAAGAAGTTTTTGACAGGAAATATTTTGTGGATTAAAATAGAAAGCTAAAGAGATAAAAATGGGAATTATTTTTACTTATGTTATCTAGATTTTGAAAATAATGCTTCAGAGGTTCAAAAAGTGTTCCAAGAGATATTAATAGTAGTAAAAAGTAGGATTAAAAATAAATATTAAAAACATTAACACATTCAATGGCTCTTCAAAAAAAAAATTAAAGAAGGATGATAGTAAATTAGAAAAAACTAACAATTACAAATATCTTAATCAGATTATTAATACAGATTAGATACAATGGATTAAATTAATCATAGAATTAAATATAGAATGAGTGCTTTTCTTAGAAATAATATAAAAAGAAAACATGTTTATCTGAATGAATAGTAAAGTGTTTTTTAAAAAAAGTTTTACCAATACATACTTAAGAATCTAAGACTAGGAAGCTTTAAAAAAAGCAATATAGAGAGTTTAGACCATATAATCAAATATGAAGAAATGCGTGTTAGCAATAATAAGGAAAGATTAAAAGGAAAGTACACGAGTAAGAAATAAATAGGCATTACTAATTTCATTGAAGAAATTAAAAGGCTGAAGTGGAATTGGGACTGAATAATTTTCTAGAAAATATGATAGTGTAAACAATTGAAATCATAAATTGGATTCAAAAAAATTATGAAAGGTGTAGAAAGATACTATGTGAAATGTGGTTAGATAAGATGAGGAAGATTGTTGAAGTGACATATTGATATGAAACTAGAAATGAAAAACTGAGTTAAGCTTAGAGATACCTTTATATTGAAATAGAACTGATAACACATATTTTAATTATATATACATATATAATTAACAGAAAAAACTGTCCCTCAGGCTATGGATAAATGACACTCTATATGTTGAGCAAAGGATCAAAAGTAGAAATCTTGATCCTTTCTCCAATATACAGATTGCTATTTTCCGTAGACTAAAGAAGAGTAGGTTTTTCTTTTAATTCCATATTCCTTAAGTAATTCTAATTACATGTTTACATTTATTAACTTTATTTGGTTATTAAAACAAAGATATTAAAAGAGATATTCTACCTTCATTCTAGTATAGTTGATTATTTGTATAATAATTATTAAATGCTACATCATCTAACTGATATGTTAATTTACTCTGCAGTTTGGTCATGTTAGCAAAAATAAACTTATAAATATCAAAAGCTCCAAAAATAGGTGGATTCATTCTTTTATTTTTTGAGTTCATTCTATTTTTGACTTTTTATTCAACCTATAGAGTGCTATTTATTTGCATCCTAAGAGAGAATGATTTTCTTTTCTAAATTACATATACATTAAACTTTGCTAATTACATGTTTATATGTGTGTGTAAATATGTACATAGATATGTATTTAAAAAAAATTAATGAAGTATTTCCACACCCTAAAGATAAAATTTATGTATTACAATTTATAAAACATAGCGCTATAAAAATAAATGTTTATTTACATAAAATTCCCTGTAAAGTTTGTTTCCAATCTTAGAATAAATATAAGAAAGGAAGAACACATTTTGGCAAATAAGAAAAAATCCAATTCATCTGCCATTTATTCAAACATAAAATTAATTACCCTTGAAATCAACTTTAATAAAACACATTTTTTGGTGAAAATTGAACAATATGACCAGAGACTGCTAAGGGAAGCCATAGAGATTTTTAAAAGATCCAAGGGCATAAATGGGAAGTGTGAATTGAGAAAATTAACAATATTTGGAAAAAGCTATTGGAAGATAAAATATTTTTTAAAACTTCTCAACCAATAGAATTTGAGTATCAGGAAGAAATAACATAGGAAAAAAAATAATGATTTTAAATCTCACCACACACATTCTTATGATTTGCAAAAAGAAACCCTGAGGAAAATACTTATTGTACTGAAGATTGGCTATTTAGTTATTATATTTCTATTGTATGAAAACTCCTGTAAATAAAACTATGAAATCATCATTTATCCATGAGAATATTAGAATTATATGCACACACACGACATACATATATACATGAAAATTAAATGAAAGTACTCATGTGGCTTATTAATGCTATTTATAAAATATATTATCACTGTTATAATTCATTATTTTTATTACAACAATTATTCCATAATGGACATTTTATTTTATTTATACATGTGTAAATATTAAACTATATAGCATTTTCAAATATAAATGTAATTTAGATGGAAACAAACTATTTTTCATACAATTGCTATGAATATTCAGCTCTCTCCATCAATAAATATTTTAAAAATACTGTCAACCATTCATATTTAGAGCTTACTTTTAAATAACCAACATCATTGGCAGTACCGGAAATGGAGTAATAAGCTGATTTAAAGATCAGGCCATTTAATAATTCATTTCTAGCTCAGAGAATGAATTCTGGGTTATTTAAAAGCTCAAAATATGGGTGGCTACCCATATTTTTAAAAATATTTATTGATGGGTAGTGCTGCCTATTCATAGTGCATATGCAAAGGTAATTGGCTTCTCTCTAAATTATATATATATAATAAATAATTAATTAGCATTTGTTTTATTGTGCTTAAAATTAAAAAAGGTATATAATAAAAAAATAATTGGGCTACCTTGTTGTCTATTTGGAAAAAAAAATAGAACATAAGGATGATCAAAAAATTTTTGTAATTTTTAGTAGTCTTGTCATTGAATAGTCATATGGAGGGATATAATAGAGCACTTTCATAATAATAATAAAAAAAAGCTTGTTTAGAGCGTTAGCATGCTCTTAAGTTTACATATTGGTAAATGCAAGCTATATATAAGTCATGTGACATCTGACTTTTTTTTATTACTATAGAAAGAATTGTAAGAATTAAAATGGAAAGCTAAAGAAATACTAATAAGTGGAGACAATTTAAGTTATCTACATTTTTCAAGTGAAGTAGTTATAGCCTTTCAGAGATTCGGGAAATAAGAATAAGATCTAAGCATGAAAGTAGGACTCAACATAACTACTTTTTTTAAAAAAAATAAATCTTGTCTAATATCCCATTCTTCACATAAAGAGGCAACAAAACTTAACAATAATAAATTACAAAAAGTTAACAAATACCTTGGTCAGATTATTAATATAGATCAGTGTTCCCAAAGTGGGCAGTGAAGACTTCTAGGGGCGATAGTTGGTTCAGAAACATTTGGGAGGCATTCAGGTGGTCTAGCCTTCTCTCCAGATGTACTGATCATTGGCTTTAACTTCTCAAACTACTAATTTTTATGTTATTTTGCCAATTTTATGGTTATTTTATAAATTGTTTATGTGCAAGAATATATAAAAAAGGGGGATAGTCAGAGTAATTGCAAATGTTTTGCACATTTTTGATGGGTTTTTTTTTTCTATTAACAAGTTAAAATGAATGCAGGTTATTATTATATGACTCATTTTAAATGTTACTAATAGATAAAAGTGGTCATCTTGTATATTATATTTTTTGTTAAAAAAAATAAAGTAATTTAAGGCCAATATCAACTGAGAGAATCTAAAAAATTGTCATATCTCAAATTTGCTTTGAATTTTTTGTAAAGATGGAAAAAGTTATTTCCAGTGTATTAAAATTAGTAACTATATGTAAAACAGAACTCCTTGAGGAATTAAAAGGGTGTGAGTGAAAAATGAAAGAAATGAAAAATAAAAAGATGAAAAAACCTATATCAATTGTGTTATGATCAATTATTCCAAAAATTGGAGATAACAGCTGTAATAGTGAAAGAGGGGTACTCAATTTATATTATTATAGGTGTGCTATAAAAGGTTTTCAGCAGGTTATAAAGGGTCTCTTCTGAGTTTACTTGCTATGTTTTGTCTGCTGGGCAATTAAGAGTAAGCTGAACTAAGAGAAATATTCTAGTTGTAAAACCATGGAGAACTTTATGAAAGAAGGCAGAGCTGAGCCTAGCTTCAAATTATAGTCTGTTTAGAATTGCTTAATCAACTTTTGGTTGGCTGTTGTTGTTATTATAGATTTCTAGAGAAATCTGAGAAATATAAAAATGCCTAAAGTTTATCATTAAAATGCTAATGGGGTAAACTCCCAACATTAGTGCACCAGCCAGATTCCTATGATGCTGTCATGTAGCCATAGGTGTTAGTTGATGATGATGAACACCTTAAAGCCTAAGTTTTGCTATGAAGAAGAGAAGTCCTTGCCACCTTGTTGTCATGTTTTATAGTGTACTTAAAAGTTACTAAGTCCAGAAATGGTTAATGGAAAGAAACCAGAAGGAAGCCAGATGGTATAATTTTTTTTATTTATTTATTATCATTATGTCTTTCGGCTATAAATTTTATTGTATTTTTTTTATTATTTGTATTTTCTCTATAAATTATTATCCAATTTTTCTACTTTAAAACAGTTCTACCAAATTAATTTCTGGAATGCTTGTGTGTATACTGAGGTGTAGATATATACATACATATTTATTTGTTGTTGTTAACATTTGCTTTTAACTCACTGTTCTATTTGAGAAAAGAGAAACTTACTTTGCATGAAATTATTATTATTTTTGTAATCTCTGTATGTGATTATTGAAAATTTATTGACATGCTGATTTGTTTTTTGTTTTTTTTGTTGGCAGTAGTATTTTCTTTTTGGAAGTGTTTTTTCTTCTCCAAGGTGTCACATAAAGATGAGATTTAGGATCAGCCTTTCAAAGATATACCACCTAAAACTTCATGTTACCAATTAGCAGAGCATTAGAGTTTTGGGTAGGGAGAAATCAGGAAATATAATCGACTTTGGTTTGATTTCACTCATTTAAACTTAAATTTAATAACTTTAAATTTGGGGTTTTTTTTTTTCTTCTTGTTATTGATAGTGAGTTTATGTTGATGCCTTATTACAATGCATGGCATTGACCATTGACTCATGTTATTTCTTGTGTGCATTGTATGAATTATGGGGTAGGCATCGTCCGATACAGTATCATTAGTTGCTATTTACGTCAAAAATGTCAAACAGATTGAACACAAAAAAACTTATACTGGGGGGGGGGGGCATTATAAAATTTATGTCTTGCAAAGTGGGCGGTGGCCTGAAAAAGTTTGGAAATCTATGATATAGATGAAAACATAATGGATCAAATTAATTGTAGAATTAAACTTAGATGGTGTTTTTTTTTAGAAATAAATGTTTTCTTGAAGCATAATGTTTCTAATAAATGTATTTTACCAAAAAATATTTCTGAATCTGAGATTTATATTCTCCATAAAATTGTAATGCAGAGACTTGAGACCAGACCACAAAGTATAGAGAAATGCTTGTTAGGATTAACAAGGAGAGATCAGAGTTGAAATAGTAAATAAAATAAATAAAGAGTCATTAATATCACTGAAAAAAAAGTCTGAAATGATATTGGAATGGACATGTTATTAGAAAAGTTGATTATAGCCCTATACTGAAAAATAATATGAAAAAGAATCATGAATAAGGTGAATGAATAAGATAAGATAATTTTCTGGAGCTATATGAAGAAACTGGATAAAATTTCAAAGACGTTCATCTACAATATTGTGATAATCATTAATACTGATGATATATATTGGAAATTATAATGGAAAGTTTCATGTATTTATGTAAAAATTGTTCAGCTATGATAAAATCAGGCAAACAAATAATTAAAATTCAGCATTGCAAGTAGAATTTACATTATCCTGACCAAGTTTAAAATTGTTTATTTATCTGAAGACATCACAGTCAAAATATTTATAAACATGCAGAAATTCCCATTACAATTTCAATATTTATATATTTTAAAGTCTGTTATACTTAATTAAAAAGTATGTTGTAGAACATATAATTGTAAATAACGTTTTAAGTGTGTGTGGGGGGGGGCACAATTTGGTCAGAAATTAAATAAATGAACCTTTAAAATTTAAACATGCAGAATATTAAAGATATGCAAAGATGAAGAATTAATCAAAAACAGGCTAATTTGAAAAGTATGCAAATTAAGTGCTGCCAAATATACATTGTGGAATCAGCCACATAAAATGTGGTAATAAAGTATTTCAATACTGGATGTGGTTTGGCCTTTACCAATGCAGCAATGTAGCTGTTTGCATTAAAATGAAGAACTGTAGCAGCACAATTTAATACAGCAATCAGAAAAAGCAAGAAGATCCTCAACTTCTGCAAGAGTATTCAGTGTTAACGTAAATAGCAAGCAAGCTACTCAAATACTAACATGGCTACTAATTTATTACATGTATAGAGTAAATAAACTCTAGTTGTTAAGTTTATATTTTGACTTGTATATTTAATTTTAAATAAATATTGAATGCCTATATAGTTGGCTATTGTTAATATTCTTCCTGTATAGAAGAGAAGGTATACTCAACATTTGTAAACCTGTGCAAAAGTCACCATTACAAATCACTGCATATTCTGCAAATACAGATTTATACCTATCCACAGAGTAACACAATTTATTATGTAACAATTCATGTTCATGAATTCTCTTCTTTAATTCACACTTAGTTTCACCAATGTAACTGATTGACAATAACAAACCTATAAATAACATCACATTTATTGAATTTATCAACAACATTTTTATCATTAATAATTATTCCACTATTGTATTTGACTCAACTTTAAATTGAATATTAAAATGATCCGAGACTAATGATGTAATTCTACTGCGCACAATATTATTTATGTAAGGTAATTCAATTCATGATTTCTTCTCTATATTTTCTTTCCTCCATCTATTTGTAAATTTAGATGATGTAAATAAAATATTTTTCCTATTATATCCCATTTTCAATAAATCCACATGTATTTCAATATTATATAATTTATCATTTTGAAATTTACATAAAATAACATTTCTGAACAAAAATGTTTTAAAGCCAGCTATTTTATACAGAATAAGAACAGAATAGCATCCCGAGGACCATATATGGCCCACTAAGAGTTTTTATGCAGCCCACCAAGACAATCAGAAAAATCCACCTTGAACTGAGATTTTCTTCCTGTGCATGACTGAAGATTTGTCTTGTATTTTTCACTAGGATGGCCATGTCAATACACAGTGCTTTTCCAGTTGATCTGATTAAATTTTGTCTTTGCATTAGCAAATATATACATTTCCAACTTTAGTGAACCATGAACCCTCTGAAAAAATGTAAAATTGGTGATGAAGAATGGACAAACAAATATTTCTTTGTTAATACAGGGAATAAAGCAGTGTGTTTATTGTGTCATGAAAAAAAGATGTGGCCCTTAGCTAACCTTCACTTCCACAATGTGGCCCCCAATGTGGCTCTCCACCAACCTCTATGACCCCTGAGCCAGAACAATTGCCCACCCCTGCCCTAGAATATACAAATCCCTAATTGATAAAGTTTCAAAAACACTTTATAATTAATCATATTACTTTCTCTCCATAAAGTTAAAGCAAGATATTTTATTTTAAATCCAGTATCCTTAAAATTAAAATTCCACTTCAAGCCAGCAATTATTAATGGTAAAGATGTTGTTGATAAAATCAAGAAATATAATGTTACTTATAAATTGTGTGTTGTTGTGGATACAGTTACATTGGTGAGACTAAACATGCATTAAAATAGAAAATTCATTCATGAACATCAATTCTTATAGAATAAATTGTGTTACTCAGTGGATAGGTATAAATCTGTATTTGCAGAACATGCAGTGATTTGTAATGGTGATTTTTATTTTACCAATATTTTTATTTTACATGTAGAAACTTGAAGAAAAGAAAAAAACAATGAATCACATTTTATAAATATGACGGTGTATTAAATAAAAGATGCAATGCAATTGTGTGAATATACATAATTTATGGAAAGTTGGCCATTCACATGGGAACAGTAGGTTGTGTGATTTCAATGAGATTTAAATATTAATATTTATTTGCCACTCAAGATGGTGTAAATTGCCATAATCTGGCTATAGCTAATATTCAGTTATTTTATATAGGGATATTACATTTTGTAGAATATATTCTATAATATTTTCAATACATTACATATGTGTGATTGTTTTGAAAGGGCAAATTCATGATAGTTGTGCTTGATGTTGAGGATAAAATTGTAGTGTAAATGGAATGATAAATCAATGGAAGAGTCTGTTCATAACATCAGCAATCTTTTAGGTATATTTGCAAGTGATATTCTTTTGTGTAGGATTGAATATTAACCTTTGGGAAATAAATGAACTGTTATACTATCTTTATGTGTAATGCAGGTAAGATTTAAAAGGTTGAGATTTATCTTATTTTTGTGAATTACTATTAAGCATGTTAGAGAATATAGTATTAGATTATCATGCTACCTCATAAAATTATTGTATATCTTAGCATTCCAAATAAGGTCTGAAAGTAACTCATTAGAATATATTAACCTTTGATGCATCAAAGTATAAATTATATATGTAAAGGCAAATATAGTTCTCACCTCATGCTCTATACTTGAAAAATCTGTTTTCTATTATATTTTGCTGTCCAATAGGGACATAATGGTATCATCACCCAAAACAATTGTTGCATTTTAGTATAGCTTGCTGATAATCCAAACAAGACTCAACAATTAACCACAAATGGCTCAGATAAAAATAAATATCATTATAAATAACAGAATGATCTTATTAAGTATCAAAGAGAAAGAATAAGTTATATATGCATGAATAGCATAGCATGAGAAATAAGATGGGAGCAATAAAATAATCCAAATATTTAAAAGTGGCAAGTCAATACTCTAGGGTTTAAGAAAAAAAAAATCTGCCGATATTTAAAGAAAAATGGAAGGTTGCAAAGTGCTCAAGGGAAGAATGTTAGTCGCATTTATATAAAATACTATTTTTAATTTTTACAGAAAAATATAATCATTCAATTATATGCTAATTAGTGAAAAAGAAGAGGTAGCAAGCTGATCAAAGTCACCACTGACATCCAACATAGAATACAAAAAATGAAGAAGTGACAGACATAATAGCATAAAGTTGGAGATTCTTGCGAATACATTAAAATCTATAATCAAAAGAGAAAAGAAATCCAGCAAGAAAGAGATGAAGAAAATCAAAGGATAAAAAAGAAAATAGCAGAAATTAAACAACTAAATTACAATGATAAATGTAAAAGAATTGACAAAAACAGTCAAATAATGATGATGAAAATGAAAAAGATTAATAGAAAAAAAAATACTTAAAGAATAAACAAGAATGTTCAAGAAGCTATCAAGAACCTAACTAGAAAAATGAAGAAAAATAAGATTCAGAATAAAAAAAAAAAAAAGATGTTTATATTGACTGCAATAGGCAGAGAGAGAAAGAGAGAGAGAGAATAGTTTAGATAATAGAGAGAATGATCAAACTGAATTTGAAAGCAAAAAATAGCAAAAACAAATAGTTAAGGCAGAGAGAGGAGCAAAAGAAGAAATAATAATGAAAGTGATGATTTAAGTGTCCAAAATCAGAGAAATTCAAGAATGGAGAATGAACAATATCAACTTAGAGAGAATATGAAAGCAACACAAAAAGATTTAATCAAGAATTTCATATATGAGAAAAGAACACATAGCTAGAAATATTACATGACAAGTGAGAAAAAATGTAAGAAAAGTTTTAAACCAGACCTAAAACAACTAGTGAACTGATAATAGTAAGAGAACAAGTCCCAGAAATTGGGGGGTTATGTCAAATAAAAAAAATAATCAATTTCTGAAAATAAACTTTTTAAAAGAAAAGCAGGAGAGATTCCTATGGAATATCTTGATAATTTATAGACTTATTGTTTATTATACTGGATGGAGAATAAATAAAAAGTGGCAGTTGTTATATATATATATATATGTAAATAGAGCCAGTAAAGACACACACTTTAAGTAATAAATATTTAATAGAGATATAAATGGGGGTAAATGTATATAGGGTTCAAAGTAATTAAAGTGGAATAAAGAGTAACTAGATCAAACTGTATTAACTAAATAAGGTAATTACAGATGCATTATTTAACAGATCAGATTATCAAAAGAATTAATAGCCAAATGAATCTGTTTGCACACAAGGGGAAAAAATGTATTAATACTCCAGAAAAGAAGAGATGAGAGTGGGACTTTAAACGTGGGGATATAAAAGAGCAGGAGAAATAACTCTCATCTTTTTCCTGCAGCTATTCCTAAGTGCTGCTCCTTTTCGGACTGTGATCCCAGGATCTCGGTGCCTGTAGGTGAGTCCAGCCGATTAGTGTAGAAGCAGACCACACTGGTCTTAATATAATTTTTAAATGTCCTAAGAGGCTTTCCTGAGGATTCTATTTTCGCTATCCAGTCAAGGTACTGTTTTTATTTGTACTACTGTAGACTGAGAGGGGGTTTGATTTGTAATGCAATCAGACTATGTTTTATATATATGTTAATCAATTACTCATAACTGTTGTTTTATTATGATTTACTATGTATCAATAAAGTCCTAATGTAAATTAGTTGGTTGTTCTTATTTAAAAATAAGTATTCAGATTTGCGATCGCTCAGCCACAGCAGCAATAATCTATGCTCACCTATAAAAATCAGAAAATTGCAAAACCGGTAAAATAGTAATGATATAAAAAGGTAATGTTAAGTAAATACTGAACAGAAAGGTGGCAGTATAGTATATAGTATTAAGTGTGACAATAAACAAACAGAGTAGAAACTATATAGATCTACATTCAACTTTTTTATACTAGTTATTGAATTTAAAAGTACTGACTGCATGTGTTTTATTTGATGGTAAATTATTGACTTATTAGATAATAAATACCATATAAAAAGATCAAATTATTATGAATGCAGATAGAAGAACTATTGAGAAAGGGGACAATTACTGGTTTTTATAGACATAAGCCAACAAGTGCAAAGAGAATCTTGGAATGCTAATTTCCAAAATAAAGGACAACAAAAGCAAAAAGGAATTGCCACTGAAAATTATATGTCTGTAATGGTAGATAATCAATATGGTTTTAAAGGTCTAAAAGAATAATTCAAAAATTGCCTAGGCTAAGACCAAGTATTATTCCAAATCTTAGAACACAGATTCAAAAGAAAGGAAATCCTTCAAGAAAGGCAATCCTCTTCAGATCTATGATGAAAAGAAGAGTAGGTTACACTGCATTCAGCAAAAGTTGGAATCCTGAATTGCTAAAGGACCATCACCTCCAAAGACATATTTGGACAGATGCAGAGATGAATACTCAAGGTGAATAACTCAAAGATCTGATAATGGAATATGAATAAACATAATCAACTAATACACAAATTAAGAGAACATTTCAATTAAATTACTATAGAAAAATAATTATTAATAATGTCTAAAATATTAGTCATGAATTAAAGTAAATATATAAAATATGATTCAAGTTAATGGGGATTTTTCCTCTTATTATAAAAAAGGCAATAAATATATTGGATTCATCAAACATTGTTAGCTGAGAGGTCAGCGCAGCTGCCTTGCAAGCAAGCAGTTGGTTGCAGACTGTTGGTGCAGGTTCGCCTCCCAGCTGATGTTATGACATATGAATATATATATATTGGATTGGAATAAAAGAAAAAAAAAGAGGCTTATAATGTTTTAGAGCAAGCTGAAGAGATATGGGAAGAATAATGTTTATTAATATTATGTGATTCACGGGAAAGCCAGAAATCAAATTTTGCAGGAATGCATTTCAGAGAATTTTGTGTTTATGGATCTAAAATGATGAGGGATTATAGTAAAAAAATATATTTTTGCAACAATAAGGCAATGTGCAGTTACAAAACATATTCGCATACTTAATGAAGACTTTAATAAATATATGAACTAAAAGAAAAATAATATTATTAGAATAAGTAGTTCAAATGCAGAGAGAAAAAAAATGTTACTATAAAAGACAGAATTTATTATAACTTGAGTGATAAACATAATATTAAGAAATTATTCAACAGGGTGTCTTGGAATTAAACATTGCTGACCCAACCATGTAGCCAACCTCACTCAATTTATGTGAGAGGGAAAATATATTCGTGGAAGAAATGAACCCAACTTTGAATGTGATTCATTTAGAAGCATCACTGTCTCAAGAAAAAAAACTTGAACAATTATTAGAGAATTATGAAAATACTAGACCCAGGATATCATTATCTACCTAAATCTTTTTAAATAAACAAATGTTGTTAAGATAAGGAGTTCAAACGTAGAAAGAAAAATCCACCAACTAGACAGCTATACAAAAAGAAGGCAAAGAGATAAAATCCATGATTTCTAAGAATATTGATAATAATAAAATATCTTACTATATGCACATATATAATAATTTTAGTTTTTTATGTAATTATATGTGAACCTAAAAAGTTATTGTATTAACAAAATAATTTGTTGTTGTTTGAAACTATTTATTATAATTTCAACTTTTTTTTTCAAAGAAAAGAAATAATAGTCAATTAAATTTTAAACTGGTAAAAAGAAAAATCTAATTGTACATTTATTTATTGTTGTTATTGCAATAGTTTTGGAGGAGAAATTTATTGAAAGAGATAATATCTTTGACTTGAAAGAAAATAAATATTATTTGAATGGTTGCCATTCGTACAATGGGGATGGAAGGTTTTTCTAAGAACTGAAAATTAAGTACGGTATTATTTTCTTTTTATTCTTGCTTTGTGGTAAAAAAAAAAAGTCTATCAAATTTTTAAAAACTAGCAAAAAAAATTATGAATATTATTATATAATGTAATTCCAATAGTTTTAAACTTTTCATGGAAAAATGTAATTCAATATAAATAATACAACACGTAAAATGTTAAATACGTCAACATGGTAGTCACATGACTACCAATATAAGTAATACATCTGACACGTAGCTTATTTAATACTTTAAAATTAAAATGTAAAATATGTCAACATAGTATGCTGAGAATGCATGCTCAGCATACTATGTTAATGCATTTAATAGTTTTATTTTAAACTATTAAATAAGCTTTTCTTAGTATACAAGTTGTATGTATTATTTATATACAGGCAAAACTCTCTATACAGTAGTGCCACTCAGTGCAAGCCAGAGTAATCAATGGATACCATAAGGTTTGAGCATAAAATCCCTATCTTGCGATTACTCATCCAATATCCCAGACTAGTTTCTAGCTTGTGGCTTGAGCAAGCATAAGAAATGGTGATCATGTGATGTTTAGTGATTTATTATTTACATAGAATGTGATTATAGTATATACAACTGAATACAGTTTTTGTTTAGCATATTAACAATTTATAATTTGCGATTTTTTTATGTCATTAAATTCATTATTATAACAATGCAATTCTTATGACTTACCTTTGTTTATCTATATCTGTTTTACACATTAAAAAAGGGGCATTTAGGAGTCATGCTTGTTTTTGAGAGTGCTGTAAATGGAACCGCTCAATTAATATCAAGCCATGGAAAATATAAAACTGATCTAATATCTTTACTTTTATATGCCTGTCTAAAAAAATCAGATTTACTTCCACTTGAGAATAACCATTAAGTATGTTTAGGGAATATGGTATTTGATCTTCACTCCACTTTTTCATAAAATTATAGTACTTTTTGACATTCCAAACGAGATCTGATGATAATCCTCAGTAAATTTATACCTTTTGCATTATCAGTTTTTTGACATATATATAATATCTTGGAATAACCTCCAATCATAAGTAAGACAGAGATTTAAACATCTGAATCACTCCACCAGAATTGATACTTTGATTTTCTATTTAAATATTGTGATTGTGTCATAATATATTTGCAGTCAAAATTACATTTATATGATATCTAGCTGGTGATTGTATGTCATTCCAATATGTATATAAATGTAGTGAAAGAGAGCAGTCTGACATCTTTTTACTTGATTGGTAGTTTATGAAATTATGGAATGCAAATGAAAAGTGGTGAAAATTAATTAGATTTATTACAAATAAATATGTGTAAAGAGAAAAAGAACAATATTTCTTTTATGGGCATATGATAAAAAAATTACTTTGTTTGTTTTGAATAAAAACTGGGTGGAGATAATAAAGATATTATGCAGGCTTGATAAAATTTGTAGACATTTTCTAATGAATAAACATAAAGCTAAAGTAATATATAGGGTATATGAGCACAGATTTTCACACGATCCATCGCTCACCACTCTATCTCATATCACTGATATACTTGAATGCATATATGTCGAAAAGATAAATAATCACCAATATATGTATTTCATGCTAAATCAGCAATCATCAGTTGGTCCAGATTATCATCTCTACATATATATGTAGTAAGTGCTTAGATACATATTAAGAGAGCCAATCTTCATACTTTAATGGACAGGCTTCAATCCACTCCACACTTCAACTCTTCAACCATCCATCCAATTGAAAATCTGATGATGGAATGCTCAAAGGCCACCCTGAGGCTGAAATTCTTGTCACACCCATGTTGACTTAAAGTTAATCTACCCCTCATGTACAGGACATAATCCATTTAATACATATACAAGGGATGGGCAGACATCTCTACAATTTAATAACTAAGCTAAAACAATAAAAGTAAATAGAGTGATGAAAACTTTAAAAGCAAACATTACAAAGGATATTATAAAACAGGGTAACACTTTAAATATTTATGTAGTTGAATAATAGATGATTCATATAGAGATAAAGAAATTAAAATAATAACTATATTGGTTTCATGGAATTTATTAAGAATAGAGACTGTTTTGTGTTCCATTAAAACTGTACCTAAGAGAAAGATTTGTTTAATGTTTGTTTGCTGCCAGGCTTTCTATAGATAATTGGAAAAAGATAATAAAAAAAATCAAATCTTTAAAAAATTGGATTTAAAGAAAAATAAAGAAATAAATTGCAAAAATGTCAAGAAGAAAATATTAGATAAAGTATATTGTGAAAGTACTCTGAAGCAAGAGAATTATGAAATATACAATAATCAAAGATAAAATAAAAATAAAAGGAAAAAAATGTTGGTAAATAATAATTTTAAAAAGATAAGTACTTATGAATATTTAAAATGCAAAGAAAGAGATAGATTAAAGATTTCTTCTATGATGTCAGATAAATAATAATATGCATATATCTTGAATTACATCATAGCTTTCATACTTAATTAAAACAACAGAATAATAGAAATCTCTTATCAAAACAATACTATAAGTAATAAAATTATTTTAATGTATAATCCTCATATTTGAATAACCAATAGAAAAATCAATAATACTGTCAATGCTTCATTATTATTAATAAAATAGAATCACTATCTAGCCTTGTCCATGATTTTAAATAGAATATAAATGAAAGCAATGACTAAAATAGATGATATTAAATTTGTCTAGACTTTTTTTAATAAATTTCAGCACAATAGATAAAAACTATTTGAAAGTAGTTTTCTGAAATAATCATTTTATAATCTTTTTGATCAATTAAAATTCAATATAATAAGTCACATGATAATCATTTATCTCTTGACATTTATGGTTTATTATGCTTAACATGTTGCATAATAATTCATTTGAAAGGTTGTAAAATGTTGTTCATTACTCTACTTTTGAATAGTTTATCTTTTCCTTACATAATGAAACTTTACTTAAAAACTTCTTCACAGATTTAATTTCAATCTGTTTAGGTCATTGCTTTTGTTTAACAAAGATATAATGAGATAGTAAGTTTTCCATTTACTACTTAATTGTAGTTGTGCTTGTCAAAAGATTACTAATGTTCTATTGGCCTATTTGAACATGAGAGCTGTAGTGATATGATTTTCATATGATAATCAGTTAACTATTGGATCTTAAAGTTTATTGTAATCCTAGGGTTAGAAATGAGAATTCTTCAGCTGAATTAATTTTGCAATCATCACTGCTGTTAATTTGCCTACAAATTTTTTTTGTAGGCAAATTAACAGTAATAGTGATAGAGTGATTCACTGCTCAGGAGATCATGCAACATGCACACAGGAAGAGTCAAGAGTTGATTTACAATCCAGAAATCATTCATTCCTATATCTATCATTTACATCTGCTTTAAAGATCACAGCTCTTTGCCTTGACAAAAGAAATATATTACAACTACCTTTCACATAAAAATATTTAAAAGACTAATTAAATTTTATTCATATCTTTTTTTGAATGTGGATTCCATAAAACAACCAAATTCTAAAATATTAATAACAATGTATCTTCCTAATACATGCTATATAAAAAAAATAATTAACTAGTCAGACAATTTCATTACGGCAAATAATTGTACTCATAATTAATAATTTCCATGTAATAAATAAAATAATATTAGTAAAAAAGGGATTTGAACTTAGGATTTTTTCAGTCTATATTCATCAACTTCATCTCAAACAACTGATACACATGATCACCTACATGCAAAAAGGATAGATGATCTCCAATGTATGTATATACTTATATAAGAAACATTCAGTATAAACAAGCAAAACTCTCTATACAGTATTCTCACTCAGTGCAAACCAGAGTAATCAATGGATGCCAGAAGGCTTGTGCATAAAATTCCCATCTAGTGCCTCATCCAATATCCCCAGACTAGATTCTGGTTTGTGGCCTTTGTAAATGAGGAACCTTGGATTTGAGAGTATTGCACCTAGATCTTAGGATCTAATGCTACCCTCCAGAAGCCATCTTTTATCTCTACTAAACTACAAAACTAGGAGTCTTAAATTGAACACAATATTTTCAATACAAGCTCATTAGCTTATATAGTCATGTAGGTCTGAACTCAGTTCAGTACCCATACATTTTAGTGTCTTTGGTTTTTTAATAACCATAGCCACCACTATTCTATTAGGCACCATGTGTTATTGGCTTAAAACATTCCGTATACTGAATGAATAGTCTAATTAAAATAAGTTCAGAAAAAATATCAACTTCTTAGCCTATTCTCTTTGTCTATCTTTCTTTCTCAATTTGTTTACTAATTTTTCTTCTATCAGACATAAAAACATTCTGTACTGAGCAAAAGATAATAACATCATGATCAAACCTAAAGATGTAATCCCTCTGGAAGCCCAAGGAGTCTGTGATCCCATGTGGCATGTGTCCAACTATATACTTTGGAAGAACCAATCAGTATATAAATTCAAGAGAGATGCACATTAATGCAGTAAAAAAATTCTCAGCATCATCAGAATTTGCTCTCTATGTTTTGGACACTGACTATTACATAGATTTTCAAAAACTAAAATCACATCTACATGCAATAACCATGACCAAAGAGTTTGTTTGTGCAAAAGAATATAAAAAATACTGTCAAACTATTCAAATACTATATGCAACAAGAACCAAGTGAGACAATTATCTCTGCTACAATCACATGATTATTACTGGGGTTTTTTTCAATCAACTGAGGGCAAATGTTATCTTATAGAAATGTCAGTATATTTCATTTTATTTTATTAAACATGGTTGCTCCCAAACACATGATTCATAAAACATCTTTTGCCTATGAAAACATTCATTTCAACATATATATATATATATATATATATTGCAACAGGGCAGGTATAATCAAACCCTGTTGCAATAATTAGACAAATACGTATTCGTATACTTAACGCATTATTAAAAAATATATATATCTTATTTACTAACGTATTATTAAAAATTATATTACTTTACTAACAAAACTAATATTTACAAGTTAATGTACAATCAACGGTCATTTGTGTGGTTGTATTGAATTGATTTAGTTATTTTAATTAAAAAGATCTCATAAAAGAGGTATGGGGGGTTATACATTTGCTCTGATTTTTTTCTCTTTCTTTTGCCAAACCCAGCTATACACATCGCTATGTATATGTGTGAGTGCGTTTTTGAACCATTAAAAATGAAAATTCACAAAATAAATAAAAAAAACATTTTGTTTGATAAACTTTTTAAATATATACATATTTAGTCAACAAAAGAACTATAAATGTCAAGATGGAAGACAGTGATTTTGCAGAACAATGGAAGTAATTATTATAAAAATCTTGGAATGTCTAATTCTAATTAAATATTAATTGGAAAGAAATAGGTGTAAAAAAGCTTTTGTGGTGCATTCCAACAAAGGCATACGGAATGTGATTGGAAAGATAATTGAAAATGAATGAAAAGAAAGATAAATTTGATAATTAAAAAAAATAATAATTAAGGATTAGTATAAGTTTGGATGGAGAAGAAGGCAGACGTGAGACTGATATACATAAATAATAATCCAGAAATCAGATTATATATTGATAAAATATGGTCAGGCTGGGGTAGAAGCTTCAATGTGCGAGGTGTTCGAATCCTTCCCCCAAATGTATAGCAGCTACCGATATCGGAGAAAAGACGTCAAGCCCGGAGAATTCGCCTCAATAAGCAACAATGTTGAATCGCCACAAGAGGAAGAAAATAAATAAATAAATGGACTTTAGCCATGGAACCTGAACTTCAAAAAAAAAAAAAGTTCGTTCACCGACAAAGGACCGGAGGTTCCCTTTTTTCACCAGGTGAATTCGATCAATTCCTTGGGGAAACCCAGGTATTATTTTTTTTCCTGTTTGCAAATATATGTCACTTTTAGTAAGCTTACTCCACGTAATTGAGAAAACTGTTATTTGACACAATTGCGAACTTAAAATTTCTTTTCTTTGCCCGGAGAGGTCAAACTATTTTGTACAGAATTTATTAGTGTATAAATTAGTCCAATTAAATCTTCGATGCAAAATACATATAATAGCATATTTGTGTGTGTGGGAGTTTTGGCAAAGAAAGAAAAAAAAAACTGATATGAATCTTTGATTTAAAAGTGAAAAGAGACACTAATTCAACTAACGTAAATAATATGTTTTTTTTTATAGATGCGTAAATATCATTGCTAATAAATGTATATAAAATGAATGGTTTTGTTTTTGTGTTACAAGTTTTTTTTAAATGAAAAGAAAAGGGGAATGTTAGATCTACTGCCAGTAAATTTCACCACCAGCCCTGAGCAGAGCTGGTCCAGGGGCATTTCCATATTGGTATTCCAGCTATCCCAGCATAATTCTTATAGAAATATAGGATTGGCATTTGAGGTCATAAAGTGATGCTCATAAATACGCTGGCGATAAAATGGAATAATTTAAGAATAAATATTTTTTAAAACAATTACGCATATACATGTATCGTTATATATACATACATGCAATCTTTCAAGATTATATATATGTGCATAAAATATATATGGAAAATGGCACATCCCATTATAATGGTGACCCAAGAAAAGGGCATCGAAGAGAAGTAGGTCAATGAGGGAAAGAAAAAATTAAAGAAATTAGCATGAATTTTTTTTTGAGAAAATAAATAAAAATATACATATCAGTTTTGTCAGATCATTATTGTTTTAGCTAAAAGAAAAAATTAGGAAAATGGAAGTTATATTATATTGGCAGAGTTGGATGTAGTTAATATTAAGTTTATAAGAAAAAAAAACTTTTTAGGCTATATGAAAAATACCAACTGAGTGCAGAATATAAAAGCATTTCATAAAGTAATCAGTTTAGGTTAGACTGGTTTTTAAAGAACTTTCAGTTTGTTATGGATTTTATTTTTGTAAATAACGAACGTAAATGTTTTTCGTGTTCGCGATTGATTTTTTTTTTTTTAAAAAGTAATACAGATATTTTAAAAGAAAAAAGTAAACGAGTGTTTAAGTGGTTAACACTTTATAATTAATCCATTTTAATTAGATACAAAATAATTATTTGGCTTTCTGTCACTTATTAATATAAGATGTCATAACCAGATAAAAATAATTTATATATATATTAAATTAATGTTTTAAAAGAAATTCGAGTAATGAATTATATTTAATTTACACCCACACAGTAGCTATGATTTTAATATATTTTACACGTTTTACTTTTATAATCATTTTGACAATTTCTGAATTTGAAACGAAGGTTTTGATATAACAATAGTCTATCTGTACTAGTTTTCAAAGTGAAGTTTTATAAAGGTGGAGAACAAAAGTAAGTCGAAATAACATAGTGAAATATCGATCGGTCCACAGTAAAATTATAAATATATATACTTAAGAAATATTGAAGGCGTAAGAAAGTCCGGGAAGGGGGCAGCACTGTGCATGGGGGTTTGTAGGTTCGGAACCTAGCACATAGAAAATATATATATATATACATCACATAAAGAGTATGGAGTTGATAAGAATAAAAGTATTTGGGGGGAAGAAGGAAGAGATGCCAGTAGATCACCTTAGGAGTTTGCAAAGATACTTTATGTGTTATGGAACACCAGACAAGGTGAGAACAATAATAGCATCTTGCCACCTAGAAGGGCAGGCCATGGATTGGTGGAACTCATTGCTACACCAACCGCAGACATTTTTAGATTACAAGACAGCCCTGGAGAGAGCTTTCTGGAGTGAAGAAAGGCAGGACAACATTAGATCCCAATTGATGAGAGAAATTTCAAGAGGATGGACCAGAGAGATATGTGCATTTTTTAGACATCAAGTAGCCACATTCAGGACATTAAAAGCATGTAATTTGTCAGAGAAACAGATTTTGAAGATGGTCTGCCAAAACCTGTCAATAAGAATAAGATTGATGCTAGAGGAAGATGGAGACAACCCATCTAAAACAATAGACAATATATTGAGTCAAATGGAAATAAGTGTGGAAATGAGATGGATTCGAGAAAAAAGGGAAGTAGACCAAGGAAACATAATATTCAGACAGCAACCGAATTCAAAACACATGGGGAACCTAATTTGTTCGTGGGAGGACCGCGTACTGAGTTATGCATGCCAAACATGTCCGAAAATATGGATAGCAGCAATAGCAACAGGACAGACAAAAGTAGAAGCACTTATTATTCAGGGAGTCAGGTCTCTGTAATAACAGAAAGATTGTATTATAAACTCACCAGAGAACAACCAAATATACCTGTTCTACCATTAAAAGCTGTACAAGTGGTGATGGCCAACAACAGAAAGGCCAAGGTTGAACCCAAACAAATATGGCTGGGTCAAAATCCAGGGAGTAAGTTGCCCCCATGTATTCCTAATCATGAAAAATTTGATTTGTGATGTCTTATTGGGAACTGACTTTTTATACAAATATAAATGCAAGTTGAACTATGAAAGTAGACAAGCCACGTGTAATGGAGAGGTGGTTAGATTTATAATGGATAGCACAGATAGTTCAACAGGGGCTGTGCAAGTTGCCGATAAACACAATGATGACTTGATAACAGAAAAAATAGACCAGGCAAAGATTGCTTGGGGAGAAGGGAAGAAAAAACTAAGAAAGATACTGAAGGAATACAACCAGATATTTTCAGACAGGCCAGGCATGATCCCAGGGTTTGAACAAAGGATTCAGATAAATGAACACAACCATTTAAGGCAAAATCATACCCAATTCCTCATCAATATAGGGAGCAGGTGAAGGAGCAGATAGATCAAATGTTGAAATGGGGTATTATATCAAAAAGCTCCTCAGCTTATTGTAACCCGATAGTCGTAATAAAGAAAAAAGATAATTCCGTACGGTTATGTCTCTATGCAAGGCAATTGAATAAAGTCACGGTCCCAGATTGTAACATACCACCACCCATGCAAGAATTGCTTGGGAGATTTAAAGGAAAAAAAATTTTTTCAACATTTGATCTGACAGCAAGCTATTGGCAGATAAGGCTGCACCCAGAAGATCATAAGTATACTGCCTTTAGGTATGATGGCTGCTCATATCAGTTTAACCATATGCCATTTGGCCTGATTAACAGTGGGGCCGGTTTACTGTGATGTTTAGACCGGTTATTATCTGATGAGGTCAAGAAAATAGTTACAACGTATGTGGATGATGTATTGGTGGCATCGGATACTGTGGAAGAACATACCAAAGATGTGGAAATGTTTCAAAGGGAATGTTGGAATAAAAGGATCAAGGTAAAAATGAAGAAAAGTGTGCTTTTTCAAGAGGAAGTTACATTCTTGGGCCACCTTATAGCATCGCAGGGTGTCTGGCCACACCCAGATAAAATCTCAGCCATTGAAGGTTTCCCAGCACCTAAGTCCAAGAAGCAGATACCATCCTTTTTGGGTATGTGTAACTTCTACAACCATTTTCAGGAGCAGTTTGCTCAACATATGGAACCAATAGTTAGATTACTGAGAAAAGATGTAGTGTGGGAGTGAGGCAAAAAGCAAAGCCAGGCATTTGAGAAGGTGAAGCAAGGGTTCATGAAACATGTAATGCTGGCTTTTTCCTGATTTTGAGAAACTCTTTGTGGTGCAGACTGACAGCAGCAGTTATGGGTTTGGAGCAACAGTATCGCAGATTCAAGAGGATGGTCAGGTGAAAGTGCTGTATTTCTTAAGTAGGCTGCTCAAGGCTCCTGAGCATCATTACACTGCCACAGAAAAGGAAGCTTTAGCCATTGTTTGGTCATTCCAAAAACTCTGCACATTGTTGTTGGGATCAAAAATAATTGTGGTTACAGATCATAAGAGTTTAGAATTTATTAACCACAGTTATCTGACAAATAGTCAGTTGGTGTGGTGGAGCCTATATCTCCAAGAGTATAATTATGTGGTAAAGCATTGTAAGGGGTCAGATAACATTGTAGCTGATGCTCTTAGCTGTAACCCAGTGCGTTTGCCATCATGTCATCTTAAAGCTAAAAATTTATATGTGGCAGGAATAAACTTAAGGGTTAATGAGGGGGTAGAGAATGACCTTAAGAGATTGGCCCAGAATCAGAGGAAGGATGCACAGTTAAGTCAAATAATTGCACAACTGGAAGTGAACACAAGAGAAAATGATGATGAGTCCAGATGTTGGATCAACCGATACAAACTTGACCAAGCCGTTCTCCAATACAGAACGAAAAGGGGGCCGGAAAGTTGGAGACCTGTAATACCCCAGCAAATGTGGAATGCAGTGGTGACTCATGTCCACCAAATATATGGACACTATGGGGTGTGGAAAACTGAAAAGTGGCTTCGACAGTGGTTTTATTGGCCAGGCATGCATAAGACTGTTGTGAGGATGATTAGTCAATGTGAACTTTGTCAAAAAAACCCAAGCCTGCTAATAGGAATTATGCAGGTCCAATGAGCTCCATAATCCCAAAGAAGCCACGTGAGATGATTGCAATAGATTTTTATGGACCATTGCTGGCCTTTAGTAGAAAAAAATATTTGTTGGTGGTGTATGATCTATTCAGTAAATTTATGGCTGCACATCCCATGACTTAAGAAAATACCTGAAACACCATATGTCTCCTTGAAAAGAAATATTTTACGGTGATAGGAAAACCTCAAAGCATCCTCTCAGATCATAGCACACCATCTATCTCTGGAGAATGAAAAGCTTGGGTTCAGAAGTCAGGGCTCCAACACATACTGACATCAATTAGGAATCCGCAATCGAACCCATGTGAGTGGGTGATGCGTGAGTTGGGTAGGTTGTTTAGGATGTACATCCCAACTAATCACCGAGGATGGGTTAAAAAGATTCCAGAAATACGGAACTACATAAATTGGGCAGTTAACAAGTCCACAGGGTTCTCTCCTGTGCGGCTCCAGTTTGGAAAACATGCCCCTAAATTAATCAAGGCCAAAATACCAGGGCCAAAGGAAATGCCAATAAATGTGGAGGAGGACCAAGAGCAGTTCATATCATACACTTTTAAAGAGAAGTCAGGAAAGAAACAAACATACACTAGAGAGGCCTCATCGGTTTAAAGTTGGCGATCTAGTCATGGTGAAATCCCCACATGTGAGTGAACCGGGGAAATTTATCTGTAAGAAATTTTGCATTTTATATGAGGGATCTTTCTCTATTGTTAAGTGTCAAGGGGATCGGGGAAATTTATCTGTAAGAAATTTTGCAGTTTATATGAGGGACCTTTCTCTATTGTTAAGTGTCAAGGGGATAATGCATTCTGGGTAAATACTGGGCAGGAGGTAAGGGGATCGTACAATGCTCGTATGCCATTATGAATGGTTCACGATATTTAGGAGCCATGCAAATCCATAGACCATATTTGAAGACTTCTGGAAGGGGGGTATTGCAACAGGGCAGGTATAATCAAACCCTGTTGCAATAATTAGACAAATACATATTTGTATACTTAATGCATTATTAAAATATATATATATCTTATTTACTAACGTATTATTAAAAATTATATTACTTTACTAACAAAACTAATATTTACAAGTTGATGTACAATCAACGGTCATTTGCGTGGTTGTATTGAATTGATTTAGTTATTTTAATTAAAAAGATCTCATAAAAGAGGTATGGGGGGTTATACATTTGCTCTGATTTTTTTCTCTTTCTTTTGCCAAACCCAGCTATACACATCGCTATGTATATGTGTGAGTGCGTTTTTGAACCATTAAAAATGAAAATTCACAAAATAAATAAAAAAAACATTTTGTTTGATAAACTTTTTAAATATATACATATTTAGTCAACAAAAGAACTATAACTGTCAAGATGGAAGACAGTGATTTTGCAGAACAATGGAAGTAATTATTATAAAAATCTTGGAATGTCTAATTCTAATTAAATACTAATTGGAAAGAAATAGGTGTAAAAAAGCTTTTGTGATTGGAAATATAATTGAAAATGAATGAAAAGAAAGATAAATTTGATAATTAAAAAAATAATATTTAGGGATTAGTATAAGTTTGGACAAAGAAGAAGGCAGACATTAGACTGATATACAGAAATAAGAATCCAGAAATCAGATTATATATTGATAAAATATGGTCAGGCTGGGGTAGAAGCCTCAACATGCGAGGTGTTCGAATCCTTCCCCCGAATGTATAGCAGATGCCGATATCGGAGAAGGGACATCAATCCCGGAGAATTCGCTTCAATAAGCAACAATGTTGAATCGCCACAAGAGGAAGAAAATAAATAAATAAATGGACTTTAGCCATGAAACCCGAACTTCAAAAAAAAAAAACAAAGTTCGTTCACCGACAAAGGATTGGAGATTCCCTATTTTCACCAGGTGAATTCGATCAATTCCCCGGGAAAACACAGGTATTATTTTTTTTCCTATTTGCATATATATGTCACTTTTAGTAAGCTTACTCCATGAAATTGAGAAAACTGTTATTTGACACAATTGCGAACTTAAAATTTCTTTTCTTTGCCCAGAGATTTCAAACTATTTTCTATGGAATTTATTAGTGTATAAATTTATTAGTGTGTAAATTAGTCCAATTAAATCTTCGGTGCAAAATACATATAATAGCATATTTGTGTGTGTGGGAGTTTTGGCAAAGAGAGAAAAAAAAAAGAAACTGATATGAATCTTTGATTTAAAAGTGAAAAGAGACACTAATTCAACTGACATAAATAATATATGTTTTTTTTTATAGATATGTAAATATCATTGCTAATAAATGTGTATAAAATGAATGGTTTTGTTTTTGTGTTATGAGTTTTTTTTAAATGAAAAGAAAAGGGGAACGTTAGATCTACTGCCGGTAAATTTCACCACCAGCCCTGAGCAGAGCTAGTCCAGGGGCATTTCCATATTGGTATTCCAGCTATCCCAGCATAATTCTTATAGAAATATAGGATTGGCACTTGAGGTCATAATGTGATGCTCATAAATATGCTGGCGATAAAATGGAATAATTTAAGAATAAATATTTTTTTAAAAACAATTATGCATATACGTGTATCGTTATATATACATACACACAATCTTTCAAGATTATATATATGTGTGTAAAATATATATGGAAAATGGCACATCCCGTTATAATATATATATATATTGATGTATACATAATCAATTGATAGACTTAAACAGCAATCAGAATACTCATTAAATTATTCTTTCAATCACTGCACAACATAAAAAAATCAGCCACACAATTAATATCATTAGTCAAAGAAAGATGGAGTTCTAGTTTATTTTCAGCCTTACTACCTTCAAGCGTAGATATTATTTCACTTATTTTTTTACTGAGAAATCTAGATGTCCTCAAAAGATGACATCTGTTGAATACTAATGTAAAATGTATTCAAAATTCTCTGAATTTAGCTACTGATTGGTATATGAAAATACCAGAAGTGAAAGAAATACAGTTATTAATGACTACGATAGCACCACTTGTAACTGATTTGAACTAGAACTGAGACTCCTGCTAATGGAAAGTGAATCACCTGATATTTTAACTGAACTATTTGAATATATTCATTACGTCTGTAAAACTACTGTAACATGCAATTTCTTCAAGGAACTTCTAATTTAATAATTAAATAATGATAGACAAATATATCAGATGTTAAGAGAATTTACATTAAAGAACATTTTATTTGGTTCTTAGTAGGTTGGATAATAAATTCTCAGGTTGAGTAATTTCAATTTCAGAAATGCTATTCAGTTAATGATAGACATCACTAAAAAATTTCTATTTATACCTAGGCATACAAGATTTAATATTGACCAATGATAAGGCTAAAAGCCTTGCTGTTTGAGGATAAATTCACGATTCACTATTATAATTATTTCCAGTTATTTGCTTATTTTCAAAACTGGATATCAGGATTATAATTTCTTAATTATCTAAAAGTTGTAAGTTTGGTGTAGTTTCAAGCAATGTGGACAGATTTTTGCGGAAGAAATATTATATAAAAACCTCTAAAAAATTATATTTTTCTATTATCACTAACAATTGTAAGAGTAAAACTATTAGATGATAAAACAGCATTAATTGTTTGTTGTGATTAATCATACATTAATAACCAGTTTTTATTTCTTTATCAAACAATCTACTTTTAGTATATTTTAATAAAATTTAATGTTCCAAATCTCAGATTCCTTCATGAATCATCATTTTCATCTGCAAGCCCAGAATTATATGGGATTCAGGAGACTTGTAATAAATTGCTGAATTTAAATTTTTTTTTTTATGACCCAGTTGAAGAAGGGTCATAAAGCATTACTGTTCATTAAAATTTCATTAACATTGTAACAGTACAAAACCAGGGATGAGTAAGATGCTTTATTATGCCTTATGAATTGAGATACAAAATTGTAACAATATAAATGATGATGATGAGAGGGGTTTGTCATCCCCACAGATTTGGGTATGTCACATTGTAACTGATAGAAGGTATAAAAAGATTCTCTTATTCAAATGCCCCATAGGTTCTCTACACCCAAATTATAATTGTTCAAAGGTGGTTTTGGAATTAAATAATAAATAAATAGAGAACAAGAAACTTTATCAGTTATGCATCAAATTCTAATGGTCATTAATATGGAAAATGCTAGCCTTTGAAGTGATATCCTACAACTAAACAAGTCAAACTCCTAATAATAATGAAAAGAATTATGTCCATTTTTTTATTATCTCTCTATACTGTAAGTATTTACTTTCGGGGTTGAACATTAAAATTAACTAACGAGACTCGATCACTTGCTAAATATAAAATATAAACAAAGTGTTTTATTGAATCTAAATTGTATTTACAAACCAACTAAATATAAAGAATTTATTTAATATCTTATATATATATATATATATATGTGTGTATGTCAAAGCGTTGACTGGGAAGCGAACCTGGGCTGCTTGCTTGGAAGGCAGCTACTCTATCTGCTAGGCCACCAATGCTTGATATATTAATTCATAAAAATTAATTAATATAGATGTTTATTAAGGTTTGTACAAATAATCAATAGCATTTCAATATTCTCAGGGTAAAATAATTATATTATCAAAATCAAGTATTGCACTATGACCCACATGTACAGATAAGTGATGTGATTCCAAAATAAATAAAAAAATTACACAAAATCAAACTTTCAATAAAGCAATTGGTTCAGCTTTTATTTTTATTATTATATTTTTCTTGTTTCTTTGACACTTCCTTTTGTTTGTGATTCATTACTTTCCATTTTTTGCCTGACTTGCAGTTTAAAAGTTTGATGAGACCTTGCTATTTCTTATTTAAAATTTGTGAATTCACTATATAAGGTTTTATGTTCTGTTAACTATTGTTTCTGAAAATTTTAGTTCTCTAATCTTAATTCTTTACATTTGGCTTTTAATTTCTTTAATCCATTTTCAGTTTTAGTTTGAACTTTTCTATATGCTATAAACTCAACCGTCCATTCATTATGAAATTCCAAAAACTCATGCTGAAAGTGACTAAAGTTAATTTCTAATTTATCCTGGAATTTTTGATTATCTTTCTCTTATCTAACTTATTAATTTCAAATCTTGATCCTTCCAAGTTAATTCTATCTTTAATGCTTGGACTTTATTTTGAGATTCCTCAAATTTGGTATTATATTAGTATTCAATTCTGCTGTCAAATCAGCCTTTAATTCTTTTGAATTAATATTCATTCTACCATTCATCTCCTTTAAATTTGCATCCATTTTACTTTGAAGAGATTTCATATCTGTTCAACATAGTCTGAAACATCTTCACAATCTCCAACCTAATGCCCGTCATTATGAGCTCAAATAATTAAAATATATAAAAAAATCTTAATTTGTATTTTCAAAGTCTACTTACACATAAACTATCTAAGTTCATTACCTCTTGCCGAAATCTAAAAAATAAAAAAATCACACAAAACATACATAAACAATAATAAAAGAAATAAACAACCCTATGCTTAAATTTTTTTATTTGTCCTGAAGATTAACTTCTTAACTTCAAGAATGTCATATCCTCACACATTATTTCAAAGCATTTCCAAAATATTAATAGTGATAACATGCATCAAAAGCAAATTATTACTTCATTGTGAATTGACTTAATACTATGTGAATCACTTATCGGGTCATGAAAAATAAATGATTACATTCATAGAAATACTGTGATTTATTTCATTTCATGGCCCCGTAATTGTAAAGTGCCAAATTGTAACAGTACAAATCTGGGAATAAGTGAGATGCTTTATTACACCCTTTAAATAGAGGTGCCAAATAGTAACAATATGAATAGTGATGATGAAAGAGGCTTCGTTATGCCCAACAGATTTGGTTACATTGAACTGTAACTGATAGAAGATATAAAAAGATTTTCTTATTCAAATGCCCTGTAGGTTCTCTACACCCAAATTATAATTGGACAATGGATTGCTTTTAAATAAAATAATAAATAAATGGAGAAACAGAAACTTTATCGTTTATATATCAAACTCTAATTGTAATTAACATGGAAATATTCTAAATTCTGGAATATTAAACATCACATGGTCACCATCTCTTATACTAGCACATAATTGTTATTAAACAAGGCAAAACTCTCCATACAGTAGTGCCACTCTGAGTAATCAATGGATGACAGAAGGCTTGTGCATAAAATCCCTATCTAGTGCCTACTCATCCAATATCTCCAGACTAGTTTCTGGCTTGTGGCCTTCATCAGTGAGGAGCCTTGGATCTGAGAGCACTGCACCTAGATCTTAGGATCTAATGCACCCCTCCAGCAGCCACCTTTTATCTCTACCTAACTACAAAACTATGAGAATAAAATTTAAAACAATATTTTCAATCTAAGTTCAATAGCTTATATAGTCATATGGGTCTGAACTCAGTTCTGCACCCATACATTTTGGTGTCTTTGGCTCTTTAACAACCATAGCCACCACCATCCTATTAGGCAGGATTGGTGTTAAACCACTAAACATCACATGATCACCATTTTTTATACTAGCACATACTTGTTATTAAACAAGGCAAAACTCTGCATACAGTAGTTCCACCCTGTGCCAACCAGAGTAATCAATGGATGCCAGAAGGCTTGTGCATAAAATCCCTATCTAGTACCTTCTTATCCAATATCCCCAGACTTAGTTATGCAGTGATATTATATCTGTCTTCGATTGCATATTCTGATTTTGATTTCCAACCAAGTAAAGCAAATATATATTTTTTAATTTCAGTCAGAATTAGAATTTTTTCAGATAGCTACTCCATAAATAATTCAGTTAACCATTTAATATTGGTCAGTAAATGAGTATTTATTTCTTAGCTAGAGAATAAAATAAGGATGAAAAATTGTTCAAAGCCTCACAACTCTACAATTGACAAGCTTGGTGAATACTGCTTTACTATGTGAATAATAGTGCGCTTTTAAATAACTTTCTGTAGTGCAAAGATCTCTTTAACAACCTCCATAGAGAAACAAGGAAAAGAAAGATACTACTCACTTGGTTTTCCAACTCGTGAATGGTGGGTATTTGATCATTTTTAACATTCTTATTTTATTTTCTAACTAATCATCATTTGATATCTATTTAGTGAAAAATACTAGATCATTATTTGACTTAAATTACGATCTGTCTATCTGAAAGAAAACTCCTAACCTCAAATTGTTTGAACTGGAGATGTAGGGAATGCAAAAGATTAACGTGGTTACAGAAAATGATAGTGATGTGAAAAGACTATATATATATGCACATATTAGATATATATATAACAATAATTATTTATGTGTATGTGTACATTTAAATGGAAGTAATAACCTTCTGTGGTCATTAATAAACAATATTCATACCTCAATAAATATTAATAAAGAATAGGCTGCCATCTATCGTTAAGTTTTGATGTATTTAAATAAATATTCATTGACATTACTGGAATTTAAGTGTGATAGTCTTTGTCCTATAATATATAGATATAATTCCAAAATGATTTAAGCTGTAGATAAAAGCAATAGTTAATTCTTTTTTTTGCTTAAAACTGTTTTTAAAATACATTATTTTCAGGGATCCACTTAATAGATATACATACATATATATGGAAATATTTAAATATTGAGGTATTTCATTGACCAATTTTTTTATTATATTCCAATTTAACAATAGGTGTGATATCTGAGTTTCCACACCTGATTTAATAGGCTACTGTTTGGAAAAAACATCTTGGCTGCATATTTTAATAAATTTTAAAATGGAATACTTTTTAATATAAATATTTCCATTCAATTTCTAACATCAATGAATGCTCATTTAAATACATCAAAACTTCAAGTATAGATGGCCACCTGTTTTTTTTATTAATATCTATTGATGTATAACCACTGTTTATTAATGCTTATGGAAAGTTTTTACTTCCATTTAAATTAATATATAAAGATATGTTAATTTAATATTTTAATGGATTGATATAAGAAGAAATATTTATATTAAAAAAGTATTCCATTTTTACATTTATTAAAATCAGTAGCCAATATGTTTTTTTTTTCAACAGCTACCTATTAAATAAGGTGCAGAGGCTCAGACAACAGACATTGTTAAATTAGTATATAATCAAAGAATTGGTCTTTGAAATACCTCATTATTTAAATATTTCCATTGCGTGTGTGTGTGCGTGTGTATACAGTGAATCCCTGAAAATAATGATTTGAAAAAGAATTTTAAGCAAATAAAAGAATTAACAATGTAATTATTATTGTTTTTATATATGAACGTTTTTTATCCAATAGACTAGGTTTTTACATCATAAAATGATACTTGATTATCATTGCTTACCAACTCCATCAAATAATTTATTAATACATTGTACAGGCTTAAAACTGCATTTATATGTGTAATATATGCGAATCCCGCAAATAATTTATTGTAGGATTATACATTTAGAACTAATCATAAATTTTTATGAAATTCCATGTTAAGAATTAATAAAAAAAATGAAGCCATGTAAAGTAATAAGTACTGTACGATATTAAAATTATTATAATTTCTTATGATAGTTGTTTTTAATTACTAACAAACATTATGGTTCATGAAATATTTCTTAAAATAAAACTTCTATTAATTAACTATTTTTTTGTACTTAATTTAATGTTTTTTTTTACTTTTATTTACTTTCATGTTTCCATTGACTAGTTTTTTTCAGAACCATTAAGCATCACATGATCACTATCTTATACTAGCACATAATTGTTTATAAACAAAGCAAAAACTCTTCATACAGTATTGCCACCCTGTGCCAACCAGAGTAATCAATGAATGCCAGAAGGCTTGGGCATAAAATCCCTATCTAATGCCTGGTTGGCACAGGGTAGCAATACTGTATGGAGAGTTTTGCTTTGTTTATAAACAATTATGTGCTAGTATAAGATAGTGATCATGTGATGCTTAATGGTTTAACACCTATCCTGCCTAATAGGATAGTGGTGGCTATGGTTGTTAAAGAGCCAAAGACACCAAAATGTATGGGTGCTGAACTGAGTTCAGACCCATATGACTATATAAACTATTGAGCTTAGATTGAAAATATTTTTGTTTTCAATTTCATTCTCATAGTTTTGTAGTTTAGAGATAAAAGGTGGGTGCTGGAGGGTTGCATTAGATCCTAAGATCTAGGTGCAGTGCTCTCAGATCCAAAGCTCCTCACTGACGATGGCCAGAAGCCAGAAACTAGTCTGGGGATATTGGATGAGTAGGCATTAGATAGGGATTTTATGCCCAAGCCTTCTGGCATTCATTGATTACTCTAGTTGGCACAGGGTGGCAATACTGTATGGAGAGTTTTGCTTTTTTTTTTTCAGAACTTAATAGTTTTTTTTTTTTTGGGGGGGGGGAGCAAAAACTTTGTAAACCACAATAAACTATCATTAATAGTTGATTTATACTCATATTGAATGTCTTTAAAAAAATTTAACTTTATTTAAATATTTCAAATACATTCAACTGTTAATAATAGAATACAGGTTAGTATATGCTCAATGTTTCAAGAGGTATTATTCTCCCCTCTTCTTCAGGTGTTGCTGGTCTGACCAGTGACAGTACTAGCATGGGAATCGAACCTGGAGCCTTAGTTTCTTGAGTATTAAATTTTAAGATCCATACAATTAAAACATCATCATCACAACCCTTCAGAAAAACACTATCATTAATAATGACTGAATTGTTTTTTCTCTCTTTTTCTCTGGAAAAGACTCACTTTGATAATAACATTAGAATTATTATTATCCATCCATAACATAATTCTAAAACTTACATTCTATTCTGTGTGAATGTAATATTAATAATATAAATGTTCAGGCATTTATACAGAAAAGGTAACCAAATATTTTGTCTAAACACTTTTATTCATACTTTCAATATATTATATATCATATCCATAGCTTATTCATTCTTTAGTGTTCCTATAAATATGATATACAATATATTGACAACATACTAAGCATGAATAACAGTGTTTAAACAAAATATTTTGTTATCTTTTATGTACAAATGTCCAAACATGTATATTATTAATATTATTATTATCATACATTCAAGTTGTATACTTGATGAGATTAATGAATCTGTGATTTATTATTTCAATTGCATGATAACATTTGATTGTTAGCACCTTTTATTGCTTACACTCAATTTAGGTTTTACATTTTGTGTATTATTATCATATAATATTTTTATTATCACAATTATTATTACCTTTAGCGACCTTTGCTGTAACCCGCAGAGTATTTATCTTCTAACTCTCTGCTATAGATATCTGATAGTATTTCACTTCCATGATTAAATGCTTCATCACTAGCAGAAGATTCAACATTATTGGATGCATCAATAAGGCAAATCAAAACGGTAAGTAGAAATAACACAACCTAAACATTACAAGTATAAATATGTTAAATAAATACTTAGGATTTTGAATTCTGTTATGTATGTGTTGATGAGGTTCATGTTTCAGTTTGATATTATTTGCCATCATCTTGATAAAATGATCAGTGTAGTAGCTGTTTCTAGAGACACTGGTATATGATTACAGATTATCTAATAGAAATCAATGTAAATTTACTTAGACTAAAAAGAGCAGAGGAATAATATATAATTAATTTGTTTTTTTAAATTTTGATTGACATATTATATAAATTCATATGGATGATATTTTTAGTATTCTATTAAAGTTATTATTACTTCAACTAATATTTTGGAAAGTTAATGTTATTCTCTTTGGTTTTTTTCTATGTGTTAAAGCATCGGCAAATGCTTATAAGGCAGCTGTGCTGACAACTCGGCCACCAATACTTCACTATTCTCTTTGTTCTCCAAATGTGAATCACGTAAGATTAAAATTTTAATATTGACAAAATTTATTCATAATTAATATTCAAAATATTTAGAATAAATTTAGATAATGATGATTATCATTTTATTGTGATAACATATTCATTTCTTCTAACACTGATGCAATAATTTCTTATTTATGTAAGAAGTCTTACATACCTCCACAAAGCATTCATAGATACAATTGGCTTTGGAAAAGATTGTCCTATTGGATTTTGATAAACATTAACTAATTTATTGCCACCCCAAAAAATTATCCATTCATGCTATCCAAATGATAGCAAGTGAGTGCAATCTAAAATGCTATTACCATAAGAACCTGAATACTGTGTTTTTACATATACTCTACATAATGCATAAACTTTGTGTTTTAATTCACAGACTGGGGGAAGAGTAATTTACTCCATTTGTTTACATATACATTGAAGTTATGTTCAATTTAAAATTATAAATACAATAAAATAATATGATGAAAAGTAATAATTTATAACTGTACATCTATTATCATCTATATATTTTAGCAATATGTCCAGCCCAATTTCATTTCAGTCTCTTAATTCTTTCAATGATGTTAGTAACACCCATTTGTTCTCTCATCCATGTATTTCATTTCCTATCTCTTCTTGTTACTCCTAACATATATCTCTCCATAGTTTGATGAGAGGTCTGAAATCTTTGTATTGCTCTTCTGTTAATTATCCAAATCTCAGATCCCTAAATGAGAACTGATAAAATACATTTATTAAAAACTTTCCTTTTCAAATACATGACATATTTTTTTTAAATATTTAAGTTATTTCTACTAAAAGCACTCCAACCAAGTTTAACTCTATGATTAATTTCATCCATTGCTTCCATCTGTAATAGTAATCTATCAAAGGTATTTATAGTAGTTAACTTCTAACATGTCATTATCAATCTTTAGTTTCTTCTTTTGATAAAATCCATTGAACATTACTTTAGTTTTTTTTTTAACAATTACTTTTAGTCCTAATTTTTTACTTTCATCTGATAACACAACATTTCCTGAAACTCTAATGCATTATTTGCAAAAACAAATACATCATCTGCAAAATGGAAAAAATGGAAGCTATGCTAACCGCTATTCTTAAATTTCCACTTATTCATATTTCAAAACATATAAATAAATGTCTGAAAAATCTCTAATCTAGTAAATGATTATAACTTATCTAAAATGGATGGTATAAAATATATGAAAGCCGGAAGCTTGACATTTGTAAATAAAATTATAATTATTTTTTTTGTTATACTTTATTGTTTTCATTAAATAATTTTTGTAATATTTTCTGCAGTCTTGACATATTGACAGAAACAATGACATTAATCTGCAAAATCCTAATATATATACAATTATCTTTGTTTTCCATTTTAATCCACAAAATAGTAATTGTAATAATTAAATTTGTAAAGTGCATAGTCATTACATAAAGTAATATATATTAAAACTATAACCGTAAGACCATGCACTTGAAAAATGACAGTAGGGACTCTACAAATCTTAACACAAGATTTATTTATAAAACTGCTGTAAAAAGTTTTATGAAGAAAGAATCGCCCTTACCAATATAAAGCTTCTTAGTGTTGTCATATAATCCAAATGCATTTAATAAATATTTTTAGAATTTGACAACAATCTGAGTTTTTACCATAATATTTGTAAGCATTAATCACAGAAAGGCCCTATATTATTTAGGACAGTGTCAGAATGGCAGACTCAAAAACTAAATATCTCTGAATTGAATATTAACTCTGTTACCACAAGTGCAGAATATGCACCTCAGGAGCATCATATGACCTTATTAGTAATGAACTATTTGATTACTTTTATTGCAGAAAAATTATCTATATAGTCAAATTCTTTTTTCATAAACTATAAACAATACATAATAGCAATGCATGCTTAACTGGTCCTTTATAAAACTTAGCTTAGCAGAACATAGTTGACTGTGTTATAATGACTTTTAAATCTAATTTGTTCTTAACATTGGTTTATGTAAGTTTCTTATACACTATTATTACTCTTATATTATTTCTTCCACCTAGTATATTCTTACCATTCAGACATTAGTATTAGTGTTTGTCTAAAATTTCTGTTTTTTATACCTACTCATTTTAAAAGATATATACTTTGTACAAAGATTTTAGGATTTTCTTGGTTTTTTTATTTAAAATATTTGCCAGTTCAAAAGGTTTTTTTTTAATTGTATGAACTATTGTTTATTATATTTTATTATATAGTCTTTATGGAAATTGTCTGCAGTCGTCATGATATTATCTTGGTGTAAATAATGTTTTATTGCTTAAATAATTTTTTGTTAAATATCAGGATGGTATTTTATATCGTGAGACTTTACATATAAGTTTTCTAGTTCACAGATATATTTACTTGTATTTTCATTAGCTCTTTTCTATTATTACAAAATTCAAGATTTTCAGTTCTTCTAAAAGATCAATTATTATGACATTTATTATTACTGTGTACTTTGCTTTATCTCAGTAAAAAAAGAAGTGTTAAGTTAGTTCTTTTTTATTCTTTGCTATCTGCTTTTGATAAAGAACCTGGTATTTTCTTGTTGATTTCAATCATGCTGTTAACTGCCTTCAAAATATATTACTATTATAATACTAACAATTTCTCTTATTACATAAGAAGTATAATATTGAATTCATCAAATTAATTCTGTGAATTACAAAGACTGTTATCTTTCTGAAGTTGATATTAGAAAGGTCAGGGTATCATATAAGTTATTATTATTCTGTTTATTATTGATAAAGTCACAATAGCACAGTGGCAAAACTCTCCATAAATCATAAGGGATGGTGATCATGTATGTTTAGTGGTTTAAAGTGAGAATAAAAGAATTTATATCTTTATTTACTTTCAGAAGGCATTTAACAGCATTGGTCTAAAAGGTGATTTAAGTGATATTTAAACCATATGCAATAGAATAACTAATTAATCTTTTAAAAAATATCTTTGACAATATTAAATAATCAGATATTATGTGAAAAAAAATAAAACTGGTTTGAAGTTGTAAAAATCACAACTCAAGAAAATGTTAATTCATCAACATATTCATCACACATCTGCATAGAATAAGAGATAAAATAATATGCAAAGGAATGAATAGAAATAGTCTGAGATAGACAGATGATGATAATAATCATTTAAAATAGTAAAGAAAGCCTGAAATCAGCATTAGAGATACTAAACAAAGTAGCCCAGAGATAAAATCAAATATAACATGACTTTAAAAAAACATTACTTAGAAATAATGAAATAAAGAGAAAAATCCAAAACTGAAAAAAATGAATTAAACTAAACAAAAGATTTTGTTTTCTTGGCAGTCAAAAAAAAAATTATTTTGCAAGAATTAAACAAATTTAGAAATGGTGAAGAAATTCTCATATGCTTATTATAGGCATTATGGCCATAATTTCTGATAACTAATATCAGTAATTGATACACTACAACAGATCATCTGAGTCTTTTTTATATCTTGAAATATTTTATACTTATTTACTCCCAAAATATTGAAAGCTTTTCTTCAATTCAAAAACAAAAAAGTATTGCCTAATTATTAATGAGGATGGTGTATTGCTGATATAAGAATTTCATAGATATTACGAAGTCAACAAAATTGTCAAAGTCTATTGGTAATCATTATTCTTATTAAAATTAAATTTGTGTACATAAACAGGTTCAAATTATGACGAGAAAGAAGAGGAAAGTCTTTTTCTTTTTTATTTTTCTGAAATTATAGAGCTATATATAAAAGCATAAGTTGTTGCATTTTATGTTTTTGTGATCAATATATTTTACAGAAGCCATTTTAAATATTAAAACATTATTTAAAATATGTTTACAAATACAGTATGGCTATCAAAATAAAAAATAAATACGAATGCATTACTTACTAGAAACGATGACATATCTTTTATCTGGAAAAGATACTGAGATTAAAATTTTATCTTCTTAAATAGTGTAGAAATAATTGATTTAATTATGTATATATTTTGCAAGGATAAACAAGTAAAAAAAGAGGTTATTTTAATTATAAAAAATGTCTTTAAATCAACCAAGTTAAGCAAAATAATGTCTTTTGGCAAAATGTCTATTTATTTGTTTTTTTTTTCTTCTTAACATTATTCCTATTATTAATAAGGTCAAGTAATCAAAAAATTTAAAAATTAAACATTTTCTAAAAAGCAATTTTAAAAGTACATTTTTATATATTTTATATATAATCCTGCATGCGTTTATTCACATTATATACAATATATAAAGGCACTGCCTTTAGAAGCTGCTGATGATAATATACAATTTATTTATGTGATGGAACTATAAAAGGTAATATTTAAGATTTATAAATATATATATAGCCATATGAAATAGTAGATAAATTTATTGACTACAATAGTTAGTTACTTAATAAACTGATTAACTAAAAACATTAAAAGGAAAGTTTAATTTACTCTTAAATATTAGATAATGTCCTGAATTTTATCTGTAACTATTATCTACTTTTATATGTCAAAGCATTGACTGGGAAGGGAACCTGAGCCAGTTGCTTAGAAGGTAGCTATGCTAACCACTAGGCCACCGATGATTGACAACTATTAGCTACTTAACCCTGCAATACTTGTTTGAATGTATATAAGTTTCTGTCAAAAGACAAATGCCAGTAACAACACCAATAAGCATTATATCAAAATCAATGATGCGTGATCACTATCAATGATTGTGTTTTCTCTGCATGCTTTAGTGCATTCGTAAAGTGATAATCTCTGGAACCCCAAACCCATCCAGCTCTGCCACTTCCTGTACTTAAACTTCTTACAAACTCCCAAGTAATAAGCTATTCGATTGTATTATGTAATAATCTCTTGACTTTCTTTTTCATAATTTATACTAATAGGTCAATATTTTTAACTACATCACAAACTTTATCTTTTTACAAAACTAAGCAGTTATTGATAAGAGTCATAATCTTAAAGATATCAAATTCTATCAACTATATTCAAAACTGAAGTTTTAAAAACACATCATAAATGGAGCTATTTTTAGTTATTCTCTTACCTGATCAAACACAGGTCTTTACCAGTATTAATGAACAACATTTGGAATGTATTTAATGCAATGATATATATATATATATTTTTAGAAATTTAGAAGTGACTTTTTACTTAATTACCTATAATCATGGAATTTTTTCAACAACATGATAAAGAATTAGCAACTATAACAATTTCATTATTTTTTCCATGTAAGGATTAAGAATAGGAAACTTTTACCCTTATCTATTTCCACAAAAGGGGAAAAAATTTCCAGTGAAAAAGCTAAACTAATTTTCAAGCCTACTCAAAAATTATTTGATGTAGTTCTCATTTTTCATTGATAAAAGACTTAATTCAAAAATTCAAATCAATTTTGATAATGAAGATAGTTTTTTAAGGTTGAAAGAATTACTATACACTGTTTGACTGTGAAGTTAGAAGATAAGGTGAAGAGACGATTTGAAATCTAAACATGTTTCATTATAGAGGCACAAATGTTGAAAACGGAAATGAATTCATTATAATTAAAAAAATGGAAAAACAACATTGCAGAGTTTGACGAGTTATCAGACAGAGTGACAAAAATACTTATTCAATTAAAAAAAAAAAAGACAAATGCAGCTAATTCAGATTTATGACCAATACATTTTCATTTTGATGAAGAATTAAAAGACTTTATTTAGATGGATAGATTGTTTTGATCAGAACATGCAACATTTCTAGAAAGATGAACATGCTGTGAATAAATTTGTATTTGGAACAGAAATAAAAAATAGCTTTATAGAATATGGAGGAAAAGAGTATGTTTTTTTATGAAATATTTTTTTAAAAAAAATTCAAAGAATAGACATGATAGCATTCAAATGATGATTCAGCAAAATTAGATCACCAGAAAATATGTATTTCAAGATTATAATATACTTAATAGATTCAACACAGGAAGTAATCATTGATTAGTGAGAAACACACTATCGACAACTAATATGTTTAATCTTCAGAAATATTCCATTAAATTTAAGTAAGGACTTACAAATTATTATAAAATATTAGAAGATTTCTTAATAGCTTCTCATATGTGAATGATTTTAATAAGAAGATAACTAATATTCTACTAAAGTCAGTTGTACAGAAAGCCAATAAAAAAAAGCATCAATTCACTAATAACTTTTCAAATGAGAGTGTATAAAAGAAAAAATGAATATGAAAATATTAAAAAAATAATTGAATATCTGAAATTTTGTAAATAAGAAAATAAATAATAATCATATAATAAATATAAATTTACAAGGAAAGGTATAAAAAACAAACTTTTCAAAAGTATTATACAATAGAGTAATATTGGAAGAAAATAATTATTTCACAAATAATAAAAAAAAATGGCTCTATTGGTAAAAAGTGGGATGATATCATTAAGAATATGGAAGAATTCTTCAAGAACTAATAAAGAATAATAAAACAAAATAGCTGCTATAATTATATCTTTTAAATTGCTAAATTTTTTAAATGAAGAGAGAAAGCATGTAATTATATCTATGAATGATTGAAAATCTGCAAGGAATAATAAAAATATTATTAACATATTAAAACAAGCAGTGAAAAAATAAAGAACACCTTGGTAAAATTAGATACCATATGTATAAATGATAAAGAAGTGTCATAAATGGAAAAATGCAATAGTGATATTGATATTTATAAATGGTAATAAATATGGCATAAATTATAAATGTTTCTATCAGTTCTACATAAGATTTTTATTAAAATTATTACAACTTATTTATAGAGAAATTGAAGTCACATTAATTAATTCAAAACAAAACTTTCATTTCCTTGGCTTCTAGATTTACAAAAGTTGATGAATGTTGTTTTTAACAATTCATAGAATGATGTAAAGAATTATCCAATGTTTTGAATTCAACCTATAATTTTTTTTTCAATAATTATTGTTCAATAAAAAAAAAAGTCAGTTACTTTATCAGGCATAAATGGAAAAAAAATATCTCCAACAACTTTGAGATTGGATTATTATCTTAAGATGGTGAAATAATTTACATATCTTGCTAGTTTTTAACATAGAAAATGGACTTAAATGACATAGTATCCAATGTGCTGCTTTACGCACACAAAAAGGATAATTTATATTATAGTGGCATCAATATTTCAACTAAGAAACCTTTCATTGCAATATAAAAGAGTTGAAAATTTTTATTTAAATATGCTCTGTAAAATTCTAAAAATCTGATGATAGTAGCAAAAAATACTGATTGATACGTCCTTCATTTTTTCTATGTGATGATATATTGTCTACTACTATAAGAGCATATCTCCATATCCAATTTATGAATAATAAAAAAATTTCTAAAAAAAATTTTTTATAAAATATTTGAATGGATATCTATAGGAGAGGGAGACCCGGTTACATTATTAAGAATGATCTTATTGATATCCACCTAGATGCAATAGGGGAAAAGTGACTGGATATAGATATATCATAGAGAACTAGAATTAAATAAGATACTTTAGAAAAAAAAAAATTCTGCAGAAGGATTTGAAAGACAATATTACAAAATGTCCCTATAAGAGACTTTGGGACCAGCATATAGGATGCATGCTTGACTTATAAGTATTTCATTGATTACATTTTATAGTCATCACAATATTCCTAATAGTTTTGGTTCTTTTCTAGAGGTATAGTGGACACTTATTTATGAGTGTTAACTAAAGATTGTGTGAATGTTATCATTAATAAAGATATTGCATCAAAAAAAATCACTATTGGAAGATTATAAAAAGCTCAATAATGAAGAATGCTAAGTGTAATTAGGCGTAGTATGACCTAAATTAAGACACAAAAGATGCTGATGATTCTTTCTGTTCATATATTTATTTGGAAGAATTTCTTAAAACTCAATAATCAAAACAATTTTATATTTAATTGTTCATCAACTGTCACTCCACCACTTATTAAACAAAATATTTGTTATTGTATGGATATTTAAATTTGTTCCATACATTGCTTGCAGCGCCTCATTTAAAATAACATTCCATTTCTCATATGATGGTAGGGGCATTTCAATCAAAGGTAGAATATTACTGTTAATAACACATAAGAGGACTTGGATAATGTTCTATCGGGTTTACTGTAGGGTGAAATAATAATAATAGTTTAAGATCCATGGATTCTATCATTTGCTGTGTTCAAAGTTTTTATGAACTCCTGAGCAGTTAAACTATTTGTTTATTTAATCTGATTAATATATCTTATGTATATAGATGTGCACATTCAGTTTGGTCATTTTCATGTCCTTTTACTCTAAAACGAAGATGAGAAAAATATATAAGTTCTACTCTTCAAGTTTCAAGCAAGCTTAGGATTTTTAAAAACAACCAATATAGCTGGTCATTGATTATTTGTTGGTAAAAAGGAATTATGCTATTGTCATAGGATAAAAAAATATTAAAATTGTCACAAGTGATAGTTGATGTCTTCTTATTTTGCTAAAAACTTTTTTAAGCATTGTACAATTTTTAATTAATTAAATACATCAACTAATTCTTTAGTGCACAATATTATATTGTAAACAAGAGCCTCCACTTTAGTACCATCTATTGTTAACTTGAGTAAATAATTTATCTAACATAATAATAACTATGGTAAAATTTGTATTATGTTAACTCTAAATATTGTATATAGCTATGTTAATTTTTGAATTCCAATTCTTCCGTAAATAAAACTAACATTTTTGCCATATCTCAATTACTTGTAAATTGCTCACTTCAAAATATATTTGCACAGACATAACAACATTCTCTGAACATTAATCAGAAAAAAATAATACATAAATTAATTTTCATTATTGACAGTAAGAGTAATGACAATATTAATTATAAAAAAATATTTTTATTTTTTAAGTCAATCTTACTTAAAAAAAAACTTTCAATGAAAACTTTGTATATCACATTAATATAATTGTCCTATCACATCTATGACATTAAAGGCTCCAATATTTTATGCCAATGCTTGAAATCATATATATTACAGGACTTAATATATTATACATTTTTAATATAAATTATGTGAAATAGTTTAACATAAAAATAATACACCTAAACAGAAATAACTATTAATGCAGTTATGTAAAACAAAACAATAATATATTGAGAAAGAATAATGACTTGATTATGTGCACATAAAATGCATGAGATGAAGAAATGACTGATTGATAGATGGCTGATATTTTTATCAGCATGCAAAATTAATAAATTGCAATTTATGAATTTCTAAATTTTTCATTTTATATTTTTTTCAAACAGTGGGTTATTGAAACTCTGCATTGTGAGAGTATGGAATGGAAAGTCAACTAATTTAGTAAAAATTATGCAAACTTTTGATTTATCATACAATAATGAAGATAATTTTGAAGATAAAATTACAGTCCAATAAAACAGATTGATCAATAAATTGGTAAGATTTATTTGCAATCTTTTATATAATGATTTAGTACATATTTATACATTTAACAGCAGAACAGGTTTTTTGTTTTACAAATGCTTATTTTATTCAGCTAAGCGCTTTCGATACTATAATGTATAATCATAGCAGTATAACTAAATTAAACAAACTGATACAAAGTCACACATTTACATTAAAAATATACTCCATTTTTTTCAGTTCATTTAACAATAATAGCTAATATAGATAAAATACTGTTAACCCAAATACCTATCATTCAAAAATTTCTATCACAAAATTTAATTTCAAACGGTGATCTTTAATCTTTTACAAAAAATAAATTAGTTTATACACATTAACCATGTTTACCAGAAAATAAGACCTAACTAGAAAATAAGCCCTAGCTTGATATTTCTGGATATTTGTAATATAATCCCTACACCAAATGTAAGCTCTAGTTAAAATCCTCAGATAGATTGTTTTTGTTTGCCCATTGAAACACATGATGGATATATTGAGTTATAAAGTAACGAATGTGTAAATAAAGTATTATTGACATTAATGTTTTAAATAAATGGTAATATAAATTATGTTATTTATGTATTTTACTATTGACTATTTTCAACAAAAGTAATTCTGTCTGATTAATCTACCACAAGCCAGTATATCAGACAATTTATAATTTCATTTGTGTTTTTAGGTACTTATTTTATTTAAAACATAGGCATGCAAAAAGGGTTTAAGTATATACTACAATGTATAATTTGAATGAAAAAAAAAAACTGTTATTGAAATTTCATAGAATGAGAAGTATGACTCAATTGTGTTATTCTGAACTATTTTGCAGATAGAAACTACTTTATATTTAACAGTAATTATGCAAAATTTATTTTAGAAATGGTTAATCCAAACCTAACGATTTAATTATTTCTATTTTCTCTTTGTAAAAATTCAAATTTCTAAAAATAACTTCAGAATTTTAATTTAATATGAGAAATATAAACAAATTAATAAAATATTAGAGATTACAAAGTCTATCTAGCTTTCACAACAAAGTTATTAAATAACATTATAAGGGTTATTCAGTTTCTTAAACTTTTTTTAATATTTCTTTAAGATGATGTAAACTATATGTAATTTTAAAATGATATTTGTGAGAGTAATAAATAGATCTTGGTTAAAAGTTAGTGAGCGTCACTGGCAATATATTTTTTTTAAAAATCAAATTGCATAACTTAATGAATCAATCTTTAAATATTTTCTAATATGAGATTCATTGGCCCTGATTTTGCATCACAAACAGAAAATTAAGCATTTCATCTAATAATCATTCAATTAAATTTAAGATGATAGAATAAATTATGTTAAAAGGGAACGAACAATAGCAAACTAACTACATTGCTTAGGAAGTTGGTTTAAGTAGACTGCGCGAAGTTATCCCAAACTGTCATTGGCGGTAAATTTTACACATATCTTAACTTTAAGCAAAAAAATATAACTTTACGGCAAAGTCTATAAGCATATGTGAATAGAGTAATTTGTGTTTGGATACATAGGTAGAAACTACAGTCTTTGACATTTGAAAAAAAAATGCTGTACATTTATTCTTATTTTATTTATTACAAATTAACAACGTTAATCACATGAATTTTAGTGGCGCGGAATGATACTGTAGATCTAATTATTCACATTTTGCAACACGTGCTTAAAAAAAAAAAGTTTAAGTGTAACTTTTTTTAATATTCTAAGTAAATAATTAGACAGTTTAACTGAAAAGTAAGTTTTGTTCAATTCTATTTAATAATGCTTTTCTTTTTTTATATATTCAGATTACTTTTTGTTTTTGAAACTATTACTTTAGTATTATTATTAATTAAATGATTTTATGTACTTGGCCAGTTGTTTTTGTTTTCTTTTTTAAACAGCCCTCACAAAAACAAAAAATAAAGGTTGTTTATTTTAAATTTAACCTTTTTTTTTCTTTACTTTCCTAAAAATTATTCTTTGTTTACGTGTTGTTAGGGCAACACCATTCTTAAATTAAGGGACTGTCTCGTATAGTTAGACCGAAAAAATTAAAATGTAGTATGTAAATTAAAGAATATTAAATAACAGAGAAATAATAATGTATCGAAATATTATTTTTATTGAAATTTACGTATAGAAAAAGAGAAAGTATAAGTGTTGTGTTTATATATAATTGATAAGACAGGCATAAGTACAGTTTAATATTATTTATTAAAGTTTATGTACAACAGTATTTACCTATATCATACAGTCAATTCTCTATATATATCTAACATTTCATGCTATGCCGTGGAGTTTCCCTCATGTTAGGTATAAATTCTAGTAGCTTCCAGTTCTAGAATGAACTTGCCTCCATCCAATATTAATGTGAACAACGTATGTAGTGTCCTTCAGCTCAGATAGTTATTTGGGCATTGTCTGATTTGAATTCCAAAAGACAGTCTGGCAGCCTATCTCAATGAGAGCTTGTCGATTTACCAAACATTATTATCTATGGACCTATTTCTATTATTGGTTGATCCATTTGTTCATTGTGATGTATAAATAAATCTAGGCAAGTCAATTGTTTGAAGATAATTGGAAGTATAATATTTCATTGTTTGAAGGTAAGTTGAGATATATTATTTCTTCCACCTGGCTGGCTAAGAATTAGCCCTGAAGAATATAATCATTCAGATACATGGGTAGATGTCTACATTGCTTCCAGACATCTTTAGATATGCTTGTATCATCATCATCAGGTGTGATGTTTTTATTAGCAGGTGTGGTGTCTTTATCAACAGCTCTGATGTCTTCACATGTAGATCCAATGTCAGCAGATCTGATGTTTTCATTTGTAAATCTGGTATCAACAGATCTGATATCTTAATTATAAATCTGGTGTCATCAGGTGTGATGTCTTGTAATATGTAATTGGATCTTAGTGAATCTCAGTGTGTATGATATCTATTAGCTATTTGAGCAATCCACTATCTTTAGTCTCTTTGTCTTAGTCACAGCAGCTGGAATCGGTTAAATGGTTCTACTATACACTGCAATATAAGATTTGGATGCCTATCTGCACTTTATAATTTTCTACTTCCAATTTTTTTTATTAGATAGATTAGGCTTAAGAACTGACAGATTTGTTTGCAGAATCATGTTAAATAGTAGTTCAGCTGGAATTTTTTGCCAGTGACTGTGCTTGGTATAGAATGCTGTATTAATAGCATTTTAGTAATATAGATGTTCCAAATACTTGCTTTTTCATCATGATTTGTATTTCTTGACATAATCCCTCAGCCTAGTCATTGCTTTCAAGGTGAATTCCAGTTCATTACTATTGTTAGTTCAAAATTATCTGAATAGATTTGATGTATTATCAACATTATAGTTTTAGGCATGCCATGAAATAGCATCCTAAGAGCCTCAATAGCTGCAATGGACTAGGGTAATACTACTTCCATAATAAAATGCATCAACAACTATTAGTAAAATTTTGTCCCTTCATGGGTCAATATAGTGTACATGAATTCTGATCCAGGGACTTTAAGTTTAGGCCATTGATCAGTTTTATTCATTATTGGCATGTTTTGATTTATTTTATAATGTCTGCAGAGATGGATCTTAAATTCAATATCAGAGACCAAGGTAGGCCACCAGATGTAATATCTAAAAAATTGTCTTTCTAATGATCCCAGAGTGCCTATTATATTTAAGCATGTGGGATTATCCAGCTAATGGAAATACAATTCTTGATCCCCAAATAATGCAGCTGTTCTTATTTGAGAACTCTAGCCTTCAAGTTTAATAGACTAGGTGTGACTCATTAGATTTTGGTTGGTGAACCCTGTTGAATCCATTTTAATAAATTTTTGACAGGGGTATGAGAGATCCATTGTGCAACCATTTGTAACTTGTGCATTTAATTACAGGTCTTATATTAATTGATCAAATTTTTGAGTTTATTTTATTTGCATTGTCACTTTTCAATGTGCCTAAGTTTATGAGTTGGTTCACTTTGACCAGTGCATATCCTAAGTGATTGAAATAGTCACATATTAAAGATTACTATATTCATCTACTGACTCAATGAGAGGCAGATATATAGTTTTATTTGGTATAGTAACCTTTATCTTGGGTTATCCCAAGAAGGATTTTGTTGCATTGGTAATCAGTAATTATTGTTAGGTTGTAGCAGATGTTTTTTTTTTATTAATAATAATGGCTCGCACATCCTTTGACACAATGGTAACTGGAGATCTAGAATTCAGCTCTATTGAAGTTGGTAAAACATTAATAATAATTCTGGTCTTAAAAAGTAAATCTGTACCATTCACGCCTTTAATATTAATGATATTGATGTTTAACAAATCTTATTTCATTAGTTTAAGTTTTTAAAAAAGGATATTTTTATTCTTTTTTTGCCACCTTGCTGTTTCTTTTTAAAACAAGCTGCTTCTATACTTCCAATTCATTTACAAAAATTGCAAACTGTATTTCTGAAAGGATGTTTTAATTTGTTTTGTCTATAACAAACTTTCACAATATTATTATGAATAGTAGATTCCTTAAGCTTGTTCTGAACGTAAATATTTTCAGACAGCTTACACAGTGTTAATGCTAGGACTATATTTATTTAATTGAGCAATCTGAGTCACAGTAGATTCAGACAGCTACTTGTAATTTTATGAATAATTGTAGATTCATCTAGAGTTGCTTGCAAGACTGCAGATTCAAAGATATTTGGATCCATTAAGAAATTTGAGCATGGGCACATAATTATGTATTCCACAAATGTAATGATTTCCTTAACACTAGTTAGGAACTATCTGAACTCATAACTAAATGCAACTTTCCCAAGTCTAACTGCAAAATCTTACACTTTCTTTCATTCCCTTTGAGTCAGAGATTGAAATATCTCTGTATTATTGTTAAGGATTTTGGACAAAAAAAAAACTATGACAATATAGTGCTTTGTCTAAATCAAGCTCAGAAGCAATCATAAGCTTGAGCCCTACATACTGACACAAATAATAATCTGATTCGTTTTCAAAAAGAAAAGCACTCTATCCATGTAAGTTGGCTAATTTTCTGAATAGCCTGGATCAAACTCTTCTAATGAGCAGTTTTAGCCATTATAAAACTTTTTTCCAACCTAGGAAAAAGAAAGTTGTTTGATTATAATTCTATGCTTTAAATATATTGAGGTCATGAGAAAAACTCTGACTGCATCAAAACTGTTTTGTTTATAAATAACTAAATAAACACTAACACATACAAGAACAATTTAACATTATTTACTAAAGTTTACATACAGCAGTATATTATAATCATCAGATATTATAATGTAATTCATCTGGCCATACTGTGGAATTTGCCTTGTGTTAGGTATAAATTCTAGCAGCTTTCCAGTTCTAGGATGAGCTTGCCTACTGCATTAATATTATTGTAGACAACATATGTACTGCCATTCAGTTCTGACAAATATTTATTGTTGTTTTGACTTGAACTCCAAAAGACTGGCATTTTATAATCAAATCGCCTTTCTCAATGAGAGCTTGTGAATTTACTGAATCTTTCACCTACTGAAAAATTTCTGTCTGCTTGATTCATCTGTTTATTTATTTACTGGTTAGTTGCAATGTTTACTAAATTTGGACGTCTATTGTTTATAGTTGAGATATAATAATTTATAGTTTGAAGATAAGTTGAAGATTTTCCTTTAAATATTTAGATTTGGATATTAAGATTAAATAGTTTTATTATAGAACAAAAAAAATTACAAATGATAGATGGGTGCGAAATTTTACAACAGGTCAATGCTTTTAAATATTTAGAAAATAGTTTGTTCGGTGGTCGACATAATAATAAAGATGTGATAGTGAGAATTTCTCTGATTAAATAGACAATTGGAAAGAGTGGAAGATTATTTTGTGAAACATTAAAGTTGAAATTTAAGAAAATGTTGACTATATTGTTTGAAGTTGGATTGAAAATGTTTTTTGTTAATTATATAAAGTGGCAAAAGCAGTTATTGACTTCTATATTTTCATTTACCTTTTGTAATAAGTGATTTTAATCATCTTTATTTCATCTGTGATGTCATCAGCTTATATAAGATTAATAGTGTTTTCTTCACCAATCCTGGATTGTCTTTGTTGTTGATGAATATATAACGTGACAATATGAGCCCTTTTTAATTTCTTTGCCAATATGAAAATAGTCAGATCTTCCATAATTTGAATATACATTTACTTGTTCTATATAGACATTTATGATTTTTGTAAATACATTTTTTTAAAAATATAGTGTAGGATTTGTTGTAATCAATAAAAAGAAGTTTTTTTGTCTATTATTTCTTATATTTTTTCAATTGCCCAGCATAGGTCTGCAGTGACATCTCTTGTTTGAATTTTGTGAAACCAGTTTATGCATGTGGAAGGGTTGTATTAAATCATTATCAACATAATATTACTTGCATATGATATAAGTGACAGGAATATAAATTAAATTTTTTCAGTGTTCATTGAATAATTTGTTAGTTTAATTAGAACGTTTATTCCTTGATTTTTCTTACATTTTTTGTACAATTCACAATTCAATTTCAGAAATTACATTTGAATTAACTTCGTCAATTATATCAGTGCTAATTTGACTCTAATATATCCAGGGCCATGCAGTCAGTTGGCAGCTGGATAATTATATTTCTAAATAAGGGAAGTTTAAATAAATTTCAAGAATTTATTTACTCTGAATAATAATAATTGTATTAGTAAAAATTAGTAATTCAAATTGCTATTTGCCAGTTGAGAACAAGATCACATAAATCTCTTAGCAGTTTGTATTTTCTTAGAGATTTAATATCTACATAAGTCTTTTTTATTCTGAGATTTGTAACTATAATTTTGTAAGTACACTACAGCTCACAGACATTATTCTAAGATAGTCAAATTGGATTATTGACTCAAGCTACAGAACTGATCACATTACATAACTTAAACTCTGTCTTTAGTATACCATTTTACTGCACTTGTTTTACACTACTTCACTACTTTAACATTACTGCACTAATTTAATTCTTCTGCAGACTCTTATCAGCTTTGCTAATTTGCATAAAATGAACTTTACTTTATCTGCAATTTCCAGTAAGTAGTTTCTTTTTCTTCATGTTAATTATTTATTCTATTTCTGGTGTATTTTAGCATATCAACATTAAACGCCTGTACACACACACCTTTATTTATTTTTTAATAAAATATATGTGCATATATAACAGACTCACTCTTCCAATACTGAGGATTTCTGTGACTTTGATGATAAGTTTTTTTTATATATTCCTTTCATTTATTTTTGATTAAAGTGATCTCTTATTTTTGATTTGGAACTAATTTTTTCCTAAATTGCTTTTATTTTCATTATTTTTTAAAATATTGTTGTAATACTGTTGCTTGTCTTTATGATTATTCTTTAGAAATTCCTATTCAGATCCCTCAAAAAGCCTTTATTATATTTGTTACAATTACTTATTTATCTATGGCATCCATTTTCATTTTTTCTCATTGTTTTATTATTGCCAATCTCCTTTTCAAATATTTATTTATTTATTTATATTTCATTCATAGTCTTTCCTCCCTTGCCATCAGTTTTATACAAAACTTGGAGATAATCTATTTTATATTAAGGATTACTATCTTTGAAGTTTGTTCTAAAATATTTATTATAATCTTGATGTATGTATATACAATCTTCACATTAATCTTAATAAATTGTGTTCATATTATCATATAGTCTTTTTTTAAATTGTTTAATCCTTTCATTGTGTGAAAAAGCTTTGTTAAAATGTTGTTGGCTTAAATTAAGAAAATTTTGATATTAATAATGCTTTATGGTTCAGTCATGCATGAGAAATGAGTAGATACTAGTGCCAAATTGATACCGTATTACTTTTTAGCTATTGGCCTTTCTATGTATGGAGGTTGGTGATAGATGTTTAAAGTTTTACAATGAAGATATCTATAACAATGTAGATATCTATAAGCAACCTTGTCCATCTATTAAAGCAACATTGTCCAACTATTATACTATTCAATTCACTCTGAAATTTTCAAACATCTATGCATATATGTCTATACAGACTGTGATACTGAATCAGTTACTGTATTAGTGATCTCAATTATGAACTAATTGCAGACATCTTTAATTTTTTTGACAATGGTATATGCCAAATAATAATATCAGAAAAGTTCCCTATTCTGCATTTGATAACAGTAATTGACCATTCTTACAATTATCGGTTGTCGTCGAATAGCCACCATATCCCACTTGATGGTGCCGTTTTCGCGCTAAAACACATTAAAATGCTGTTTCTGCGGCTGACATACAACTTTTTTGTTGTGCTACAGATTGCAGGCCGCTATGTCGTGTTGCAGTACAGCATGTATGTCGCATCGCAGCAAATAAATTTTTCAAATTCGCACAGTTTATAAAATGGTTACGGCTTGGTGAGAGGGTGTGTTTTTTGAATTGGTTGGAAATGTTGTTTTCATTGGATTTTTTTTTATTTTAAAGTATTGAAATGTTCAGATTTTGTAAAGTAATAATTATGACTTTTTACACCGTAGTGTATTGAAGTTTTAAGTGTTAAATGTTGATGAGATATATGTGTAAAATGAATTGGAATTAGATAATGCGTCAAGTAACATACTATTCGTAACATTCCACGAGACAAAGAACATTCTGCCGTGTGCATATTTTTGAAATAAAAAAGAGCGTTAACACAAAAATATCCAGTCAGAAAAGTACAATTGTACACTGTTTTTTTAAATGTCATAAAAAGCATATATTATAAACATGGTTAATAAGTATAGAAGACATTTTATATATATATTTGTTGTTGTTTAAAAAAGTTTTAGTTTCTTTCTTTTCTCCGACTACTGTTATACTTTGTTGAATATAGTTTACATTTATTGTTATCATTTATTTTATAGATGTTAGTAAAAAAAAATATTTACAAAAATACAATTTTGATATTTTTTATTTTAGCATTACAAACAACAGAACACTAACTCTAATACTAACCCTAAACCTAACCCTAACAACTTTTACTTTTAGTTGTCATTCTATTTGAAATAAAAAATAGCGGTAATATCTGTTTGTAAAAAAAAAAAAAATTTAAAACAAAGATTAAAAAAGTAAAAAATAGTGATAACACAATAATATCTATTTCTCTGTATAAATAAAATGTAAAAGGAAGACTAAGAAATTTTACTTTTTATTCCGATTACGAGGTTTTAAACAACAACAAAAAAAAAAGCCGTAACTCCAGTAAAAAAATCTCCGATAGAAAATTGATTTTTCTAATAAAGCAAACTAAAAAACACCAATCAAATTGTAATTTGTTTATTTTATTTTACATTTATTATTATCATTTAATTTGTTAATAAAAAATAATATTTAAAATTAAATAATATTTAAAAAAGACTATTTTCTTTTGTTTCTATTTTCGCATTACAAAAAACACATCAAAATGATTATAATTAATGGCCCGGGAATGATCATATTTTATAGTTTTAGCGTGAAAACGGTGCAATCGAGTGAGATATGGTGGCTATTCGACGACAACCCAATTATCATTTGATTTTTATTGTTTATGCATGCTCTTTTGGATGACTTGGGAGTAGAATAATGTGAAATGAATTAATGGCATTAACCATAAATTAAATCTAAAATAAATAAATCAATGTGTTATTTCCTTGGGTTGAAGTTCTTGGTAGAAACTATTGTTTTATCTACTTTTAATAAATAAAATTATTGTTATTAACTTTTAACAATGTTAGGGGATAATGTAGGTGTTTTTGAAACTTATTCTCTCACAGTGGTCAAAGATTTACTATTCTTTGCTATTAATATTATTCAAATGATGATATGGCAATAGCTTATACAGCTTTTCCATATCTTTATACATATGTATGAAAGGTTTATTGTGCAAAATTAGTGTACCCACATCACATTTCTAAATCTAGATTTGATTCCAGCTCAACAGGCTTGCAATTTTTTTAGATAACTGACCTGTATCAATCTAGCTGACCATGCAATTGTAAATGAGTATTCATTAATTCTAAATATTAAAATATGGATGAAAAATCATTAAAACCTCACCACTAGTAATTGGGAAGCCTGATTGGTACTGTCTTCTATTTGTTCCTGTTTGAGGGGTTGTTGAGAGAGATTGTTGAAGTAATCTTTGTTTGGCAATGGGTTATTTAAAGAATGTTTTTTCTTTAACTGTTATATGTTTGTTCAGTTTTCTACATAATTACATAATTTTTAACACTGTTATTAGTTTTGATGAAGTAATTATTTACCTTTAATTAGACAAAATTTTAGTATTAGTGCTATTTTTAAAATATTTGTATTTAGAGTACTTTCACTGTTGTTGACTGGTTTGAAGTCATGAAGGTTTTTCCAAGTTTTTAATGTTCTTCACATCCATAGCATCTTTTCTTCACACCTTACCAACAAATCTTACTTTATTCATACATCTCACATAATGTTTTTTTCTAGGTCAAAAATTTTATAGTCTTTTGAAATTCAATTTCTGTTATCATCTTTTCTGGTAATATGTCCAGTGTAGCTCCATATTTATTTTCTGATGTCAATTATATCTATATAATAATAATAGAAATGGGAAACTATTCAATAAAATTTTAAATTTTTAGTAAAAATAATATCTAAGCATTTTTTGATCAGGTCGGTCATAATCACAGAACTACAATAAAATATATTTATTTTTTTACCTATGCATTTACTTTTTGATTCCTTCTTGTTACTCCCAGCATACATCTCTTCATACTTTGTATTGCTCTTCTGATAAATGTCTACGTTTCAGATCCATAAATAAAAACTAGTGAAGTCTATTTTTCTTTGCAAATTAATAGGCTTATTTTTTTTTATGAAGTATTATAACTTTATCTTTCTTATTGCATTGCCAAATCCATATAATATTATCATTTATGTTATGTATTAGTTTTTACAATGCTTTTTACAACCTACTATTGACGTTTTCGATGGCCCCATAAATTTTCTTCAGAACTTCTATTTTTATTTTAAGTTCTAAGAAGATTGCTGGGGCAATTGAAACCATCAATAGTGGGTTGTAAAAAGTAATAAAGAACATAAATGGTATTAACTTATTTTCTTTTAATATTAAACTGCTTGATTCTCTAGGATGCCATATTGAATTTTTTTAAAAACTGACCTGAGACACAATTTTCACAATAGCTTCAGTTTTAATAATGTTAGAGCAAAAAAACTTTACATTGATAGAAATTAGAAAAACTAAGGAAAACAATAAGGCTAAGACATATAGTGATACCATTTAAAAAATAAGGAAAAAAAGAAATTTTAACATCCGATATAGTTATTACTTTATTGTTTGCTCATAATTTTTAATTCTTCATTAACTAAGTTTAAATTACATATTCAGTGATAATTTCTTTGTATTCCTCACAAAATTATCTTTCAAACCATATATAATACTTCTTACCGGAGATAATCCATAGCTTCAGAATCTCCAAAAGTATTCACATAAATATTCTTCATTTTTATCTTGTACCCCAAAAGTTGATAAATCTAAAAGGCATCAGATGGATTCATCCTAATAAAAGATACAAACAAATCATTTCCAGAAGATGGATATGCATTTGTCATCATAGAAATTGGCTTCTTGTCTATCTAAAACTAGAAATTGTAGGCTACTGTCTCTATCACTGATAAAATAAGTTTCATCTCTTCATTTTATATTTTTTTGTGTACATCAGTGATGATTATATTCTTTATGCACACCAGTGGCACTATCTTGTTATATTTATTGTATCACATAGATATAATTTATTTGCATATAGTCCATTTGTTAGCTATAGACTTGAAAATGATGTGATGAAAGATATGGCAAAACTAGTGACTCCTCAGCATGAGTATCAAGACATAAGCAAGAATCAGAATTTGATTCTTTGCCTGCATATACAATTCCATGTGGTATATGCATAACCATTGTGGCTACTACTACACAAACATCATTTGAAATCTCTCTTTATTGGTTTTAAGTGTTTATATTTTCACATGGTACTATGCCTGGTAAATTTTGTGAATCCTTTATGAACTGCAATCTTTTTGCACATTTGATTATTGGTTTTGTAAATCATTACTTGTTATACAACATGCAAGAGTAAACACAAACGCACCATATAAACATAATAATAAATAATAAATTATTAAACCTTTTGAGAATCATTATTCTTATAAAATAAGTTTGTCTCAAACTTGGAGTAGAACACACAAAATTACTGTACATATGAATTCATATGAGCATAATTAAATATTATAGAATTTATACACACACACTAATACAAGAACAAATTAATAAAAAATCATTTTTCAAATAATTAAAAAAAAAATTAAAATATTCAAAAAATTAAAATTGTATACTTATGAGACCGATATTCTGCAATTACATTTAGACTCCATGGAAGACCTTGTTTGTGAATGATCAGCATATTTTTAATCGGTTTGTCTAAATCATGAGGCTGATAAAGTTTTGTGTCTTTATTGTTTCGTGGAAATTAGAAAATTGATCAAAAAAAAAAATTAAACGGAACTGTTATGAAAAAAATTAAAAAATTCAAATTTCATTGGATTTTTTTTTAGAGACACCATTAGAAAACTATGTTCCAGATGCATCAAATGCTTGTATTTCTGTTGATGTCATGCTTATAGTTTTTACGTCATTAAAAAAAAGAAAACATTTCAACCAATCAAATAAGATGTGCAGCAAAACTGCTTAATAAGCAGAAGCTGTTAAATTATTTCTAACAAAAACTGTCCATCCAAGTTTATTCTAAATTAATTTTATGTTTATATTTCCATCTGCAATAATAATGTGATGAAAATATTTGCAATTGCTAAGTTTTTTAAATTTATGATTATCAATTTTATCTTTTCCTTAGAAAATTTTTTTTTATTGCTTACCTATTTCTATTTTTTTTAATTTTTATCTCATAACTTTTGTAACATTTCCTAAAATTCTGAAGTAGTATTCTCAAAAGCAATCTGCTATGTCTAGCTATGATCGGATGCACTTCTACGAGTGCCAATAATGACTAACGGTTAATGTTAAGATATATTTTAATATACAACCCTTGAATCATTTAACTAATATCATATATACAATTAATTACATTATAAAGCCCGAGGGCATATACAAATAATTCAGATCAATACAACCTTTAAAAGTCCTATGCTGATTGTTCTCATGTTGAGAGGCCAGCTCTCCACCCTTGAAGTCACTATGCAAGGGAAGACATCCTTCTTCACTATATATCGGTCTACATAGATCAAACTCCAAGGATTAAGTCTCTTCTTCTGATTAGTACTAAAGGCAGTTCATTGTCTCTGAATCCCTGCAAATGATGAGTTAGTCCTCTGCCCATCTGATCAGATGATTCTTCCTTTTCATGTTCCATCGGAATTTTAGTATTATTTTTCTGCTTTTTTAATTAATCAGTTATGTGTAGATTGTCGTTATTTTAAAAAGGAATCTAAGTGTAATTCCTTAATTTGTTTCATTTGAATAATGACTTATTCTACTCTTATTAATTAGGCTATTGTTCATTTGGTTGTTTATTCTTAGCGTGTTGAAACTGCTTGAAGGCATAATTTCTATGCAAATGCACAGAAATATGCCGCCGCTATATAACATTCTATTTCAATGATTAAGCATAGAAATAGTCCATTTTACTTGTCTGCAGCACCTATTTCTGTGCTACAGCACAGAAATAGGATGTTTATTCTGCCGCTACGGTATCTATTTCTATGCTACAACATAGAAATAGGACATATTCTGCCGCAGTTTATACAAACAGATCCCATATATTAACATTTCGGTACAGGTATTTACAGTACAGAAGTACGACCACTGCCACTTTTGGGGAACTTTGTGCTACGCCGTTTATACAAACAATCCCATTTTAAATTTCGCTATGGTATTTTGTAATGGTGTCTGTAATTGTCACTGTCAAAAATTTGCATGCCCAAGTCATTATTTTCCAAATCCAATGATATAGTATGAGGTAATAAAAATTGTGGAAACTTTACCATACTTCTCTAGACAAAGATGACACTTTAATCAATTGTCAAAGGGGAGGTGTAAGTGTGATTTTTACGAAATCACACTAAAATTCACATTTGTGTGAGATAAATTGCAAGACCAATCAAAAATACCGGTTTTATTTTTGCCACCGTGTTGTTTTGAATAAATTCTTTCTTTTTATTCTTGTTAAAATTACAAAATTATATTTGCATGGCCACAATGTTGTTTTGGGGAAATTATTTCTTTTTATTCTTGTTAAAATTAACAATTTCATTTGCTTGGCCACAATGTTGTTTGGGCGAAATTATTTATTTTTTTTGATTTGCGTCACCACGATATTGTTTTTCTTTGTTTTTATTCTTGTTAAAATTACAATTTTCATTTTACTTATATAAAGCTAAAACCGTAGAACATGCACCTTGAGTGCTTAATTTTTTTTAGCAAGAGAGACCTCTACAAATAAAAATTAAAAAAAAAGGGGGGGGGGATTTATCCAATTTATTTTTTATTTCTTTTAGATAAATTTTAAGAACAACAGCCTGGTACCGTTATAATTCTGTTTGTTTACATAGAAATTATGCCCTCAAGCAGTTTTAACACGCTAAGAGAAAACAACCGTTCATTTTTAAAAAAAAACTTTTTCTAATCTAAAGACTATAATTTTTAATTTCTACTTTAAAAGAATAAATCTTTTCAAGTTCTGTAATATTTTTAACTTATTACTTTTTTCTCCATAAGTTTTTACAATTATATATCTATTTATGTATGTGCATTTAAACATACACATACATCATTACTTTCCCTGAGTTCAGAGATGAGGTTTTAATTTCTGAACTTAATACGAGCTATTAGAGAATGTGGAGTTCTTTAACTTTTTTGTAGACCCTGATATGCATTATATTTTAACTCACTCGATGCAAACTCTGGGGATGTACTTGTTTGAGTATCACCATAATTATTTCTGTTCCCTCAGGTCTGCTCTAATATCTGGCTTCCAGACACAAATAAGCTCTAGCACTTTTCCTCTGCCAATATCTTGTTGACCATTCTGCAGCCACTTTCCTATGTGCTGCCTACCCTTGACTGGAATCAGCCTACAATCACCTTTCATAATGCAGCCTTTCCATACAGACAGTTGTTCCTGGGCGTTCCACAGGTCTTTGTGAAGGAAAGTGGGACATTACTTTGGCCAGCCTTCACAAATCTGTTTCATAATCTATTTATAGCCACTGTCTTCAGCTGTCCAACAAGCTACCACTTTGTTTTTTATTCTTGTTTTTAGTATGTCTTTGTAGTTTGTTTGTTTTTTCTCCTGGTCATTCAGGATCTTCTCAGACATGCTTTTGATACTTACTGGCTGCTGGAAAAGTTTTTTGTCTTTGAGTTTGTCCATTTTTTTAGAGAATGATATTTTAACTCCCATTTTGCTGAACCAGTATTATGTGGGCATGTACTACATATAGTGGTAGTACAGTAATTTTGCCCTGACTTTTACATAATGGCACTTGAACGACTTCCTTCATTCTAATGGCCTTACCATTTATATCATACACCATAAAATCAGTCTTTTAAATAATGAGTTTTATCGTAATCTTCGAAGTCATGGTATACCAATCATAGACTGACATCACAGATCTGCCGCTACCATTGTTGACCTCCATGGAGATAGGTTGATCACATATTTTAATTTTGCCCAGTATACTATCCTTCTCCATTGTTGCCATCTTTTTAATATTAGTTAAGTGCTTTTCTCGATTTTTTGTTGTATGATTACTACTATTAGTATCATTTCTGTCTATGCTGAAGTCTTTTTTGCACATTTTTTCCAAATGCCTCCTTTTCTTACTTATTACAGCACTCTCTTTTATAATAGCAATTGCTGGCTTTGTGGCCCTTTTTTCCCACAGCAGAAACATATTAACTCGGTTTTGTTATTAGCACTCTTTTTATTATTTTTCAACAAATCTTTGCTTACAGTTCTACAAAGTTCTGTTTGTGATTTGCTGTGACTTATGAGCTTGGAAAATTTACAAGATTGTTCAATCACAAGTTCATAAGCTATTCCACATTTTATAGCTTCAGGGTAATCTAAATCACTTACAGCCAACAGTTGTTGCCATAAATTATCATTGCACATACCAGTAAGCAATTGCTATAGCAGGGCTTCATCTAGGAAAGATCCATAGACACAATTCTTTGCTAAATTAGGTAGAGCACTATCATAATCTTTTATACTTTCATCCCAACCTTGATTTCTGGCTTGGAATTGCAGTCTAGTGACATGCCTCGAGGACTGGGGATTAAAATGATTTGTCAAATGCTTTTTAACCTGATCGTAGGTACAATCTTCAAAAGTTACAGGTTCAGTGAGCCTGTTGGCTATCTCAATAATTCCTTTTCCAGAAAAGCATAATAATGAAACAATCTTATACTTATCACCTTTAACTATATTAATGAATTTTTCTATACATTGGGCATACAGAGGCCAACTACTTGACTTGCTTATGTCAAATTCACTGATTGCTACTTGTATTGCCGAATCTTTTACCTAAATTTAATTGTTCTTTTAATTCATGGTCCAATTTAAGACTGTGACTGCACCAATTGTTATGTCTAACTATGATAGGATGCACTTCCATGAGTTCCAATAACGACTTACGGTTAACATTAAGCTATATTTTAATATACGATCTCTTAAAGTGTTTAACTAATAACATATATACAATTAATTACATTATAAAAGTCCAAAGGCATATACAAATAACAATTAAGATCAGTGTGACCTTTAAAAGTTCTATGCTGACTGTTCTCATGTTCAGAGGCCAGATCTTCACACTTTAAGTCATTGTGCAAGGGAAGACATCATGCTCCACTACATATCAGTTTAGATGGATCAAACTCCAAGGATTAAGTGTCTCTTTTTCTTCTTCTTCTGATTAGTACTAAAGGCAGTTCATTATCTGAATCCCTGCAAATGATTGGTTAGTCCTCATATCTGGTCGTGATTATTCTTTTCCATGTTCCATCGGAATTTTAGTATTATCTTTCTGCCTTTTTAATTAATCAGAAATTTGTAGATTGTCCTTATCTTAAAAAAAGGAACCTAAGTCGAATTCCTTAATTTGTTTCATTTGAATAATGACTTATTCTACTCTTATTAATTAATCTATTATTATTTTTAGAAATTAATCTTTTTCTAATCTAAAGACTATAATTTTTAATTTCTACTTTAAAAGAATAAATCTTTTCAAGTTATGTAATATTTTTAACTTATTATTTTTTTCTCCATAAGTTTTTACAATTATATATATTTATATATGTATGTGCATTTAAACATACACATACATCAGAATCATATAATTTGTAAAATCTATATGACTTAAATAATTTTCATATATTTTTATTCCCTTATCTTTCTATTTTTAATTCACAAAATATTTTGTGTAAAACTGCAGTAAAAAGTTTTGGAGATGTGAAATTATTCTATTGTAAATTATTGTCAGTGAAAATCTTTTGAGTTTCACAATGTAATCTAATCATTGCTGTCGCATTTTGGTAAATATTCTTTAGAATATGACAATATCCTGAAAAACTTTAATTACTTTGTAAATATTTGAATAATTACATACCTTTTTATAATCTATAAATCCAAAGCATAATGAAAACTCTTTCAGTGCCAACCAGAGTAATGAGTAGACACTAGATAGGGATTTTATGCATAAGCCTTCTGGCATCCATTGATTACTCTGGTTGGCACTGAGTGGCACTACTGTATGGAGAGTTTTGCCTGTGTTAATAACAGTTATGTGCTAACATAAGAAATGGTGATCATGTGATGTTTAGTGGTTTAACACCAATCCTGCCTAATAGGATAGTGGTGGCTATGGTTGTTAAAGAGCCAAAGACACCAAACTGTATGGGTACTGAACTGAATTCAGACCCGTATGACTATAAGCTATTGAGCTTAGATTGAAAATATTGTGTTTTCAATTTTATTCTCATAGTTTTGTAGTTAAGTAGAGATAAAAGGTGGCTGCTGGAGGGTTGCATTAGATCCTAAGATCTAGGTGCAGTGCTCTCAGATCCCAAGCTCCTCACTGACGAAGTCCTCAAGCCAGAAACTAGTCTGGGGATATTGGATGAGTAGGCACTAGATAGGGATTTTATGCACAAGCCTTCTGGCATCCATTGATTACTCTGGTTGGCACTGAGTGGCACTACTGTATGGAGAGTTTTGCCTGTGTTAATAACAATTATGTGCTAACATAGGAAATGGTGATCATGTAATCTTATGGGTTATTTTATAATTTCTCTCAATACATAGATATTATCCACTGTGTTAAAAATTTCTTTTAGATCTAGTTTTTTTTTTCCTTTTTCTTTAGTCGGTTGAGTCTAAAGTTTACTATAGATACGTTGTAATTATTTTGGAACAGATTTTGAAAAATAGAACTGATAAAATACTGATAGGTTTGGAATAGATTTTGTGTAGACCTGATGAAATACTGATAGTCTTTGATTTTTAATATCTTCTTTACTACCTTTCCTAAACTTCACTATTAATACTATGTTCTTTATTTATATATTTGGTGTATAGTTTTGCTAGCAATTTTTTGTATTTCTCATTTGTTTCTTTTAAGATAACATTAATGATTCTATCATTTTATGGAGTTATTCTCTTCTTGGTAGATTTAATTGCAGCTGGAATACCTTTATTACTTAGTCATTTGATGTATAGTTTTGCCAACAGTTTTTCTATTTTTTCACTTGATTTTAAGATATTAATCATAATTCCAACTTTTTTTACAGATTTAATTGCATATCGAACATCTTCATTTAAAAACTTGTCAATTTCTAGGATGTAATAATTATAGTGTTTATTTAATTTTTTTGTTTTTATTAATATATAATTTCTTGTTCTCTGTATTTCATAATTTCATTCCTTTTTTAGTTTTTTAGTAATAATTTCAAACTTTCTTTTTATGTCTGAAACAACTTTTCTTTCAACATCAAAATGTTGTTTATACTTTAGAAACTTTTTTTTATAGTTTGCTTGTCAATTTATAGATATTTTTGTTGTCATTTTTAATTATTTTTATACCATTTATAATATTCTAGGTATTCATCTGTTGTAAAGGCTCATTTTTTGAATATTTTCACATATATTCTTTTCTTCATATATTTCTTGTCCCTCTTGAAAATTTACTGGTAGATTGATGCATTTTTGAACCAAGCAGTTGTTAATAGTATACCAGTTATCTTCTTATTGATCTCATTTAATTCTGAATCATATTATTTTCATTGTGAAATTAATTAATAATGTTTTATTTATTTATTTTTAAGGTAATTGAATTTATAGTAAAAGATAGGCTTTATGTTATTTTTTCTTTATCTATGTGCCTATACCATGGTATAAATTAGTTTTGTCTTCTTTAAGAAATATGTAAAAAACATAAAAGTAACCAAAAAAAGAGAATAAAAGCATATTGTCAATTAATGATGCTCAAAAAAATATTAAGATAGCGTTATTTGAAAGGATTTATGAAATAATGGATAAATTTGTTATTGTTGATGTACTTTTGATTATAGTAGAAAGTTTGTTTGATATTCGATATCCATTTAATCATGAACATTGAATGTTTACAAGGATTCATCAAAATCAAAATTCCTTTTTTGGAAATTCAACAAAGAATTTTGTTAAACAAGCAAAAAATTATGATATAAAACAAACTTTTTATGAGTTTCTCACAAATTTTATTTTCCAGATCCAATTAGTAAACTAGATGAATTTGATATTCCTAGATGATACCAGAATCATATCAACAGATTCAGAAAACATGGCTTTTTTGCTCATCTGCTGCAAAAATGGAATTTAACAGCCACTATCTTTTGTAGATATGGTCAATTGAAGATCTTAATAAAGCCACTGGTGAATTTATAATTGGAATTTCTACAAGTTCTTTTATCATATTTTGCTAATAGTTAAACAGTCTAAAAAAGTCTATATGCAATATAAATAAATAAGAAAACACTATTTAATATTATTTATGCAGATATTAAGTTTTATTGAAGGATAAGTGAAGGTAAAAAACAATATATTATTACAGGTAAAACATCATTAATCCATAATTTCTGATTCCATGGCATTTTTGAGTTTTAGATTTTAAAAATACAATAGATTTTTTTACCTCTGAGATAAAAAAAAAAATAGTTCATTGCAATCGGGCTTAGTATTTATTGAATGTTTTATTTTTATTGCATGTACAAATTAATTTATTTATTGTGAAATATTAAATAACATTTTGAATTTGTATTGGATAATAGAAGTTTTTGAATAATAAATATCGGGGTTTATAATATATAACTCCCTATGCCTAAAACATAACATTTATTTATAATTTGTGATAACTTCCTATAGCCATAATTCTTTCAATAAGAAACAGAATAGATAGGCACTAGATAGGGATTTTATGCACAAGCCTTCTGGCATCCATTGATTACTCTAGCTTGCTGTGTTTGGCAATACGTATAGTGAGTTTTGCCTGTACACAAGCCTAAGAAGTTGTGGTCATGTGATGTTTATTGGCTTAAAACCAATTCTACCTAACAGGATAATGGTGGCTATGGTTATTAAAGAACCAAAGACACCAAAATGTATGGGTGCTGAACTGAGTTCAGACCCATATGACTATATAAACTGATGGGCTTGAATTGAAAACATTAAGGTGTTTTCAGTTTAAGACTCATAGTTTTGTAGTTAAATGGAGATAAAAGGTGGCTGCTAGAGGGTTGCATTAGATCCTAAGATCTAGGTGCAGTGCTTTCAGATCCAAGGCTCCTCACTGATGAAGGCCACAAGCCAGAAACTAGTCTGGGGATATTGGATGAGTAGGCACTAGATAGGGATTTTATGCACAAGCCTTCTGGCATCCATTGATTACTCTAGCTTACTGGGTGTGGCAATACGTATAGTGAGTTTTGCCTGTTTTAAAACAGTTATACACAAGCATAAGAAGTGGTGGCAGGTCGTGTGATGTTTATTGGCTTAATATTCTATCATCATAATATTTAAACCTATATTATAAATTTTTAATTAAAGCATTACAATATTATTTGCATTATATATATATAAGTGTGTTTGTAGTGAAAGTGAATTGTGAGAATCAAATAATAAATTAGCTTAATTTAATTAATATATCTGAAATTGATATTAAACTTGTTTACTTTATTCTGCACTAATAATTTTCATATCATTTTTATTCTTCGCAAATAATATACAACTGAAAATATTTGTAAAGTGATTTCTCTAAGAAGAGTGAAATTGAAAATCAATTTTTAATGTAAAACAAACAAGTAATTAACTTTTTACTTTATTTATTTATTAAAATGTTTTTTTTCCTTCCTTTGGAAAAGAACGCTGCAAGAGATTTCATAGTACAGTAAGAAAATTTTTCAGTTCATTTTTTCGAATTGATTTTAAGGACTTCTTCTTTTCCCTCTTTAGCATGGTAAATATAATTCCTCTAGAAAGGAAATTACTTTCAAGATCTTTAAAGTTATTGATTTACCATTTAAATCAACATGTCACATGATGAACAGATATTACAGCACATAATTTCCTTAAATTCAAATAATATATTCAGTGTGCTGTAATCAAAATATTAACTAACTTTGCATAAAGCTAGTAAAGAAAGAAAAAAGTCCTTTACAAAGAAAACAAACAAACAAAGAAAAAAGGAATAAAATAATTTTAATAATATATTAGAATTAAATTAATTTACTACTGTTTATCTAATTTATTAAAAAAACTTAATTTCGAAATTTTGCATATATATATATAGGTGTGTGTAATACCTAGATAACTAAGAAATATAAAATAAAAGAGCTTTTAACTAGTTATTCTATAATAAAAGCCTTTTCAATAGTGAAATAGTAACTAGTACTTACCAGCATGCCTATTACTGGATGGTAACTATGAAAATACTATTTCAGTGTGTTTTATAATCTAGTTAAAAATATCTAGATACTTATTTATCAATCAGTGTTGGATAGTTAGGTAGTTTGATTAAGAAATGGTTTCCTGAAAGAGAAATTCTAATCCTGTTGAAAAAATTTTCAAGCTTACTTCTCCTGAATTTGAATCCAGGTTATGGTTATGGCATGTGTGCCACATTGCACTAAATAATATTTTATGTCTAATGGTGCTAATCTCATATCCTGCCATAATCTACCCATTTTTGTTACACTATCCATTAGCAATTGTTCGACCTTTTTTTTAACAACTTGAAATGTAAATAAAATGAGATATTTGGTTCATCATTTAAATGGGATGAAAGTTCAGTAATATAGAAGCTTTCTTCATCTATTTCAAAGCATATAAAATTAATATGCATTATTTAAAATTATACCAAGAAAACTTCCAATTTTATATGATATAATCTATGTAATTTGAGAATTAAAATGATAGTTCTATGAAAATGTGATAAAGATTTTGAATATTCATTGAATGAAATACTATAAACATGTACTATTTATACAAACATGGATTTAAATTTGGTTTAAAAGATTTTCATTTGTTTTTACAAAAAATTGTTTTATAATTACTAAAGAAATTTATTCAAATGATATAATATTGTAAATATTTTATCTACTTTTAACTTTTAGCCCAATAAAACAATGTATTTCTAATGCAAATTTTTGTAGTTATATTTATATTTATAAAATATGAACTACAATTTTTTTTTATTCTCTTATTGATATAATTTAAAAAAATAAATTTGAAAGTCAATTTAATGATTTAGAATATTTTACATTATTTATCACATTTCATTACATCATTTGCTCTGAGTAAAAACCAAAATAGTTTTCTTTAATATTTTAAATACTTTCAAAGTCTTACTGTATATTAATGTAACTCTGAAATTTATTTGTCATACACATAATAGATATGTAATTAAATAGGAAGGATTTTCACCTTTTCACATATGCACTGTACTAATTCATATAAGCTCAATGATGCTGTATTGAGTCCCAAACACAAGATAAAGATTTTATAAAGATAAGAGCGGTCATCTTATCTTTAACCTAAATTTTAATTTATATAGGCCAATCAGAAGCATCTTGGTTTGAAAGAGTGAAGATGTTACTATGTTCACTTTTACATCCATTAGTTTTTTCCTATGTTAACATATGCAAAATTTTAAGAATTAATAGAAACTATGTAACTGAATTTTATTTATCAAGCACATAGCACATTTGTAATTAAATAGAAAGGATCTCTGTACTCAACATAGCATCATTGAGCTTATATAAATTAGTGCAATGCATATGTGAAAAGGTAAAAATCCTTTCTATTTAATTACATACATACTATGCACTTGATAAATAAATTTCAGAGTTACATAGTTTCTATTAATTCTTAAAATTGATTTTTAGTAAATCTAAAAATTTTGCATATATTAATATATGAAAAAAAATAATGGATGTAAAAGTGAACAGAGTAACACCTTCACTCTGTCATTGTCTCATATAAATTAGAATTTAGATTAAATATAAGATGGCCGCTTTTATCTTTATAAAATCTCTATCTTGTGTTTGAGAGTTTTTCTGTACTCATCACTGCATAGTTGAGCTTATATGAATTAGTACAGTGCATATGTGAAAAGGTAAAAATCCTTTTTATTTAACCATATATTAATGTGTAAATCAGAACCTTTGATAGTAATATTTTTTACATGGCATGTAGGAATGGTTTAATTACAATTAATTTGTTAATCTAAGGAAAAAATACTTTAAAAATTGTCTCTCGTTGTTCATTTTATTTCATTTTTGAAATAGTTTAACATATTCTTGGGTTTCTGAAAGATTTTTCTAATTAATAATTATGCAGAGTAAGGAAACATATAGTAGTAAGTCAACAATATACTGTTAGCTTACTTGTTATCATTGTTGACTCTCATTAAGGTTAACTTTAAATGACTGGAAATCAAATATTAAATGTAAATATTAAATTATAACTATTAATTTTAAAATCCATTGAATTGAAATTTACAATTTGTTTTATATATTAAAAACTTAATTTTTAATGATAACAGTGTCTCTATAGCCAAATGAAAAATTTATTCTTACTTTTTTTTGTTTTATCTTTCTTGTAAAAATACACATTAGTTTATATTAGTGAAAGCAATACCTTTTTCTTAACATTTTCTCTACATTTTTTTTTTTTTTTGTAATAAAATCAATTACAAATCCATCTTTTTAAAAGCTAATGATTTGTTATGAAAAATGTAAAATATGAATTAAAGGGAAACAGCTGGACAAACTAAGAAAGAAAAATATAAGCATGAAATTCATGGGCTTTTATGATATATGTATATTATTTTACACAACACAGTGCTTTGTTTGAAAATCAGTTTTTAATGTCTGTTTGTGTGTATTCAATATTAAATTAAAAATCATTAATTAAATTATAATGCATGCAAGAATAATAATGAAATTTGTCATAAAAACTCAAAAAGTCACTTTTAATTTTGTTAGGTTTAAATGTTGCTATCTTATATTAATAATATTGTTGTTGTATGTATAAAAAAAAATTGGCAATCTTTTAATTAAAATATAAAAAATCATGAATATAATTTAAAGGTAGGTAACAACAAAACTTGTAAATAGATAATTTTAAATTATTACATGGATAAAATAATATTTTTATTCTAAAAAAAAAATAATTCCTAGGAACAGAGGACAGGCTCTCAGCTAAATAATTAGAGTGCTGATTTGTTAAGAATGGGGTGATAGTTGGATCATGTATAGCAGTACACTTACATATATATATATTGTATAACTATATAATTGAAAGAATTAATCAGGTTTAAAAACATAAAATATATCTAAGTATCCTATGAGTATTAAATCTAATCCATTTAATATTCAAAATTATTAAATATAATGAAATTAAACAAACATTTTAACTAAAAAAATAAATATTAAAAATCTTTTCTTATCTAAGATATTTCATGAAATAAATTCAGTTATTCAGTATATAGTAAAGAAGTTTTTTTTAATAACAATTCTCAAAAGATTTAACTTTTTAATAAAAATAGTAGTTAGATTGAATTGCATTATATATTTATATGAGTTCCCGTTTACTTCTAGCAATTCCGGAAAAAACCCTGAGTTTTGACTTTTTTGCACATGCTAATTTAATCTTCAGAAGGCTTTTCCTTGCATAATATTTTTAATTAATTCAAAACCTCCTTTTGATAGCATTTTTATAGATCAGTTTCCAATATAGGTCAGCGAATAATTAAAAAAGTGATAAGCTGATCATTATTGTAGGAGCATGGTAATAATAATAATGGTCCATCCATCTCCCTCTACTTGGTAGATTTTATAATATTGTTCTATACTATAATAGCATTAACTTAATAGAATCAATGATAAAAAATGGCTGCTAAATTTATAAGTAGCATTAGATCCAAACACCACAAAGAGTAATCTTTTAACCAGAAACTAGTCTGGAAGTGTGGATATAATGGCAGTATCATTGGTCTTTGATTTCTCAATCTTACAATTTAGGTCTCCAAATTAAAATTAAGGGAATTAATACTGAAAAAATACTAGAATTAAAGCATGAGTGCCTTCTATCCTTTAACACAATTTATTAGTAAAATTTAACAAACATTGGTGTTTAGAGTTTCATTGAAAAATAATAAAATCACTTTTATATAATTAGAGATATATAAGTAAAAGTTTTTGTCACCCTCATGCTACTGCCTGCTACTGTTGATGTGATATAGTTTTTAGTTCTAGGTTGAACTATGGAAAGAAGAGACTGCAAGTACCCTTATAATTTTCTATCACTTCCAGCTATACTGTGACGGCCTGCCTAATGATTAGGTATGGTGACACTTCTGGCTGTATTTGACAGCTTGCCTCATGTTGACATTTGGCTCTAGAAGCTTCCAGTCCTGAACATTTATTTGTTTTGCATCAACTATTTTGCTTAACAGCTATTGTCTGGAAAACGTTGATTCTGTCTTTAAGCTATGTGGCAGTAGTTCTTTCTTCATTGTATAGACTGCCATTCAGCTATGGGACAGTTATTGGTGAAAATGTGGTATACTGCTCTTCAGCTACACGACAGTAGTTCTCAGCCCCTTTGCTCCAAATGGACTGACTACTTATTGCTAAATAACCATACTTAATGGAAATATTGAGATTCAGTGATAACCATCGCCTATTGGCCCATTTTTGCCATTGGATATGTTTATCTATCTGTATATGCATTGGTCCATGGCGATGAATACTCAATTTGATCTACATAAGATGGAATCTAAATTAGTCCATTATTTAAAGATGAGGTGAGATATGACAATAAATTGAAATAATTTATAATTGCTTTTTTACTCACAATTTATTGCATTGATTCTCAAATCAGAAATAAATTGCCCAAAATTAGATAAAAAAATTTTTTTGTTTAGACAATGACATGGTCTAAAAAAAACTTGATTGTCTTGTTAATAGTTAATGGTTCCACTGAGATATATAGTAGTCTTCATTTCAAAGAATAAACATTTCTATCTAATGAGTTAAGAAATAAACAATAACTATCAATTTGTGTTCAATACCTTAATGACGTGAGAGATTCAACCATTGTCATTATCTTCTAATATTAGAGATAACTTGATACTTTTTAATTTGAGCTGGATTAAAATCTAAATGCTTTATTTTTTTTAGCAAATTTTTTTTTTAATGCACTTTCACTATAAAGTATTTTTTGATAAGTAGTTTTAGGTTTATGAATGAAAATTATTCAGATGCATGGATTAAGTGTGATGTCTTGCTTTTGACATATCTGCTATCATTTGTCATCATCCTATAGCAATGTTTTTCAGTGTAAATATTAAGAATAAGACAATAATAAAAAATAGAAGAAAGCAATAAAAAAAAAAGTCAATACAGATAAAAAGAATCTTTCTTTTTATGAAAATCCTTGAAGAAATAATAAAATTTCATTATAGATGTCAGTAAATTAATAATATGGTAAATTGCTAAATCATCCTGTTATTAGATTAAGCATTTATTAGATTAAACATTTAACTGATCCATTAAGTTAATCAAAGCCAAGTTTTTAATATTATTTTTATAAAGTCGGAGATATTTATATTTTGCAAGAGATTAAATATGAATTTTTATATTGGACTATTTCCGTCATCTGATATGTGTATTGAATGTCTTTAGAAAAATTTAATGCCAAATACATTCAACTGTTAGTAATAGTACATGTAACAGATTAGTATATGCGCAACGATTCGAGAGGTATTATTCTTCCCTCTTCCTTAGGTGTTGCTGGCCTGACCAATGACAGTACTAGCATGGAATTTGAACATGGACCTTATATTCTTGAGTATTGAATTTTAAGGTAACACCAACTGAGCCATCCTTCCAAAGGCAGCAGTCAATAGAAATTTCATATACTTATCTATGAGGTTCCTCCTGATTTCTCCACTTTTTCCTAAGAGCAAAGTTGATTAGTGGTTTCCATACATTATGTATAGTCACACTAGGTTAGCTTATGGGGTTTTTGCCATTGTCATGTGAGCGGCTTCTTTAAATTTTCTTCTTTGTACCTTTTTTTTCTCTATCCAATATTTTTGTATGGTCACACTTGAACATATGTTCATTGGCTCATATACGGTCTGATACCTTTGACACATCTGTTTTCTCTCTTCTAATCATCAGTTTGTGTTCTTGCAAGCACTTTTCAATGGGACAACTGGTCTCACCAATATATGTCCTTCCACATTCACATGGTATTTCATAAATGCAGTTGTTTCTTTTCAGCATTTCAAGTTTACGCTTTATAGATGTTACAATTCCTCATATTGTGGTATGGCTATAGAAAGCTGTTCTGATGTTAAAATGATTGCAGATTTTTCTTAATTTGTCTATTTTTGCAATGTATGGGTACACCACAGTACCAATAATTGTCTTTTCTCTTGATGGTTCTTTTTGTTGTCTAATAATGTTTTCTTAATAACAGCTGATGGATAACCATTTTTCATAAGTGTTTGTTCTATATAGATCTCCCCCCCCCCAAATCACTGGTTTCTGAACACACTTCTTTTGCTCTGTTCCATGGTGATAGTATAACTCCATATTTTGTGTTTCTGGTGTGGTTGTATGTATAGAGGTATTTTCCTGGATGTGTAGATTTTCAGTAAACTGTAGTTCTGATTTTGATATGAGGGAGTCTTGTCCCAAGAACATATCTAAGAATGCCAATTTTTGTTCTTGTTCTAATTCTATTGTGAATTTAATTGAAAGATCATACGTGTTTTCAGAAATTTTGTAGCAATGCTTCATCATGTCACCATACAACAAATGTATTATCCACATAATGAAGCCAAACTTTAGATGGATATGGAGTAGTTTTTATAGCTAAGGTTTCAAGTTCTTCCATGTAAATATTGCTAATCAGGGGAGACAATTGTGAGCCCATTGCCATTTCTTGGTTTTGTTGGAAGAATTCTCTGTTATATTAAAAGTAGGTTGTTTTTATGCAGAATTTAATAGTTCCATTATACTATCAATAGAAAGAGCTGTTCTGGTTTGTAAACTATTATCACCTTTTAATATTTTCCTTACAATATACAATGATTTTCACATGGTACATTCATGAATAAACTTTCCACATCAAAGCTTATCAGTAAGTCAGTTCCTTTAATTTTCATGTTCTTGGTTAATTCTACAAAGTGTCTAGAATCCTTGACAAAGGATTGGGTCTTATATACTAAAGAACAAGTTCTGAGAAGAAATCTTGCCAAATTTTGGCAAGGTGAATCTCTAGAACTAAAAATATCTCTTAATGCAACATGATCTGTATGGATTTTAGGTAGAGCATAAAGATGAGGAATTTTGCTTAAATGTGATATTTTACTTTTTTCTGAATCAGTGACATACTTTCGATACTTTCTGAGTAATGCTTGTAACTTTGTTTCCGTACTTGGTATTGGATTTTTTGCCATTTTTTTCTATATTGCCCTGCTATGAGGAGTTCTTATATTTTGTTATCATAATCAGTTATATCCATTACAACTGTTGCATTGCCTTTGTCAGCAGGAAGAATAATTTCAGATGTATCTACTTTGAGAGATTTAATTGCTTTCCTCTCTCCGTAGGATATGTTTGACTTCAATTTTTGTTGCTTGTCAAGTGTTGTTTTTATTCTCCAACACAATTCTGCTGCTTCAGCAACATATCTCCTTCAATTAAATACACAATAGGATCAGAACAAGAACAAAAATTTCCATTCTTAGATGTTCTTGTGATAAGACTCCCTCATGGCAAAATCAAAACTACAGTTTAGGAAAATATCTAGCCTATACATCCAGCCACACCAGAAACACAAAACATGGAGTTATACTATCATTATGGAACAGAGCAAAATAAGTTTTTTCGGAAACCAGCGATTTGGAAAAAGTAAAGATCTATATAGAACTAACTCTTATGAAAAATGGTTATCCATCAGCTGTTATTAAGAAAATGTTAAATAGACAATAAAAAGAATCACCAATAGGAAAGACAATTATTGATCCTGTAGTGTACCCATACATTCCAAAAAATAGCAGACAAATTAAGAAAAATCTGCAATCAATATAACATCAAAACAGCTTTCTAGAGTCATACCACACTATGAGGAATTCTAACATCTACAAAGCCTAAACCTGAAATGCTGAAAAGAAAAAACTGCATCTATGAAATACCATGTGATTGTGGAAGAACATATATTGGTGAGACCAGTTGTCCCATTATAAAGTGTTGCAAGAACACAAACCGATGATTAGAAGAGAGAAAACAGATTATCTAGGGTAGCAGACCATGTTTATGCCAGTGAACATATATTCATTTGGGAAAATACAAAAACATTGGATAGAGAAGAAAATTTAAAGAAGCTGCCCACATGACAATGGCAAAAAATCCCATAAGCCAACCTAGTGTGACTATACATAATGTATGGAAAACACTAATTAACTTTGCTCTTAGGAAAAAGTGAAGAAATCAGGGGAACCTCATAGATAAGTATATGAAATTTCTACAGACTCTTTTCTTGGTAGGATGGCTCAGTTGGTTAGAGCGTTACCTTAAAATTCAATACTCAAGAATCTAAGGGTCAAGGTTCGAATCCCATGCTAGTACTGTCACTGGTCATGCCACCAACATCTGAAGAAGAGGGGATAATAATACCTCTCGAAATGTTGGGCATATACTAAACTGTTTGATGTGTTACTACTAACAGTTGAAAGTATTTGGAATATTTAAATAAAGTTACATTTTTCTAAAGACATTCAATACACAAATTAGATGATGGAAATAATCCAATATAAAAATACAACGAGAATACCATCATCACTAATCTTCAGGAAAACCTTAGACATGAATAATTACATCTAAAACGCGATTAATTTTTATTTTCTTTCTTTCTTTATTATTCTTTTTTTTTTTATAGTTTTTTTGTGTAATTAAATGTCTGATAAATATTGTTGATTGCCACATTTCACATAAATTATTTCTAGAAAAACTTTTAGGAGCATTTACATAAACCATTCTTCATTGGTTTTCTAAGTATAATGTATTCTTTGTTATCAAACCAAAATGAAGAGTAGTCCACCTATATAGTTTCTTAGTATCTATACAATCAAGGGCTGTCTATGAGAATCAAAATTTGTTTTAGATACTTTGGAAGTCTTAATTTAAAATTGATTATTCATTAATTTAAAATAAATTTCATATATTCAAAATAAAAGTAGGACTGGAAAATATGTGGCATTTCTTTGGATGACTTTTATGGATTTTAGAGTAGAATTATGTGTGAATCAAAATTATCTAATTAGGTAGTGTTTCATAAGTATTATATATTGAAGAAGAGAATTGACCCTTGATCTTTCAACCCTAAGTTCATTCTTTTACCATTAGGATAAATAACACAGAGCATAGATTTCAATGAGAATGAGTATAATTACAATATAAAACATTATGTAAGGTTAGTTGTTGTTGTTGTTTTGATAATCATTTGTGAAAAAACAAATAATAATTTAATTTTGTAATTTTTTGCTATATATAATTTTTTATATTCGTATTCAAAGCTATTTAAAAGTTTTTATTTTAGAAGTTTATAAATTTTGTCTCCAATAATGCAGTATTTTTGTATTGCATATAATATAAAGATTTAATTTTTCTAATCTTTTGACTTAGTTTTTTTTTTCATTATACTATCACAAGTAATTTAAGAATGTCTTGGTTTTTTTTTTTTTAAAAAAAAAAAAAGAACAATACAAAAGAACAAAAAGGAATCAAGCCAGTTTGATCATGACCTTGAAAATGTTTGAGTGAAATATTCTCACTAAACTTAATCTAAGCGAAATCTGTTCAAGGCTTCTAATTAGCAAACGTTTAATTGAAATCATTGTTGCCCATAAAATTGGTTTCATATTCCTTTTCATCTTTAACTTCTTTTTTTTTTTACGATTCACTCACTTATTATTAAATCAGACAAAACTCAAGAGAAAAATATTATTAATGCTAATTTTTTTAAATAAAATATGAGTAGACTGCCATTGATATATGATAGATTATTTTCAGAACTTTATTAAATTCCATATTCTTTAGATATTGTTCAGGTCTTGTCCTTTCATTTCCATTAATAAATTACACATAAATGGACACATTCATGTGTGTTTTTAATTAATTGCATAATATTTGATGGCATATGTATGTATAAAATCAATATCTATATCTATTTATGTGTGAGGTGGGTAACAGCCACGGTAATGCCTTTATATAGAAATGAATTTACATTCATACAGTCATTAGCTATATATATATATGAAAGGGTTTAATGAAACACAATTTGCATTTATATATATATTACAGGAATTTGTAAAGAATTTACTATAATGATAATGGGTATACAAAGATCTGATTCTGATTCTATTAGCTGAGTGAATTGTTATCCAGTCTTTACATTTGACTATATGTTTAGATATAAGAAAGATTAAACCTAAAGATTAGAAAAATAAAACTCCAACTCATAGTAATTATGAATACACACATGCATTCAGACATTACCATAAATTATTTGCATGCCTGGAAGCAGTTTGTGTAAACTAGGCAAAAGTTGTTCACTGCGATAGCTAGTGATGCTTAGATTAACATGTGGAATTATAATAATCAAATGGTTGTTGCATGTGAGATTATGTGATGTTAGAGCAATGGAAGAGCTAAAGTTTATGCACATATAGATATGATGCACTAGATATGTATTTAAATATCTGTTTGTCATTATAATCACATTTATAAAATAGCTTAGAAAATATGTCATTTATTTTGACAAATGCTGTTATTATATCTTATGTTACCTTCAAATAATGGACTAGTCCAGATTCCATCTTTTCTTGATCAGATTGAGCATTCATCACCATGGATCATTGGATATACAAATTGATAACAAGTGTTTAATGGCAAGAACAGGCCAATAGACAATGATGCTCAGTGAATCCAATTGTTTTTATTATGGATAGGGACAGGGTCATAAACAGATAATCTCTTTGGAAATAAGGTCAGACAACAACTATCAAAGCTGAACAGCTATATACATGTTGCCCATTAAATGGCTGAGCAGGGAGATAAGTTCACATTAGAATAGGAAGCTGCTACATTTAAACCAGACATGAGGGAAGTGTTATCTTATCTATTCATGAGGCAGGCTGTCATGGTAAAACTGGAAATGGTAGGTAAGCTTAGGAGGGTACCTGAAATCTCTTCCAGAATTAGTTCATGGTATCTAAATAATGTACAAGCCAACAGTATTTTTTGCTTAATAATTAAATATTAATTATATTTCACAAGTTTATATTTATATGTAATAATACAGTATACACACCAGTTGGAGCAGTTATGTCACAATATTTACAGCTAACTTTATTAGTGCATCAATAAAAAATTTCAAAATCAAATGCCACTGGTTACTTACTCGTTAATTATTAGAGAAGATCCAATTTTTTTCTTTCGGGGCAGAAAAAGAAAAATCCAAATGGTGAAACTTGATTCATTAGAAGAGTTTGATGTGATCTAATCTAAACATTGGCCAACCTATAAGGATTGAAAGCTTTTCCATATCCAGGTTAATCAAATCAAAAGCCTAACTTAAAATTAGCCACACTGATCTCAGTAATCCTTGTGCTTCTGTCCAATCTTAAATTTGACCTAGTGTTGTCTCTATTGATAAACTTTTTCTGCCCAAAACACTTTACAATAATATAGAAATATTTCCATCTTTTACATCCTTTACAATAATATAGAAATATCATTTCCACCTCTACACTCAAGGGAAGGAAAGAAAGCAAGTGATTTTGTGTTAAACTCAGGTAGCTAATCTTGAAATGTGATTTTAAAGACTTCCTCAACAAAGTTCAGATTGTTTCATTTGTGGAATGAAAGACTACAGTATTAGAATTAAGCTGTTAATAGACCCTAATATCACTTCTGATTCAGCAGTCTCTCAAGTGACTATAGTAGAATCAACAAGTCAAGCAAGTTCCCAGCTGACAATAAAAAACACTTCATGAATAAATCTGCAACAACAAATAAAAAACATTGTTATAGAGTGATGAATCAAAATCTGCACACATTGAAACATGTCAGTCACACAAGCTGCTTGTTTTAAAAGAAACCAGTTGCTAATGGTAGAGTGGAAGATTTCATTCCAAAAACCAAAGACAATTATACCAAAGCATGTATAAATAATACGAGAGGCATTGACTTTACTTTCATATACAAAATTATTAATGTTACATGAATAACAGTGAAATTGGATACTGGGTATGCAGTGTTTTTTGTGTCAAAAAATATGTGGACTATCATTAAAAGGAAAAATGAACATCAGTTTTGTCCTAATATCAAATTAGTTATTGACTAATAAAACTATATATCTACCTCTGGTTGTGTCATCAGATGAATATAACAATTCATTAGACTGGGACTGGTTCATTCATTTAGGTTTTACATTGACTAAAGTGAACTAGCTCACAAAAATAAATTCAAAAAGAGTTTACCTAGAAATAGCTGTCAATAAACCAGGTTTAAACCCTAAAATAAGTCATGAAAGTAAAAGTGCAAAAAAGTGAATAGGTGATCAAGTCCTAAGCTGTATGTTCAGGGGAATAACCAAATGAGTTCCAGCAGTTGTAATCAAAGTGAAAGAATTATAAACAGTGGTAGTTCAAACAACAGACAGAAAGCAATATCACAGACATAGAAACCAGTTGAGATTTATTATATATTTACCAGCCATCAGAGAAGAATTAGCACGTGTCATCAGTGATGAGTCACCATCTAGTAATAAAAAAAATGAAGACACTGAACCTACTGATGAACTTATTGTACCTGATGAAGCCAGAAAACAACAAAGACCCCATCAAAGAATAGAGAGGAATATTATATCTCTTCTTAATTTCAAATAGTGGGCTAGTTCAAATTCCATCTTGTCTTGATCAGATTGAGCATTCATTGCTATATACCATTGTTAAATAAATAGATAACATATATCCAATGGTGAGAATGGTCCAATAGGCAATGATGCCAGTGAATGTGATAGTTTTCATTATGAATGGTGACCTGGCCATAAATATTCAGTCTATTTGGAGATACGATTAGGCAAGAACTATCAAACCTGAATGTCAGTATACACATCCACTATATGACTTAGCAGTGAGGCAAGTTTATGTTAGAACTGGAACCTGCTTAACATAAACCAGACCCGAGACAAGCTGTCATAGAACAGCTGGTTATGTCACTGCATCTCCTCACAAGGCAAGGTGTCATGGTATAGCAGGAAGTGATAAGTAAGCTTAGAAGAGTACCTGAAATTTCTTCCAGAATTGGTTGCTGCAGCTAAATGCTATAGCAAGCCAATAGTATCAGGAAAAAGTATAACATTATATATATTGTAAATATCATATTTATATTTGTTTAATAAATAAATATTAATTGTTTCATAAGTTTGTGTTTATATATAATCACACAACAAACACAATAGCTATGATTATTTTTGATTACTCAGATTAAACATAACTGTTTGAATTAGTGTATACAGATTAATAATAATAATTTTTACTTTTAATTATATACACTATAAATTTAAGCTCAATTGAAATGTATGATTCTTGTATACAAGGAAATTTTTTTATGCCAATTTAATACTGTAATTCTGGCACTGATGTTCAGACAATTCTTTTAGATATTCATGGTCCCTACTTTTTATTGATTTATTTAAAAACATTTTTTTAAATCTTGAATAAATTTACATATATATTAAAATAAATAAATATAATTCAGTAAATAAATTAAGAGGGATGAAGTTAGATAAATGACACTTTGTGGTTATGAATAATAATTATAATAAAAACATATTAATCTTTAAGTAACTTAAGAATTATATCTGGGATAGAAATGATAAGATAATCTCTAGCCTATGATTAATAATAATTTTTCATGTATTTATTTAAAGAGGAATGTCAAATATGTGAGTGTAACAAGCTTGATAGTTCTAGATCAAATTGTAGTAATTTAATTAAATTATCCCATTTTTTAAAGAAAAGCATACAATTTAGTAATATTTAAAAATTAATATACTGTACCTAATTGACTAAGTACAATGTGTAAGCTTGTGGTTAAGAACTGTAGAGGTCCCTACCATCGCATTTACCTTGGTAAATATTATTTTTATTCTAAAAACTTTTAATCATTAACTTTTTCAAAAACATTTCTATTATCTACAGTATATGCAATCATTATTAAAAAGTTTAATACAAAAAAATAAACTTCATTTGCTGTTACATTATTTAAAAAGATAGCTTTTAAGTCTTGCTAAAGATAATGGATAAAAAACTAATCAAAATTCAATAAGTTAATATGATCTTTATCACTAGAAAAGAAAAGAACTCACGAATTTTTTGTTTTAATTTTTAATTATAAAAATACTGTACTAATGTTTAAATAAGTATTTGATATGCAGTATATACTATAAATATATCTCCAGAATTATTCAATATATACGATTAATCTTTGTTTAACAGAAGCATATTAAAATACTTAAAAGAAATGAGGTGCATCTTTAAAACAAATAATTAATTTGGAAATTGAAGAACTAAGAGTGCTAAATACAATGAGTAAGTAACTTTTGAAAGAAATAAAAATTTTGTTACCGCTTATATATTGTCAGTAATTTTAATAATTAACAATAATATTGGTATGTTTTAAAATAATCTTAGTTTTTAATCCTGTATGTGAATTTAATACATTTTAGAAATTAATCCAGAGTTCACTCATTTCAAATTTTTCAGACATCCTATATTATACTCTTAATATAATAAAAATAGTTTTATTGCTCTATTTTTCATAAGTTTTTAGGGTCATAAGTACCACAGTGGAATCAATCCAAGGATGCTTAGTTCCATAATCTGATATTCTACCACAGCGCTGAATCATGCAGGATTATATATATTATGATTTAACAAAGGTGGTCTTAAGATACAGCTTGATCATTGCTTTCCATCTCCTCACCATTTTACTTTTTAGTATTAGCTAATTATCATTAATTTTAATAAAGCTTTTTAAATTAATTTCTAAGATTAAAATATTTCATAGACTTAACAGGAAGAATTGTGTGATTTGATCCATTTAAATTAGCAATAAAATATATTTTATGAATTTGCTGTCATTTTTATTTTAATATTTTATATCTTGAACTAACCATGTTCTTATTTAAATTCATTACTCAAAAGCTGTTAGTGTATTGTGTCTCATATTTTAAAATCAGTCAGTATATGCTATTGTTGCATAAGCTTAGTTTTTATATTCTTTATTTTTTCATCCATTAAAAGGTATTCTCACATTAGAAATCATTTTCATATCTTACTTTTTTTAAAAAGTGCATTGAATTAAATTGTACCTTAGAAAATCTCTAATTATTAAAAATATAGGACATTTTGTGGTATGATTTTTTATAGATTTCAATAACTTATCTGTACCTTTAGGTATACAAATTTATACGATAATTGAAGACCATTAAACATTATGAAAAAAAGTTGTATGAAAGATTTAGAAAAAAGTTACTAAATGACAGCAGAAGAGGAAAAATTTAAATTATCTATTGGAGATAAAACATTATTCATTCAGCCTTTGGATTGGGGTAAAAAGAGATTTTATTTCGGCTATTTATACTGATAAATCTCACCTTTTAGATGTTGCGGAGATTTTGGATTCTGGTTGCTCATATAAAAAATTTGCCCCTGATTTCTTCATATTGAAATACCTATCATGTTGCAAAAACTTTATTAGCTTAAGTAACTTTCTGCTTGCTTAACATTTACCACTATGGAGTATAAGGTCTTCTAGAGTGTGAAGTCTTTTTAACATTGTGCTAATTTCTTTTTAATGATTAATGATTATTTATACATTTGGCATAAGTTCCTCACACCAGAGGTGTAAATGGAAAAATGATTTGAGAGATTTTGATCACTATTTGTACATTGAAGGTTCAGAACTCCAATCTAAAATTATCTAAATTTTGTGCTATAACTGGTTTAAATAATTAGGCTATTTTGGTACTATAAGGGAAATAACTAAAATAAATAGATAATAAATAAAATATGATAAGGAAATAATAAGTTTTTCATACATATCAACAGACAATACATAGTCCAGTTTAATTACAGTTTAGTTGTCTAAAATATATCCAGTGGCTTCATTTAATAAGTAAAATGATGAGTATACTCACTATATATTCTACCAAAATAGTGTGCCATTGCCTGTTTTACGTTAAGCAGAAGGATTATAGGAATATGTAATGTTTATGGTAAGAAATGTTTTGTTGTTTTTTTTACATTAAATAACCAAAAATTTCAATTCAGTGGAAAAAAGTATTGAAATTAGTTGGATAAGTTGCTGAGACAAGAGGCAGTAGAATTCTATACAATTAGTTTTAATGAACAATAAAGGAATGGGACAAGTATATAATGTCAGTAGAAAGATAATGATGAAAAAGTAATATTTTGTATTTTATATAAGCATTTGTAACATATTTACTATCTTTCACTAATGCAGCCAAGTGATAGTAATTAAAATGATCAGTGGCAATTTCCCTTTGCTTAAAAAGGTAAAGATAAACTATGGTTTCAATACTTGTAAGAATATTAATCTTCCTTGCCTATAATGAAGACTGTATCATGTTGCAAACATTTTGACTTAAGTTAATGTATATTTTTATCTTTGAGGAATAATTAGATATCTATTTATTAACCATGTTTATTATGGCTAATTGAATTGATTATAATTAGCTATCTCATAAAAATATATATCTGCCTGGAATCTAAGGATATTTTGAGATTTACCTGGAATGGAATCCCGTATTATGTGCATAACAAATAAATGCATTAATCATTATATTATGGAATTATTTTCATTAGTATCTCTTGCCATGCTTCCTACACAGTTTATTTTAGCATCTCACTATTCGGATGTGCATCTTTTAAACTTCAACCAATTCTCATTAAAACTTTTAAGAATATTTCAAATGATATGTTGAAATGCAAAGCAAAAAGCTCAAAAATCATGGAGAATTTAATTTTTTTAAAAACTATTCTAATAAAAAAATGTGGAACTAGACAAAGGCTATTTTTTGTTACAGAAAAAATTAATTTCCTTTACAAATTTAAAATATATATATTTTATTATAAAAACATTAAATCTTAAAGTAAATAATTAATGTCACACTAGTATATATTTTTTGTTTGAAGGAATTACTCTTAAAAAATTATTAATACATTGACTGTCATGAAGTTTTGATTAAATTGATTTGTGTTACAATATTCCAAACCACATTTATATATCCATCATTCATATGTAAACTAAAAACCTTTTGTATTATTAGACAACAAAAAATCAACTAAATAAAAATGGTGTGAGGAATTTTTTTCTTTAGCATTTGAAAAAGTTTTTTTGTTTGTTTAGGATAATGACAGCATAATTCACTAAATTTAGATTTGATTTATTTATAAATAATAAATAAATAATATTTATATATAAATGATTTATTATTGTTCTGATATAAAAATTGCAAAATTTTCAGAACTTTTTAGGTAATATTTCAGCTGCATCCACTAGTGAAAACAATTGGAATAAGTATACCATGCTTCCAAAATAAATAGTGCACACTTATTTATTGATGAAATAATAAATAAAAAGTTGGTACTGTTCTATTAGCTCATGTCAGTTGCTTGATGGCATTGATGCTATGCAAAAACACAGAAATGTAATGTTAATGTATCTACAAAATCAACAACTTTGTTGATTTGTTATTTAGTTGATGATGTGGAATATATGTATATAAATGAGAAGTTGGATGATAGAAATTAAAATAAGTTCAAAACAATTTTTTCTTCAAATTTTATTCTCATTCTGCTATATAAGGCAGAATTCGTTTGTAAATAAATTAGACAAGTTATATTTATTATATATGTATACTTCATCAAATCAGATATATATTAATTAATTATGCATTAGAAGGCCAATAGTAATATACATGTCTGCTAATTTAATATTTGGAATAGAGAGGTACCGTGCATTTTTTTCATAGATCTAGATATTCAATAAGAATTAGATCTATGTCATAAATAGTTTAATGATGATAACTATTAATAATTACTCATGCTAAGAATAAAATTCTGATATAATACCCGTATCTAAATTAATGTCTTTAAGGAAAAAGGTTTTTTTTATTCATTTCATAATGGATTGTTTCATTTTTTTGTAGCATAGTAACATAGGGGATGGTATACCTATATATTAAAGCTAATAAGGTTGTTTGACTGTATATGCAATACTGTGTAGTACTTGATATTGTCTGTCTACCTACATTCTTTTATTGCTTTCCGAAATACTTTATCGGCCTATCTTTAAATACTGGAGATGCCTGGAATGAACTCCTCCTAAATGGGCCAACTAAAGAAATGGACATAGCTACTGAAGCATGCTTCATTCCTGAACCTGGCTCACACTAAGCTTTCAAAATGAATGAGATTCTGGAGTTGTCGAAGCAGGTCTCTTTTCAAAGAGAACACTTTCGCACACAGGAACGGAACATGCATCTGAACTGTGAGATGGTTTTGGACATCTCCAGTCTCATCATTTTGCCACACACACATCTCTTGGCATGTAGGAGTATGTTGTTGTCCTGTAAAAAATGCCACTACGACAGCTTCTGTGGACAGCAGTTGGCACAATTTGAATGGTTCAGTTTTTCAGTCAGCCATTTTATTTGTCACAGATGTGTTCTCGCACAAACATGAGTTGGTCAAAATCTTGCTTGGGCATACCCTTTCCGAATTTTTGAAGGTTCAATGTTGAATAGGGAAGCATGGTGACAGTTTTACAATTGTTAGGAGATAATAGTAGGTCAGATGACTTGTAAACTAATTTCTTTGACATGTATATTTGAAGAGTTGTGGCACGCTGAAGTCCAGGCACCCTCAGACAATAGTGTAGTGAAGTTTAAACTGTCAGCATTGGTATAAAGTGTGTAACATGAAGCAGCAGGCCGGCCACCAGAACGGCATAGCAAAATGGCCTCTTTCAGTGCTTTTGCATAGAAATAAGATCGGCAGTGGCCATGTAAATGCCATATTTATGTGTTTTTGCTTATAAATAATGCTATTAAGTCACTAACATGAGCTAATAGAATGATATCAAAAAGTCTATAATATTATGATGATGGTGTAAACATGAAATAATTGGAATATTCAATTTTTCATTGAAATACTTATTTTTCATTTCTGTGAATAAATCTAATTTTCTAATGCCAGTCTTTTTTTTTTGTTTGTTTAAATTTTATGTTGATGAGAAATTTATCATTGGAAAGCAAAACAAATTTATAATGACAACTTCTTAGGTTATAATATTGGTGTCAGTTCTGTGTAGAATTATTCATTTTTTAATACTGAAATAACTATTTTATTGACTTGCAAAATTGGCACATAAATTTTATTGGATAGGGATAGCATAATAATTTTAAAATAATTTAATAGGTTATAAGGTAATAATGTTAAAAACTTTAATGGTAATTAATTATGCACACATGTATGTAAAATACTATATACCTTTGCTGTAATTAGTGAAAACAATTGGTTCCCCTAAATGTGGAAATGAAATATCTTGTATAAAAAATAAGCAATTATAATGAGTTCCTATGGGGGAAAAAGTCAATTCATTGCTTTAAATTCAAAATATATAAAAATTTGATTAAGAAATAAAGCTTAAATTGAAAAAATTCCTTAATTAATAAACAATTTACTAAGCACATTATTTAAGCATATTACACTAACCTGTGGTTTAATATACTGAATAAAAACATTTTGGTATTAACATTTTTTTCATTGACAGCCAACCATAAAACAGCTTCTTATGTAGTGAGAAAATATTTCCTAAATAACAATTATTTAATTAAAACACTAAGATATATAAAAAGGAATATTTAATCACAATGTATGCTTTTACTTAATTCTAAGGAATAATACTCCTTTATGTTGTTTATCTTATAATCAATAAAATATAATATAAATCTTTATTATATTATAATAACAACTTATAAATACTTTAAAATAATAATTATATTATATATATAAGCCTTTTTCAGTAATTCTAATTTTTTTTACCCTTTTCAATATAGTACCTCCTACAAATACTCACACTTATATTACGTACATAGCGACATCTACGGACATTTTCTATAATTCATTATTTCTATCAATTTATTTATATATTTCCCTTTATATTATTTTCCATTCTTTATCCATTACCCAATTATTCGTTAAATCAATTGACTTTTTGTAAATGTTCATACATGTATTTATATAATTTGTTTCATATAATTTCCTTCTATTTATTTCCTTTATATAATTTAATGGTCTTATGTTTTTAGTATAATCTAATTTATGTCCAAATTTTAAATAATGAACATATAATACAAATCTATCATCCCTCCTTTCAATAGCACTATTATGTTCTTTTGCCCTTTGGATGCTGGCTTTATCTTCAAATGCTTTCAGATGTTGAAGATTTGTATGTATATAGAATTGATTACATTGGGACTGAGAAATTTATTTTTTTACAAAATTAAAAATGAAATAAATATTTCATTTGATTAATTTGAATATTAAATAAAATAAGTTTGCATCGAAAAATTTATTTTTAAAATAAGATTTTCTTTTTATTGATAAATTAAGCTAAGTAATTCAAATAACTTATTAGTTTCAATAATAATTTATTATTTCTAATGTATACAGTGATGTGTAATCATACAATTGGGGTTTACATTGTTGTTCTAACTATCTTGTTATTTCCATTTGGGTTCTGATGAGTCTATGTTGTCCAATATGGTGTGAACATTAGATCTTTCACATATTTGTTATCTGATTGTTAGCACCCCCCCCCCTTTGCCTTGTTGTTAGTTTGGCATATTGTATAATGTCCAAGGGTCTTCAAATGTTTTCGACGATGCCAGGAGTTGGTCTCTCTTCTGGATTTTAATCATTGTTTTGGAAAAAAACTGTTTTATATTAGGTTGTGGGTGTTCCATGATTAGTTTACAACGTGTAACCCATATGGCATAGTTTAAAAACACTGAGAGACATATTATTGGATATGTTTTAGTATTGATACTATCTTTCAGAGATGAGATCAGTTGGAAATGTATCTTGGTGTTGGAGAGTATCATTTCTCGGATCACTCTGAATCCCATACATTGTGAGAAAAGGTGTTCCAATGTCTCATCGCCGTTCATACAAATGCTGCAAGTAGGGTCTATATTGTGACCACGTTTGTAAAAGAGGAAGTGATTAGTAGGTGGTCCATTAATGTTGTATTTAATGAGGAAGTCTAGGTATTTGGCCTCTAGACTCCATCTTTTAAAGTTGGATACCAGTTTCTGATTATTGTAATAAAATGTGTTGATTATAGGATGTAAGATTGGATGGAGGATTGTGTATGCTTGCCATAATGATATTTTAGAATTGAATGTGGAGTCATTTATTGGGCAGTGCTGTTTGATAAAGCTTGTGTTTCTAGTGATCCATGTTTGTCTGTCTGGTGGGGTCAGTCAGTGGGTGTTACCTTTTGAAGGAAAGTTTTTTGGAGAATTGTGTTAAAACCATATGATGCTACCAAGTTGTGTATGACATTGTGGGTTTTTTGGTAAATCAATGCCTGAATGGAGTGGAGAGCAAGACCATTTAGCTTTCTTGGTCGCTGAGTGCCTTTGAGGCTGATCGCGACCGTTTTACCTTTCCAGAAAAGCCTTGAGCACAAGCCATTTATTTTATTTATGAAGCTTTTGTTGCATTTGATAAATGGAAGAAAGTATGCTATTTTTGGCATCACATTCATGTTAATTAGTGCTACCTTGCCAGGGAGGGAAAGGTAGACTTGTGACAAGGAAGTGATGAATTTGTTTGTAGTTTCTAGGATGTTATCCTGAATCTTTTTGGTCATTGCTGTGGTAGATTTGAATATGGAAAACCCAAGATATCTCTGTGGCTTGGCAAGAAGAGGGTGTTAATTTTCCTTCCTGAAACAATTTGCCAGGAGGCAGACTTGCTGGGGTTGAATTGCAGCCTGTATTTCTCAGTATAGCGGCTTAATATTGTTTGTAGCAAAGGAATATGTTTTCTTGATGGTAGGATGATCATTACATCATCCATATAGGCAAACGTGTTGAATTCTCTGCTTAAATTGGGTATAAAAAGACCTAGTAGATTTTTTTCCAAATCCATCAGGAGAGGATTTATATATGCGATGAAGCATAGGGCATTGAGGGGGGAACCCTGAGGGAGAGCTTGTGTCGGTTTAAATCCGGAGGTGATGTTACCATCCATAGTGATAAAAATTTCCCTGTTGTATAGTAAATTGCTTATGATCTGGTTAGCAGCTGCAGGGACATCATACTCAGCCAAAATATTTAAGAGTATGTCTATATGTACCGAGTCAAAGGCTGTAGCAATGTCCAGTTGAATAGCTATCGGTCCTGACTTCCGGTAGATTCTGACATAGTCAATGATGGAGATTATGTTGCCCATTGCATGTGCAGTAGAGGATCACTTCTTGGCATATTGGTTGTGCTTTAAGACATTTGGTTGGATGAGGTCTTTGATCACAGACTCTACAATTTTAATTAGCAGGGGTTTCATGGAAATAGGTCTGATGTTTGAGAGATCCATAACCTGATTTTTTTTTATAAATGGAACTAGTGCCACTGGGTAAACGTTAGGTATCACTCTATTACCAGTTGCTAGGTAATCCACCATCTTCTTCATTATGGGAATTGCAAATTGATTGAGGTGTAGGATTAGGAATATGGGAATCCCATGTAATCCAGGATGTACACCATCTGGAAGGGAAGATATTTTCTGTTGGAGTAGGTTTTCTGTGATCCCATGTGGTGCCTGTGGATCAACTTCAGACCAGGATTGTGTGCCATTGAAGATTGCGGTTTGCATTCTTTGCCGGGAGTGTTCTTTTATTGTGTTCATCATAGGTGTTCCCAGTAAGGTTTTCCCATCTGCAATGATGGAGATGGGAGTGGTTTTGTTATTTTTCCCTCCAAGTGCCCATCTCAAGTAGCCTTTTGTCCAGTAATGATGTTGTGATAAATAGCATTTGGCTCTTCTAATGGATAGGTATTCCGCCAGGGATTTTTGTCTTGATCGGTATAGGTTTTTAAGACTATATATATCTTGTGTTTTGATAGGTTGACTTTGGAGCATCTGAAGCTGATTCTCTATTTGTAGAAGATCTCTGAAGAGGCCATTAGGGCCTTTGACTTTCATGGTGTGGTGTTGCCTTTGACTTTCATGGTGTGGTGTTGCCTTTGACTTTCATGGTGTGGTGTTTTAGTATTGTCTGTAGGATGCCTATAAATGAAAACCAGGCTTCTTCAGCTGGTCTTGAAAGGATGTTGATTTTGTGAAAATATATATAAGATTCAAATAACTTATTATTAACTTGAAACTTAAACAATATATCTTCTTTCTAAAATGAAAATGCATTAAAATATGAAAGTAAATGTCATGCAATATTAATAAAGTATTTAATTTATTAAATTATTATTAAACTTTTTAAAAGTTTCACTACAGAATCAGTGACACATATTAGATCATTTTCATCACTGTAGCATGAACATCTGTCTTTATTTCAAGTTTCAATCCATAACTTCTCTTTCTTCACTTTATTTTTAAAATCTTTTTATTTTATTCCCATCTCACATATATTTAATTTTATTTCTAGAAGTCTTTTAAGATCCAATTTAAAAACTTCAGCTATTCGTCCATAGTCATCGCTTTTTGCCCAATTCTATTCATCTCAGTAATATCTGTATTTTTCTCATGCTATATTTTATTTTTCATTCCTTTTTGTTAATCCTCATACATATTTCTTCATATTCCCCTGAGATTTTAATCTTTTTCTTTTTAATATCTAATTGTTAAATCTATAAGTAATTAGCAAAATACCTTTATTAAAAAAAAAAATTTTCATCATATACACATTTATCAAAAGCATTCCTTTCAAATTTAATTCTATAATTAATTATATCCATTATATTTCTATTTATGTTAATCATTTTACCAAGGTATTTATAATTATTAATTTCTGTATTTTTTTTAGCGGCTACATTCACTTCTGCATTTTGTTTTCTTCTAATAATTCTGATTATCTTTCCTATTATTCTCTTTTTAAAAACTACTATATTTTCTGCACAATCTAACTGCTTTAAGTAATGTCTATTTATTTTTATTCCATTATTTATCTATTTCAATCCTCAAACTACTTTCTCAAAATTGCTGTAAAAAGTTTTGGAAATATTGGATCATTCTGTCATATCTCTTTAGCAATTTTAATCTTTCTAATGTCACCATGCAGTCTAATTACCACGATTGCATTTGGGCAAATATTCATCAGAAATGTTTGTAAAGTCAAATGCCTGCTTTTTTACAATCTGCTAATCCAATGCAAAATGGCAATACATATATTTATTAGCCTTTCATATATATGTGCATATATATATAATACAAATAACATGTCTGTTAATTAAAAAACTATTGTAATAACAATAAAAATAATAAATATAATGGTAATAAACTATTATAAAGTCTTTCAGTCTGCAGAAGTACTTTATATAGGTGTGTGTGTGTGTTGTATATGTGTGTAATTATAAATTGTTTAAATCATATTTATATTTTTATTTTCAGATTAAGGCCCATGCATTTGTTATAGTAGGTAACTGATATATACTCTGGCTATAGCACAAGATAACAATTTTTAAAAGAAAACAGCTCTCATAAAAATTGTTGTCTTCTGTAGCTAGATGGCAGTTCAATTATCTATTATAACAATTGCACCAGTCTTAATCTCTAAGTATTATATATTTTTATTAAGCAGTATTTTATATTACATATATACAACTAGGGTTAAACAAATTATCAAGAACACACTTTATATAAAAATAGGTTTTATTCTTTTTAACATGGAATTATGTAATTATTTGAACAATATCTCTAGGAATACTAAGATATTTCACCTAGAAAATTTCTTAATGTCTCTGATTGATAAGTTGAATATATTAATTTTCTACTCATTGATTAGAATTGCCTGAGGAATATGAATAGTTTTCAGCCAGGTAATTAGAGAGATGATCATTGAAGATTTATAACACCAACATCCTGTTTTTCAAACCAATATTTTTTGCGTGGCTGTATTATGATCTTGAAATGTGTCAGTGTTATGTGTAAATAAGATTTTCATTCTGGAATGAATTTGATCCTCAAAAATGTTAAGCAAGTTGCAGCTATGATATATTCACGGAAAATAAGGATTTAACAAGAGAATACCCTGATAAGACCATTTAAATCATAATATCACTATTACTATGCTTATAAGGCGGTTTGATGAGTTGGCCATTCAACATCATGGAATTCGAATCGGAAACAAATGACACTGGAGGATTGAAATGCATTGACTTTTATAGTAATTTGTTTCTAATTCTATAACCTTTTTTTTTTTGTTTTCATTTGGAAACAATTCATCATAAGAACCAGAAACCATATATGTTGTATATAAGCTTTTTTTAAAATGAGTAAAATAAGCATTTATTTTTATATAACGCTATGCATACAATTGTATACATTCAAAGATCAGCCTTTCAAGCTAATTGTGCATGCGTCTTCTGCGAGTGTTAAATAATAAATGAATACTTCACTCCACAAAGATATAATGACGTTTAGTAAATTCTAGACAATTTCACCGACGTCATTCATCACAACATCGTAGATAGTAACTTAAAGTGAGAATTCTACTCTCACACTTCATTCAACAGTACTTCAGATTTGCTCATATAAATAATTTGAGTTGTAGGAATAAGAGGATTCCTTTTATTCCTGCATAAATACTATATCTTGTATTGTGGAGTGAAGTATTCATTTATTATTTAACACTCGCAGAAGACGCATGCACAATTAGCTTGAAAGGCTGATCTTTGAATGTATACAATTGTATGCATAGCGTTATATAAAAATAAATGCTTATTTACTGATAATTAAGTTTCACTTAGAGTGACGTTTAGTAAATTCTAGACAATTTCACCGACGTCATTCATCACAACACCATAGATAGTAATTTAAAGTGAGAATTCTACTCTCACGCTTCATTCAACAGTACTTCAGATTTGCTCATATAAAAGAATTGAGTTGTAGGAATAAGAGGATTCCTTCTATTCCTGCATAAATATTATATCTTGTATTGTGGAGTGAAGTATTCATTTATTATTTAACACTCGCAGAAGACGCATGCACAATTAGCTTGAAAGACTGATCTTTGAATGTATAAAATGAGTAAAAGTAAATTACAAAAAGTTAATCAATACAATAAATGCTTTTCTGTTTTGGTTATAATCCTCAAAATGCTTTGAGTTTTGATCATTTCTTGTTCTAGTAACTCTCACTTTCATCTTTCATAAAAGTATTCTTTTCCATTTAGAGACCTAATTTTTAAACATGTGGCTATTAATGGAAGTTTTATATAGCAATACTCTTTGCAATTGAAAGTCAACAATTTCATCTTTGTTAAAACCAAACTAATTAGATGTTTCTTTTCAAAAGCTTATAAAATTTGCATCAAAACTACTGTCATATATTTCTTATCATTTCTTTTATCATCTTATATAGTTCTGCATGTAAAAACAGTATGCTGGAATGTATTTTCATACTATAGGATATCAAGAAAAAAATAATATGGCTATTGAAATTATTTTTTTTAACATTTGTGTGTATATATATAACTTTATGATTTATTACAAGCATATATATTCTTACTAACTTAGTTCACTAATTATTATTTACACTTGTAACCAAAATCATCATTAAGTTCTCTCTTTCATTTTTTCTCTATTTTCTTTTACTTTAAAATCTTTTATAAAGCTCTTTTTCAAAGGTCAAATGAGAGATCTCGACTTTTTCAAAATGGTGGTGCTTGTTCACATTTTATTTGTAGTGTAGAAGTGATTGTAGAAGTTTTTTTTCTTTTATGTTGTTTTTCAATTAAATAAAAACTGTTTATATTTAATAAATATAAAATGTATTTATTTTCGTAATTTTAAAATTAAGCCAATAGGAAAGAAGAAAAATTATTTCATTCTTCCTAGTGTTGGAATTTTTTTTTATTTCCTTAAATAAATTTATGACGTTACATTTTTTTCATTTTTTAAAATTATATTAAAAATTGATTTTAATAAATACAATGGTTAAAAACTAATTGTGTTTGGCCAAACATGTCATCTAAACTGAGGGCCGTATGTATTAAAATAAAATTTTACAAAATTGTCTTTGCTTTAATTATGGAACTTGGACCCATAAGAGTTTATTATGTAGATAGGTATAGGACTGGTTATCACAAATTTCTTATACATTTTGTGGCAATAATATTGTGTGTTGGTGCAACCACTTTCAATCTTTCAAATACACACATAACAATTCAGATTCAAACCTTTTTGTTTATTTTCTCTTGATGTTTTTTTGTGAAGGTGGAATGCCCATACTTGTCTGTGAGAAGATGGTAGTGATGATACAATGGAATGGTATATTTTTTTCCATAATTGTCATGTGATATCTGTATATATATATTTGAAAATAAATATAAATAGTTTTTAAATATTTGATAAATGATTTATATATTTACTTAAACAAAATAGGATATAAAAAAGAATGCCAGCATTATAATTTTTGCCTATAGATAAAAGGCAAAAAATAAATCGCTCACTTTTATTGCTAATTAAAAACTGAATAAATAAATTGAGGAAGTTGGTAAAACATTACATAGTTTTTCCAGGGTATTTAATTATGTCTAAAAGCTATTGATTTTATATATAAATGTTGATTTTTATTTTTTATTATTATTTATTGTTGTTGTGATCAATTATCTTTATAGCTTGTAACTTATAAATTGCCATTGGGAGGAAATTGCTATATTTTTAGTAGTGTGAAAGCAGTTTCATTTTTGGTGAAATTCACTTTCAAAAACAGCTGTTTAGTCCAGTTAAAAAATAAAAAATCCAGGAAATTGGCATTTTTCTTTCTGTTTTATTATATACACATACGGGTGTGATATTGAATTCTAAAAAAAAAAAACCAACTTGTTTTCTCAGACACAAATCACAGTTGCTTATAAAAATATTTCAAAATCATTTTAAAAGAATTTCAAAAAGAAGAAAAAAAAAGTGCTTGCAGATTTTTTTTTTTACAAACATTGATATACAAAAGGGGAGGGGGAGGTTACATAACTTTTAAGTAGTAAAATAAAATCATTTTTGTTGTAAATAATTTTTATTTCTGACATTTTAATCATTGTAATATCTATCTGATAAAAGGGACAAGTACCTGCCCATCAACTTTACAATCCTTTCCTATCTTGTCAATATATTAATTGCTGTCACTTTCAAGACACTCATATCAATTATATTATTTACTGTACCTTTTTTTATTATTTTATATAAACTCTTACAATATAATTTTTATAATTTCTCTGCTTTTAATTGTGCTACTTCAGTTTTCTCAATATTATTTTTAAACCTTTTCATACATTTTCCAAAACAAAAATAAATTGTATCATTTAAAAAAAAACATTTTAATGTTATTGATTTACACCAATCATAAATTTTCTATACTTGCAAGCTTACAAAATATAATTTAAAATATTATTTAATTGAAAAATAATGATTAAGTAGTAAGTAATAAAGAATTTTTTTCAAATGTATTTAAACAAGCAAAACTCTCTATACATATTGCCACTCAGTGCAAGCCAGAGTAATCAATGGATGCCAGAAGGCTTGAGCATAAAATCCCCATCTAATGCCTACTCATCCCATATCCCCAGACTAGTTTCTGGCTTGTAGCCTTCGTCAGTGTGGATTCTTTGTTCCATTATAACAGGCAAAACTCTCCATACAACAGTGCCACTCAGTGCAAGCCAGAGTAATCAATGGATGCCAGAAGGCTTGTGCATAAAATCCCCATCTAGTGCCTACTCATCCAATATCCCCAAACTAGTTTCTGGCTTGCACTGAATGGCAATACTATAGAGTTTTGCTTGTTTTAATAACAGTTATAAGCAAGCATAAGAAATGGTGATCATGATGTTTATTGTTTTAAATATGTTAGTATCAGCTGATTGAGAATCCTCCACTCAATCTAAAATCTTGTCAGATATTTTTTTTGTAATGATACATGTCCATTACTTTTTTTAGTTAATCCTTTCATCCTTTACATAAAATTAAAATTATAGTTTATTAAGCATTAAACAAAATCATAGATGAACTAGAAGGTTGCAATGAAAAAATATCTGTTGAAACAGTGTGATGCTATATAGAAACTTAAATGTATAGCCATCGAATCCATGGAATTCTTGGGAAAGAGTTAGCATTTTTCAATACTGCAAGTCTTAATTTTGTTGTTTATCTTATCATTTTTTTCCAAATGTAAAAGTCCAATTTTTCAATATTTTTTTATTTATTTATAATAATCCAAATCACATTTTTATATAAACTCACTCTTCTAAGAAAATATTTCACAATCCAATCACATCAATTTGATTTGAGCACAAAGTAACTTTTTTTTATTAAAGATTTATTTAATCATTTCAATTTTATCTCTGATTTCCATCATCATAAAGTATTAGCATCTGCTAGAGATCAGATTCATTATTATAATATAATAAATTAATAATAAATCAATGTCATATGTGACTTCTATTAGTGAAGAGTGTGCAAAATACTGGCACTTATTTTCAAAATGTTTTATACTCAAATGCAATATACATAATTCTATTGTTGATGATTTCTAAAATATATCAAATTACATTTATTGACTGCTTTCTGAAATAAAAAAGCAAGAGAAGAAAATAGTTATGACAGTACTAAAAATTAGCTTTCCAATTTGAAATTTGATTCAGGAATCAAAAATCTTTAAAAGAGCCACATTTCTCCACAAATACTGTGTCAAGACATTTGGTTGAAAGTAAATTATTTACTAATGCTTTGAAGAGATTAAAAAAGACTTATCACTGAAAAAATAATAATTTAAAAATGGTGTTATCATCAAATTACCCTTTATCTTCAATCCATTACCACAAACCTCCTAAAAAATATCAGTGAATTTATAGCAAATTAGGGCAGTATTTCTAATGACATTTCTCTTAAAGATATAAACTTTAATACTTTTGGTGTGCTGGCTAAATAAAAATTGAAATGGAATAATCTAAACACTATGAACCTAATAAAACTGGATGTAGCCATTGATTACAATGACTTTTATTCCTTTGAACATCTTATCATACATGAACTCAGTTTTTACATCAATAATTTTTATCATTTCACTAAGAGAATCATGCTCACAAAGATAATCTCTGAATTTGAATTTTAAAATGGCTACATCTGTTCATCAGCAATCCATTTGTTTACCCTATAATAACTAAGATTTTCTAACAACAACTTTATATAAAAAAATATTGTAATAAAAAAATGTCATTTTAGTGAATATGAGTCACTCCCCAAATATACCTTTTGAGTTTTAATTTAAAGAGGCAAGATCTGTTTTATAAATAATTCTACATTTTATTACAAAAATAAATTCAATCACTTTTTTTTAAAAAAATGACAACTGCTTTGGGGGACAGCTATATGTAAGCATACAAGTATTCTACATATTAAACAAAGGCAAAACTCTCCATACAGTAGTGCCACCCTGTGCCAAACAGAGTAATCAATGGATGCCAGAAGGCTTGTGCATAAAATCCCTATCTAGTGCCTACTCATCCAATATCCCCAGACTAGTTTCTGGCTTGTGACCATCATCAGTGAGGAGCCTTGGATCTGAGAGCACTGCACCTAGATCTTAGGATCTAATGCAACCCTCCAGCAGCCACATTTTTAACTCTACTTTACTACAAAACTATGAGAATGAAATTGAAAACATTGTTAATATCTTCAATCTAAGCTCAATAGCTTATATAGTCATATGGGTCTGAACTCAATTCAGCTCCCATACATTTTGGTGTCTTTGGCTCTTAAACAATTGATGATGGCCACAAGCCAGAAACTAGTCTGGGGATATTGGATGAGTAGGCACTAGATAGGGATTTTATGCACAAGCCTTCTGGCATCCATTGATTACTCTGTTTGGCATAGGGTGGCACTACTGTATGGAAAGTTTTGCCTTTGTTTACAACAATTATGTGCTAGTATAGAGAAGGTGATCATGTGATGTTTAGTGGTTTATTCTACATATTGTGACAAATAGATCAAGCTTTTGGTTTATGTAATAGTTCATTGGGAATGGGGTATATGTGGCTTATAACTATAACTAACTGTCTCCTTATTTGATATTAGTTTATATAATGGTAATCGTAAGCTAATGGAGTGATAATGATGCTTTTTCTCCCCTAATTGTTCAATTTATATCATTAAATTGGATACCACAGTGATTATTGCTGACCAGCATACTTATGATAAACAATCCTACTACAGGTAGATCTTATTATTATATCTCCGAATTCCAGCTTATGGGAAGCATAATAATGATTTCCACAACATCAAAAATAGTACAGATAATTTTAAAAAAAGACATTTAATATAATAAATATGAAGTTAAATAATTAAAAAAGTAAATAGTAGTACTTTTTAAATAATAATTTTGATCACAAAAATTTAAATATTAAAATTATGATAGAAATTAATTTAGAGAATTTGGATATTGATAAAATTGACAATATAATAAATAATTATCTCTTTTAAGGAATATTTAAAGTCCATTATGATTATAAATATATTCCGTCAAGGAATATCAGTTAAATGCAACTTATTGATATTTTGCTTTTTATGAACTGTGAATTTATAAAAATAATTAAGAACTCATTTCTTAATTATTAAGTTCAGTGTTAACAAACAATTTATTATTAAATAAGATATAAAATTCATCTTCCAATGTAATCAAATTTTTTAAGTTAACACATAGTCATGAGAATAAAGAAAATAAATATAAGAATGGTAAGTTTTATAGTAAATTTTATTTAGATGTATTTACTAGTCAAATTATATTTCTTTACGTTTCAAATGCCAAGGATTTTTCTTCCACACTATTTTTAATATTCAGCTTTAAAATTATATATACATGAAGGTTTCTTTGTAAACTTAGTACAGGTATATGTGAACATGGTTTAAGTAGATATTTCTGCCAATTTAATTTGTATTTAATGGCATCAGTTAATTAGCCATATTTATTTCAATGGAGCTTGAAGGAGATGTTGAATTTGCTAATGATAAAGTTTGATTTCAGGTACTTCGAGATAATCAGTGCTGTATCTTACTGGTAGGCTAATCAAAAATTTTCTGTTTTGAAATTTCTGTGTTTATGATTAGGTAAATTGTTATACATTATTTATTCCAATCTTATACTTTTCATTGTATCTATATGCTCAATATAAAAAATAAAAATTTTCAAATTCAGTATCAGCAAATTCTTTTTAATTTTTGTAAAAAGTTTTATAAATAAACACCTTTCTTCGTATGACCAGGAATAAAATCTCTGCAACTGTCATCATTGCATGAATAATCTTCTGTGAGTATCAAAGAATAACTAACATCTGTTTTCAATGTAATGAAAACTTGGATCTTCCATTTGTGGATTTCTATGAGTCTATTCTATAAGCATTTTTATCTTCCCAAAGAAAATTTTCAAGCTTAAACTTTGACATTTAAATCAATTTTTGCCTTTTTATATTTATGTGATTCTACTATTGTCTGTATACAAAATTTTGGAAAGATTTTCAGCATCAACTATTTTATGATCAAGTTTTTATCCATAGAAGGTTTGTAGTAAGTCTTTCAAAATATTCTGCCTAAATTGTGAGACTAATCACAAATAAAAACAATTTGGTATTCAAACATTTTTTTATTCAAATATTTATGCCTTTTTTTAAATTGAATCTTATCTTTTTCATATGTATCATCCATATTGCAAAATGTTAATCATTTTAACAGTAATCTATTGAGTTAACAATTTCATTTGTACAGTAATTATAAATCTTATCAAAGTGATTTTTTTTATTCATTTATAATACTATTAAATCATGCTTTCACACTAACGTAAAGCTATGTAAATAATTTGCATTTGGTATCACCACTTAAAATAAGTTAATAATTTATAAAGTGCATACTCATTACATAAGTAATATATATTAAGGCTATAACTTTAGGACTATGCACTTAGATATGATAGTAGGGACCTCTACAAATCTTAACACAAGATTAATGGCTTTAGACAAGAGCGAGTTTTTGAGACTGATTTAGTATTTATGATAAATCCATGTTTGGTTTTCCAATGACTTTTAGGACAAGTTCTGATTCATTATTATGGAGAATTTGATTTAATGTGCTGGAATTTACAGATACTAACTGAATATGGCCAAAATTTCAGAATATAGGAGTTTCAGCAATGTGTTAATAATACTGTTTCAGACTCTCCCTTTTTATCTGATCCACAGTTCTAGTTTTGCTTTAGTTTCAATTTGTTGATCTTTACTAGCTAAATTACTTCAATATCTACTTATATGGAGATTATTTTATTATTAGTGTAAAAAGTGATATATCATAGAAAGAAAGTTTTTTTTTTTTTAAATAAAAAAAAATAATAAAAAAAATTATTTATAATTAATTTTATTAAATGTTTGTTTTAGGTGGGGGGGATATTTTTTTTTTTTTTTAAAAATTTATGAATATCATTAGAAAGTTTTGTAATTTTTTCTCCATCTTATTGGAGTGATGCAGTTTTGTCATAGGTACCAGATAATACTTATTTTTCTTACTTCTGTTTTCATTGTTTCTTTGAAAATCATGTGTCCCTTAACTATTTCCTTTTTTAATTCTCTATCTCTTCACTCATCTCTGTTTTTGTAAAATATAATTTATTGATTTTTTTTAATAATTACTGAAACTTAGTGATCAATATTTGCTTCCTGCAGATTTTCCATCTTTAATCTAATGCTGTAAAATTCTAATATGATTTTATTGCTTAACCACTCACTAGCCTTATGAAAATTAGTATATATATATATATAACTTTAATTTCTATATGTCTTATAATTTTTTATCATTACTTAGTTTGCTATGATTTATTCTTTTCTTCTCTTATTCTTAACTCAATCTTTTAAACATATTGATGTATGATTATGGTCTACATGTTATAGTATAATTTTTATTCTAGTCCATCGGTGTTACACATTGGGCATTTTTATAAAGTGTTATAATGGGGTGTTGTATTTTTATGATAATATCCTGTTTAGTTAAATGAAATAGAAAGTGAAAAGTAGTTGATGTGATGAATAATAAAAAATACTGGAAGTTATCATTTCTCATTCCAACTATCTCTCATTTTTAGCTTCATTTAATTAAGAAGGTACAATCATCATTATTTATGAGTATTCTATTTAATATATATATATCAAGTGTGAAAATTTCTTTGACCACTGCACAAACAATATTAAAAATCTTACAGAAACCTGTGTCTGTGAATCAAATAAAGTGAACACTGCAGTGATCAGAGAAATCTTCATTCTCAACATATTTACATAGATCGTCTATATATTTTAAATTTAGCTTTTATTCAGCATGTGATTATGACATGTTATATATCAAAAGCATGAAAAAAGTTAAATTTAAAATATATAGACTACCTTTTCTGTATGAATGTTCAAAACATTTACGTGAATATTTACAATTACCCAGAAAAGAGAAAAAAAACCCTTTGCTATTGAGAATAATATTTTCCTTTGTAACTGTTCTAATGTTATATATATATATATGCATGCTTGCTATTTTTAGTATTTATGTTATTTTGTGCCATTTGTAATATCTATTAATTATTGAATGCCTTTACTAATATGCTATTTTCTAATACCATCTTACATTGTATTACTTTTACCTGTAATTAGATATCATTTTTTATTGTATATAATAAATAATTTTTTAAACATAAAATAATAATGATAATATAAATTTAATTAAGTATAACAATGCACATAGTTTTATCTGTAGGTAAAATATATCTCACAAAAATGCTTCACATAGATTTTACTTACACATAAAATTACATTATTGCAATTGTTATATTACCAGTGATTCTCAGCCTTTATAAGGTATTGCTTTGGTAGAGTAGCTGTTCAAGATTCACACATGGCAGTTTAGTTTTGTCTCTTCAAGTGCTCCAACATTTTATGAATTCCTGAATAATAAAGCATTAGATTATTATTTTTTACCAATTCAAATTAATTATATTATTTGTCTCTAGCTTAAAAACGTAAATATAGTTCAGTAATAAAATACAATCTTCTCCTCTAAAGAAAATACAGTTTAAAAAGTTTTTAAATTGTGTAATAGATAATTCCCCCATGTTTTACTATTCGAGTGATGGGAAAGACTTCTTTTCTGCTAATTTTATTAATATCATGTTGATGCTGACTTCTGACATCATGAGAATGTCATTCTGTCTATTCATAAATTATTCTTTTGCACAATGTGGAATGAAGTGTTGCCTATGACATGACTATGCTAAATCGATGGTAGTGTCACTCTTGCCTAATATACACATTTAGAAATAAAACAAAATAGATAATAGACAGCCAGATCAAATAGCTGAAAAACAATAAGAAAAAAAGACCAGGGCTGTTTAGAAGAGAAAAGATATGAGAAATATAAGCAAATATATGAAAAGATTATTTCTATCTATAACATCTCAAAGTTGTCAAACCCTCACAGTTAATTGTGAATCTATGAAAAATATTATTTATTTTAGTCAAAATATATATTTAATTAAAACTTTATGTGAGACTACAGTTAGTTATCAATAATTAGAAAGAGTAATAACTAGAGAAATGTTTACATTGTGACAGAAATTGCTTAAAATAGTTTATAAAAAATTATAAACTATAAAAAGAATAATCTTGAAATGATTACAATATTTCATTTCTGTACAATTTTATTTATTTCTATACGATAATTGTGAATGGAAATATGATCTATGATTTATTTTATTCATTATGAAATAAATTTAGCCTATCATATTATTCATATATATTATTATTTGATCTACAAGTGTCAAACTTTCTGAACTCCACATCTTTGATATCATCCATTTGAGATAAATATATTAATGATTATTACTAATTATTTATTAGGCTAAAGATTATTACATCATTTCTAAGTTAGATATAAAGATTAAATCCTGTTAAAAATTAAGATATCTGGTTTTTTTTAAATTAAACATAAGCATATGGGATTATTAATCCCAACTTGCATGTTTGTTAAGTTCTTTGTCTAATGACCATTTAAAGTTACTAAGCAGTAAGATTCTGTGATGAGATGATAATTCTTGATTATCATTGATGATGGTTTTGCTTGACACTCTTAACAATTCTTGTTCTGCCTTCTCAATGTTACAATTATTTCATTAACTACAAAGAGCTCTTTTTATCATTAAAATACATAATAGATATATACAAGAGTTAAATAAGATTGCAGTTATATAAAATTTAGTTGCAAATCAATTTGAATTATGCCCCTAAAATTGAAAACTATTATATGGCATACAAACAATCATATATATATATAATGCCAATCACCTTTCCCAAATGCTATGTTTTTTTAGCAACAACACTATGTGAATAAATATAATGCCTGAGTTTCAAATCGCATAATATCTTTTGATTATGCTATTTGAAATTCAGACTTTATATTTATTCACAAGTTACCACTGCTGGAAAAACATAAACATTTGGTAGGATGATAACATTTTATATTGGAATTTTCAGCTAGCGATATGTATTGGGTCTCTTTCATACTCATGCCAATTTTGGGATTATAATAGAGAAAGCTGATTAAATCCATAAGTGATTAGAAGTCAAAGCTAAATTTGCATAACTAATAAACAACGCATTGTAGTATAAGATGTTGGGTCTTCAGTGGTTGCATACTGTTTCTGATACCAATATACTTTTTTGTCCATACTGTATAATTTTTTTTAATTTCATTTTTTTTTTTTTACATTTATCTTTATACACTTTGATTAGTTTAGGACTTGATAAACAAGAGCTTATGCATTCATCATTCCTCTCCATGACAATAATGAAATTGTGTTTGTGCAACCACATTTTCATCTTTTAGTTAAATGTACAAAGAATATGATGCCATACTTTTTTTTTTTGTATATAAAAAGCACATGGAGTTGAAAAATCACTGATAAAGACAGGTTTTGTGAACTTCCATGAGGCAGCGCAATAAATAGCTAAAGTTGTATTTCATTATTCAAATGCTTCAAGACATGAAAGTAAGAGGGCTTGTTAAACTAAGGAATTGTCACGGTTTAAGATTGATTTAAGTGATCTTAATGAAACTTTTATTCTAAGAGCAAGAAGGTTTAATTGATGAGGAAGATTGTTACTTATTGCTTTGGAAAAGCAAATCATTAAATAGAAGGAGACTGCTTAATGTTGAATTATCTTTGAAGTCCAATTTCGTATTTTTCATTTCTTAAATATATCAGTGAAAAGCTAACGCTAGTTTTGTGCAGTACTTGTTTTATAAGTGTGTATGCCCCACATTACATGAAAAAAAATCAGAAAAATAAAACTTATTTCTTGTTGAATCATATTTTTCTTGTTAGAGCTTTTAAAACATGTATTAATAAATTTTGGCTTTACATTATTGAAAATAATAATACTGCGATCTATTAATTTTAATGATATATGTTTATTGAATTTTTGCACAACTTATGATTACAAATAGAAAAATTATTGTATAGGAATTGGGATACATCTGTATTCAAAACAATGACCCTTTGTAGGTTGTATTATAATTATAAGTCAGAGTAAAAATGAAATTAATATTTTATGAGCATTCTTTTTAAATATATATTTGTAGTATTTTGAATACAATAGTAAAGATTTTGATTCAGAAGTTACTGATGGAACTTTTAGTTACTTTTAACTTTGAAAGTTATCATTTGATAACCTCATTATCATGGTAGAGGCAGACCTAATAAAGTTTATATTACTAAATGGTTGAAAAAGTTGATTGTCTTCATTGAAAGAATGTGGCTGAAAATAAATTACAATAGATGCCTAGAAATTAGTATGGGATCAGTTTTCTCAAATAACAGATGCTGCAGAAGTAGTTTTTTTTTCATGTGTCAAAGCATCTGCGGGAAGCATATCTGCAAACCCAGGTCAACCACTTGTAAGGCGGCTGTGCTGACCACTCGGCCACCGACGCTTGACAACTGCTGCAGACGTAGTTAAAAGGCAGTATTTTAAAGATGTCAAATAACTACTCTGAAGGATCAGAATGTGATGTATGATATTTATATTTCACTTATTGATTATTTTGTACAGTTTTTGCAAAACTAATCCTTTAATTTTTTATTACTTTTTTTCTCTCTACTATTGTATTTTTTCTCTTGGAGTTAGAATGACTCTTTTAAATAGTTGTTAATCAAAAATCATTATATTCAAAACATGTAGGATAAAATCTAATCTTTAAATCTTACAAATTAATGCATACAACCAATAGGCTAATTTAGAATGAAACAGAGTATTTTACAACTTGTGCTCAATAATCATTCTGTATTTTTTTTGAAAGACACAAGTAAATAAAAAATTAGACATCATTTCACACATGTTGGATAGAGTGATTAACCCTTCATTTATTTTATATATGCCAAGAAAAATAAAACTGATAAAACTCATCATATGGGAATTGAATGACATAGTAAACAATTGTATTCTTAAAAGAACAAAACTAAAAAAGGAATGCTGAAGAGATCTTTGTTCTGCAGGTTTTATATATAAACAAATTTTAGTGATATATTTATATATAAACAAATTTTAGTGACATATTTACATGAAAAAATAAAAGATTTTTATAAAAAGAAAACAATGTATATGCTAAATTAAATATAAAGGAAATTATTTTCAATTTGCCTATATGAAACAAAAAAATCATTGTAAATAAATTTTCTATTAAAATGTTATTTATTTTATAAATTAGTTACTTTATACATTATTTATTGTAATACTTTCTATCCAGATCATATTAAAATATCAATCTTTTTCACATTTCTTTTATAGACATGCAATCAATCATTAAGTCATAAGAAAAAAAAAATTCAAACAATATTAAAAAGCACATCTTTTATTATTACCATTTAAGAATACATATTTGTATCCTTTGAAACATTTATAATATCTATGTACTTAATCATATTAAGAAGTTTAGAGAAATGAGAAGCTGTTGCATTTTTCATAAAAAGACATGGATTCATGTAAATTAAGACAAATTTGATCAATTATTCCACTTTTTAAACAAAAAGATGGTAGAAAATATTGCAGTAATTATTACAGAATATTTTTTCTATCCACGACAGTAAAAGTTCTTTCAAGAATTTTATTGAATAAGTGTTTGCGAAGTCATGATTATCAGGAAATGTATATTTAGAAAATCAAGAAATTCGAAAGATATTTCTGTTGTTAACCAAATGCTAAAAAGGGCTGTGGTGAAATGTAAGATTTTTATACTACTTTTATGTATTTCATGAGGGCATTTGGTTCATTAATCATGATTTGTGGTAACTGGATGATCGTGGAAATTTATTCATATTATATAGCTTTGCATGATGTTATGAGAAAAAGTACAAAAATCTGATGCCCTTAAAATTAAATCTAATACTATGACAATGGCTTTTCAAATAGTTTATATAAAAAAAGCCATATGAATTATATGTCAAAATATGACATGGAGTTTTAATTTTAATCAACTAAGAAAACAAAAACTTCATATTCTTAGCTTCAAATTTATACTATGCTGATGATTATGTTATCAAAAAATAATCAAAGATTGTTTCGAATACATTGAATAAATTTGATTCAGTGATTAATGTTTAAAATTTTTTGGTGTTTTATCAGTGACTGATGGAAGAAAAATCTTCAGTTACTTTAACTTGTATGCTTGTAAAAGCTGAAATGTGAATTAGTTTAATATCTTGGAAAGCATTTATATATAAGTCTGAATGTTGAAGCACAATCCTGTCTTCAAGGTATACAGAGTATTTCATTATAGCAATGTAACTACTCAGCTAATCATATATATTATCAATTAATCAATCAAATTTATTGTACAGAAGTAATACTTTGATTCTCTATTGGTATAAATATAAAGGCAGTGAATTTTTTTCAATTTAAAGATTCGGAAAATATAACAGCAGATTATGTAATCAATTGCCATGTCTTCAACTTATTGAATAAATGACATTGAACATACTGTTGTAAGAGTATATTAAATGAATGAAGAGTAAAAGATTTTCTAAAAAGAATTTTATGATGAACTCAAACATACTTTTTGTGGAAGTGGTTAATCTTGTTTACATTATAAACCTTATCTCAAAAGCATTGTAAAATATATGCTGTTTTGATTGCTTTCAATGAAAAAATATATCAGAGGATAGATTATAATGAAGTACATCATGATGTTGAAGTCTTTCAGGAAGATAGTTTACTTGCAGAAAAGGATAGAAGATATTGAAAAATATGTAAAAGGCCAGAACATGATATATTTGAAGATATTTGTAATTCATGGTCTGGTTTATATATCCATTACAGAGCTTACCTTTAATTTTTTGTTCTGCTCTGTCTTTCACTTTTTATATCAAGATGGCTATATTTGTTTATGAATGCTGTCAACATATCTGCTATTTTTGCATACAAAGAATACTATGTGAAAGCAGTTAATATATTTTATGAGAGAAAGTCATAATTATATGAAGATTAACTTATTTCAAGTTAACTAAAGTGATTGATTTAGATTACTAGTATGCTTGGGTGGAAGTGGGTAATTTCTTAAATTGCTGGTACATGATGCATATTGAAGTATTGGTAGTTGATGAGGGTCAGGCTGAAAGAGATAGAATTGTACAGTGTCAGTCAAAGAGGTCATTAATTCTGATTTCTTTTTTTGGTCTTAAATATATTTTAAAACGTAGAATAAGTTAAAAATGTAGGGGGTTAATACACATTATTTACATAAGAACATTCACTAATTTGTATATATATAGTATTGCATGTGTGTGCATGTTAACAAATTTAAGAGAGTTAAATATTATAAAATGCTGTGTTAATTCAAAATTATAAATAAAATTTTAAATAGACTTTTTTTTATGGTTAAATCTGTTTTTTTTTTGTGTGTGATTTTTTTCTTCTTTGTTAAACAGATTTAATTAAGGAAAATTTAAAATCAAGATTTCATTAATTAATCGGTAGGTTTTTGAAAATATGGTTTTATTTCTTTTTAACTTCAAATTCCAAAAGTTTTGTTAAATTGTAATGATTAGAGATATTTGTTATTAATTAATTATCTTTATAATCAGAATATCTACTTAATAATTAACTTCTGCATATTTGTAAAAATTCCTCTAAGAGGACAAACAGATCAGTTATAAAAAAATTATATAAGGATCAAAAATAATTTTTATTCATTCTGCCCCCTGCGCTGGTGTTAATTTTTAAAGTTATATTGGTTTTCTGAGCTTTTTCTCCTGCTAATATATATATATAGAGAGAGAGGGAGGGAGGGAGAGGGGGGAGGGGGGGGGAGGGAGGGATTTGAAGGAAAAAAAATTAAAAATAATATGCTAATCAAAGACTATTTTGCCATGAAATAGTAAACAGAACCCTTTAGTACTTCTCTCTCAGATTGTCTGGATCATCTGAAGTAAGATGACCTTCCATGCTTGCCATACCTGAATTCTCTACAAATACATTTAATTATATTGTTTATAAATGCCAGGCCTTGCCCAAGGACCACTACTATACTGACAATACATCTAGTAAATTAACTTGGAGAACTCTCATTCCCAGAAAAGAAAGAGAAAATAAATTATAAGTTATTTTTTTACATATTAAAATGTCATAAACACTTTTGTGTAAACAAAAAAAAAGATTGGTTAAAGATGTCACACATATGTTTATTTTCTTTGAACTTAACTTTTTTATTTAACCAAAGGATTTATATTGTAACAGTCAGATTTGTACATTTATGCAACAAAATCCAGAATATTGGAAAATTATACCAAGGCTGATCTAGATGAGGGGTTGAGACCTTGAATCTGACCACACCTCAGCTCCTCCATCAACACTTCATGACTTACTATCCTATGAATAACATACAAGGATACACTCGGAATTTCTTAGTTCACATGCCGGCAGTAGCAAAGGGTGGAGCAAGAGACTCAGGGAATATTAACTTAATTACTATTAATCCAAATATACACACACACATCTATGGCTGGCTAGATAATGCATATATTAATAAGTAACACTAACCTTAAGAAACTTAACTATGATTTAGCATTAAGAGATTTAATTAAGATTTGGGATGGATTACGAATGAAACTCAACACAATAGTTATAGTTTAATATATTTTAATCAATAGATATAAATTAAATAATCAAGAGTGCATTGAAGACACATACAGGTGTAAATAATGAGCAAGTAACAGAATCTCATCTGATGCACTATAATTTTAAAAGTTTATAACAAGCTTATAATCTACGGTTTCTGTGTAATCATGTCTTAATTCTACTATGCCCTACCTATTAAGTTTGTGACGGTTAAGTCAGTGCAAAAATGCTGATTTATCTTCATAATATTTAATAAAAATCCATTTATTAATACTTAACAAGCTGCAATAAGCTCTCTATGCAGATTATATACGTATAAATCAGATTACAAGTTCAGATCAATGCTGAAATATTACATTATGGAGGGATGAACTGGAGCTTTATTTTATGACTTCAGATACTACTGTGTATATTGAAACAGTGAGATTCGTATTCGAATCTCAAGTTTCACCTTTTTCTGTCGTCTCTCACTGACCGGTCTATCCCACCCAAATTTAAACTTTTTGGTATCGAATTGTGTGTGTAACAATATTAAAAATGTATAAATATATGTAGAATTCAACATAAACACGCACACATTTCGATCTCAAATTAAAGGCAATAAATACGGATAAAATAATATAATTTAAATTCCTTCTAGTTAAATAAATTTTGTGTAATCATAATCATTTATTTTGAATTTTATAAAGTTCGTATTTGTTGTTTAGTTTAAATTTCGTTAAATAATAATTCTAACAAAATCTGATGCATTAATTAATTAAAGTTAAAATAATTTTATTCCCTTTTGTCTTTGAAAATTTAAAAGCATCGGTCAGTGATAGATAATAAATTAATTATAGCAAAATTCCTAGAAAAATGTAATTAACGAATGTAAAGAAAAACAAACAATAGACAGCAAATTTCTTTCTAATTAAAACCAGCAGAGCATTGATTATCCTGAGGGCAAGATAAATAAAAAAAAAACCTAAAAATATCTCAACAGAAAAATGAAAAGATTAAGATAAGAAAAGGAGGCCATCTTAGACTTGCTAAAGACTGGGACTTGAATTTTAGCTTTGCTCTCGAGTGGAGCGTCTAAAATATCTTAAATAAATTAATACTGCAAGGTATGACCGAGTAAGCACCGAAATTATTCTCCATCGGAAGATGGCCCACCATATGCTGAGCTTCACCTTGCCCATCGTAAAAACACCAAGATGATCTGCTGCCTGAAATAAACAAGAAAGCCGCTGCTGTTAAAAATCAATAAAACAATATGCCCAGGACAAGAAAGAAAACTTCTAATTACGAACAATCTGCTATTAAACCAATGGACGAAAACCTCTTATAAAACAGGTACCTGTGTTTGTGTATTCCAAATTATAGAGTACTCTAGTAATAATAAGCTATAGCTCATCTCCTATTATTTGTATAACTTCTAAATGTTAAAAGTGTAAATTTGTGAAATTAAAATTTGAGAATTCATGTAATCTGTAAACTTCTCGCATGATCTAGCTTACCCTCCCTCTATCACTTCTTAGGTGTGTATTTCTTAAATCTACATTTTATTTAGAATTATCATTTAAATATTACTGTCTCATAATTGTCTTAGTTTTAAAGCTAAATCCATAATCGCTCGGAACAGTGAATGCGTGTCGAATTATCATTAATATTTGCTTTTATAAATCACTTAAATTTCATATAAATCGACACGCATTCAAAGAATCAGTTATTGTAATGCAGGGTCGACTACTCCGTAATAGCTGGCATACTCGCTGTAATAATTCCCTTTTTAGATATTTTTATTATTATTAAATGTTAATGAATAATTATGTAAATTTCATTTCTTTGAGAGTCATCAATTTTCTTTCAGTCAACGGTGATAATGTTGGGCCGAGTTTGAAATCTAGTTAAATATTACCACAATCTTTTAGATATTATACATGTGTTACGTTTTGAAGCCCCGATGGCTCATTCCACGCCGTGAATACTCCGGATTCTCTAGGGTTGAATTAACCCCAGTCGTCCTACGCAAGCGGACATGATCAATGTTCCCGTAGGGCTTGACGACCGTCACGCAGCCAGCTGGCAAATTGCGACACGGACCGCTTGTCCCTGGTTATGCTCATGTGACACCTTACCTCTTCGGGTCGAGGCAGAGACCAACCCGAAACCCTTATAACTTATTCACGGTCTTGCAGTTTCAGCGCTGCCATTTTACATCGCCCTTCTAAAGCGTACCACGTGTTCTTTTATATTAGTTTATTATTCTCTCTATCACTCCGCCTCGGCATTATCTTCATCATATACTCTCAAATAAATGTTTGCCCTTAGTCGTAAAATAAATATTTTTATTAAATAAATGTATGTCCGCCGTTACTGATGACTCTTGCAGTGCAAAGTATAAATTCCTTACAGCACGCATTAGAAATACTCACTCGAGAACCCTAGGTAGCTGGATTACGCCTTCATATAAATAAATGCTCCTAATAAATAAATGTATTTTTATATATATAATATTACCAATTAGCTGTTGAGACTTTGAATTTAAAATATGATCAATAACCTTACTAATGTTTTCTTTTATTAAATATGTAAATAAATAATTTTAACTATACGTCTGTAGTTAAGTTTTCATTTATTCGATGCCCATTATATATATTTCCTCGATTATATGTGTTAATTAATATTCGTTTGATTGTTGGCCAACTCGGAAACAAAACCCATGAATCTTGTGCATCTCCCTGACCACCGTGCCTAAAGAAGTGTTTACTTATGTCGCATCAGAGGCGTTATTCCGTAGATTGTATTGTGGAACCGATAAACTATGTTCGAACTCAGTATTACCGGTGGCTTCGCTACTCGATGGTGCTGCTGTTCTGTGTAGTGGTCGAATTCTGCAATATGTTAACGAGATACACGTGTTTTGACTGTTACATACTTAAATTTTTTTTTAGCGTTTGGCGCCCAACGTGGGGCTTCGAGCATAAAACCCATAGATACCCTGAGCAAAAATAACGCAGATAAATTTCTTTAGCGTTCGTTGCCGAGTTGGCTAATTATTTTATATATATATACGATTTTGTTTTGATAAAAATAATGAAAAAAAAGTAAATCGAGCGAAATAATGTGGGTCGAGTGAATGAAAGGACAGCAGGCGTAATAACAAATTTAAGGAAAGCAGGGATGTGTGTGTAATGTAAGAAGGAACGAAATACTCGGATCTAATGAAATATCTTTTTATATATATAATAATAATCAGTAGCTAAATGAGACAGCAGAAGCTTATTATGTTTTTAACAATAAAATTTAGTAAAGTAAAAATATATATGTCATAGACAGCAGTGGCTTATACGCGTTACTAATAGTTAGTTATAATATATATGTTAAGTATATTAAGAGCAGCAATGTAGAATAGAGATAGGGCAAGGAAAGAGTATTATAGGGCCAAGATACCGGTGGGGGATAGTTAAATGCTACTAGTGAAAAATAAATAAATAAATGGATAAGGAAATTGAGGAAATAATCAGACAGAGCATGCAGGAAATGATCGCAAAAGAAGATAGAATAACCCAAGTCAATAAAGAGAGGGAAAATATAAGGACAAAGGAGGTTAGACCTCAAAGCTATTTAGGAAAGATTCTTCAGATAAAAATCTTTAGAGGAGGGACAGGAGAAAATCCTCAAGCCCACTTAGAGAGCTTACAAAGTTTCTTTCAAGTGCATAAGGCAGAAGCAGGTGAACAGATAGCTATTGCCAGTTACCATTTACAGGGCTATGCCAAAGACTGGTGGGATCTGGTGAAGTGGAAACCTACAACTATAGAAAATTACAAAGATATGTTAATGAAGCATTATTGGAGCGACAGGCATCAAATGGATATATACAACATGCTCTGTCATGAAAAATACGGAGCAGTACCCCGAGAAACGCATGCTCAGTTTTTCCTCCGCCAAGCAAACCGATTTAAATCTCTCACGACGATCGCATTGGCAGATAGACAGATCATTGGAACAATTCAACTAAATATGCCAGTAACTACTTAAAAACTGATGATCATAAGTGGTATCAAAGACATGGAAGAGATGGGAGAATTTCTTGCGGTTTTAGACGACAGCTATTGGTCTGAAAGTCTAGTAGGTCACGAATGGAAGCAGGAGACCAGACAACAGCAATCAGCAACTCGATCAAGCGGGATGTCAGTAAAAGATTACCAGTACCAGCATTCATCTTGCCAGCAGCTGAAAGTAGCGGAGATGACTAACCTAACTTCGGTCATCCAGGAAGAGGATCCCACTTGGGGACTTCAGATTGGCCCTTGTCCAATTATTAATACAAGAATTGGGGCCTCAGTGGCACAAATTCTTCTTGACACAGGTAGCCAGATTTCCTGTTGTTCTAGAGAGTGGTTAACAAATTACGAGAAACATGGACTCATACCCAGGCTTCCCGCTCGCCCAGTCCAAATGAAGCTGGCTGATGGGAGGACGACCAGAACTGAAAACTATCAAGTCTGGTTGGAAATATCAATAGGAGAAGCCACTGCAGGACACGCCTTCTTAGTGATCAGAGGACTAATTCAGGACGTGATAATTGGGTCCGACTTCTTAACCCAACATGAATGTATCCTGGACTATAAAAAAAAGATACTAACTGTCCAGCAAGAGCAGGTTAGTTTCGATACAAATAAACAAACTGAAGAAATCCAATTAAGATGTCTGGAGGCCATTCCTGATGAGGATATACAAGAAAAAATTATGGGATCATCATTAGACAAGGTAGAGGACCAATTTCAGTTACAAAAATTACTCACGGAAAATCGTACCATATTTTCTCAGGTCCCAGGTGAAATTAGTGATTACGTCCATCGGATACGAGTAAAAGAAGAGACGCATTTCCAGACCCGCACGTACCCTAGCCCATTTCAGTATCAAGAAGAAGTGAATGCTCAAATTAAGCAGATGATTGACTGGGGTGTAATTGAAAAGGGGTCATCACCCTATAATAATCCGTTAGTCGTAGTCAAAAAGAAAGATGGAACCATACGATTGTGTCTCGATGCGAGGACATTAAACAACATTACTATACCTGAGTGGGACATCCCACCACCCATCCAAGAAACATTCATCAAGTTAACTGCTAAGAATATTTTCTCCACCCTGGACCTAACTGCCAGTTACTGGCAAATGGCTCTCCATCCCCAGGATCGAAAATATACTGCGTTCAGATATAATGGGCAAACCCACATGTTTAAGAGAGTACCGTTTGGGTTGATAAATAGCGGGGCTGGCCTCATGAGGTGTTTGGACCAAGTATTGTCAGAAAGTTTAAAAAAAAAATTGGTATGTTATGTAGACGATGTAGTCGTTGCGTCTAGAGACATTGTAGAACATCTGGAGGATTTAAAACAATTTTTCGATGAATGCGCCCAGAAAAATATAACTGTTAATTTAAAAAAAAGTTTTTTCGCATTGAGGGAAATTTCCTTTTTAGGCCATATTGTAAATGGTCAAGGAATTAGGGCTCACCCTGACAAGGTCGCAGCTATTGAAAATTTCCCTAGGCCCACGAACCGAAAACAAGTTCGATCATTTCTGGGCCTTTGCAATTACTATCACAAGTTTTACCCCCATTTTGCCAAAGATACATCATCACTAGTGGAATTGATAAGACCTCACCACCGATGGGAATGGACGAAGACCCATGAAGAAGACTTCAGTCGAGTAAAGAGAAGATTCTTAGAGACTGTGATGTTACACTACCCAGATTTTACCCGTCCCTTTTATTTGCAGACTGATAGTAGTCAAAAGGGATTGGGCGTGGTTTTATTTCAAGTCAACCCAGAAGGCCAACACCAAATACTATATTTTAGCAGCCGTACTCTGAAAGCAGCCGAAAAGAACTACACCATGACGGAACAAGAGACACTAGCAATCGTGTGGTCATGCAATAAGTTCAAGCAAATGTTGCTGGGTTCAGAAGTGATTATCATTACTGACCCCCGGTGTCTCGAATTCCTAAATAAAAGTTACCTGAACAATGACCGCCTTATCAGATGGAGTCTTTCACTTCAAAGATTTCATTATAAAGTCATATACTGCCCTGGGCCTGAAAATACAGTGGCCGATATATTAAGTCGACATCCTATAGAACTGGAGCCACACAACCCCATAATAAGTGATCAGCCATTGGTAATTGCAGCAACGGTACTGGACCAGGAGATGGAACACAAGTTAAGGAACCTTCAACATTGGCAGGAGCAGCAGCCGCTATATAAGAAGCTTATCCAAATTGTACAACAGCAAGGAAATCCAATACAAGGCTGCTCAACACCTCGAGGAAAGAAGCTATACCGGATAAGAAATGGGTTGCTGCAGCAGCAGATTGTGGGAGATAAAATTTATTGGAAAATCTTGGTACCACCTGACCTCAGAAACCGTCTCATCATGTATATGCATGGTTTAGTAGGGCACTATGGCCCTAGAAAAACTGAAGAAGCTATAAGACGACAATTTCATTGGCCAAAACTATATGAAGATGTGATGGATACTCTCAAGAAATGTGCTATTTGTGCAAGAGATAAACCACCAAATAGAAACTTTAGTGGAGTAGGTGCCTCTATCATCCCGTCTGCACCAAATGAAATACTTGCGATCGATCACTATGGCCCATTGCCATCCTACCGTAGATTCCGGTACTTACTTGTAACTTATGATCTATTCTCAAAATATGCTTGGGCCTATCCTGTGATGCGAGCAGATTCCCGCTGCGTAATTCGAGTGCTACAAAAGTGTCAGTTCGTCAAAATTGGGAAACCAATCACCATCCTCTCGGACCACGGATCGGCCTTTACATCGCAAGAATGGAAGACTTGGTTGAGGCAGCAGAACGTTAAACATATTCTGACCTCAATCCGTAATCCTCAGTCTAACCCATGTGAACGGGTTATGAGGGAAATAAACCGACTATTTAGGACCCATGTTCACCAAAATCACAGAAGCTGGGTAAATCAAACTGAAAAGATTTTTCAATATATCAATGGGACCATCAATGAGGCCACTGGCATGACACCAACATGTTTGCATTTTGGTAAAGCGGACTCAGTACTGGTCAAGATGCCATTACCCATGGATGAACGTGAAATCAATATTGAAGCTGACAGACGCAAGGCACACCGCCGCCTTACAGAAAGGGCAGGACGGAAATTACGAGCAGATCGGAGAAGCCAACATTTCCAGGTCGGGAACTATGTTTGGGTACGGAACTCTCAACAAAGTAACCGGGATAAAAGAGTATATAAAAAGTTCTTTCCTTTGTACTGGGGACCCTTTATAATTGATCGCACATGTGGCCCAAATGCATATTTATTAAAAGATGGAGACACCATAAAAGGGACATACAATGCCCGTAATCTCAAACCGTGCAGGTATTATCCACCTGACCCGGGGTTGTAAAAATATTAGACTATTAGGACGGATTCAACGGATATGAAAATATTAAAATGAATTGTATAATGAATTTGGTTGAATGGATTGTACTTTAGTCGAATAGAGTTTTAGAAAAAAAAAAAAATTTTTTTATATACATTATTTATATTTAATTACTATTACTCTTAAAATTTTTTTTATATATTATCTTAACTAATCCTATTCTATGAAATTTGGTATATGTATATAGTCAGTTTAACTAATTATTATAATGATTGCTAACCAGACACGGCCAAATTAGGTCATTTTAAAGTTAAAGTTTAAATTCTGGATCCGGGTATATAAATTGTTCGTTACTTCATGTAATCTCTGCTTTCTCTATTTCAATATCTGTAAAAACAATAATAATTTTGTCTTTTCGTCTTTCAATTATGTAATGTAAATTTTTTTTTTCGCTTTCATGACTCCGTTGTTCTTCCTTAATTGTTCACGGGAAGTACGGGGAAATGAAACAGTGAGATTCGTATTCGAATCTCAAGTTTCACCTTTTTCTGTCGTCTCTCACTGACCGGTCTATCCCACCCAAATTTAAACTTTTTGGTATCGAATTGTGTGTGTAACAATATTAAAAATGTATAAATATATGTAGAATTCAACATAAACACGCACACATTTCGATCTCAAATTAAAGGCAATAAATACGGATAAAATAATATAATTTAAATTCCTTCTAGTTAAATAAATTTTGTGTAATCATAATCATTTATTTTGAATTTTATAAAGTTCGTATTTGTTGTTTAGTTTAAATTTCGTTAAATAATAATTCTAACAAAATCTGATGCATTAATTAATTAAAGTTAAAATAATTTTATTCCCTTTTGTCTTTGAAAATTTAAAAGCATCGGTCAGTGATAGATAATAAATTAATTATAGCAAAATTCCTAGAAAAATGTAATTAACGAATGTAAAGAAAAACAAACAATAGACAGCAAATTTCTTTCTAATTAAAACCAGCAGAGCATTGATTATCCTGAGGGCAAGATAAATAAAAAAACCTAAAAATATCTCAACAGAAAAATGAAAAGATTAAGATAAGAAAAGGAGGCCATCTTAGACTTGCTAAAGACTGGGACTTGAATTTTAGCTTTGCTCTCGAGTGGAGCGTCTAAAATATCTTAAATAAATTAATACTGCAAGGTATGACCGAGTAAGCACCGAAATTATTCTCCATCGGAAGATGGCCCACCATATGCTGAGCTTCACCTTGCCCATCGTAAAAACACCAAGATGATCTGCTGCCTGAAATAAACAAGAAAGCCGCTGCTGTTAAAAATCAATAAAACAATATGCCCAGGACAAGAAAGAAAACTTCTAATTACGAACAATCTGCTATTAAACCAATGGACGAAAACCTCTTATAAAACAGGTACCTGTGTTTGTGTATTCCAAATTATAGAGTACTCTAGTAATAATAAGCTATAGCTCATCTCCTATTATTTGTATAACTTCTAAATGTTAAAAGTGTAAATTTGTGAAATTAAAATTTGAGAATTCATGTAATCTGTAAACTTCTCGCATGATCTAGCTTACCCTCCCTCTATCACTTCTTAGGTGTGTATTTCTTAAATCTACATTTTATTTATAATTATCATTGAAATATTACCTTCGTATAATTGTCTTAGTTTTAAAGCTAAATCCATAATCGCTTGAACAGTGAATGCGTGTCGAATTGTCATTAATATTGCTTTTATAAATCACTTAAATTTCATATAAATCGACACGCATTCAAAGAATCAGTTATTGTAATGCAGGGTCGACTACTCCGTAATAGCTGGCATACTCGCTGTAATAATTCCCTTTTTAGATATTTTTATTATTATTAAATGTTAATGAATAATTATGTAAATTTCATTTCTTTGAGAGTCATCAATTTTCTTTCAATCAACGGTGATAATGTTGGGCCGAGTTTGAAATCTAGTTAAATATTACTACAATCTTTTAGATATTATACATGTGTTACGTTTTGAAGCCCCGATGGCTCATTCCACGCCGTGAATACTCCGGATTCTCCAGGGTTGAATTAACCCCAGTCGTCCTACACAAGCGGACATGATCAATGTTCCCGTAGGGCTTGACGACCGTCACGCAGCCAGCTGGCAAATTGCGACACGGACCGCTTGTCCCTGGTTATGCTCATGTGACACCTTACCTCTTCGGGTCGAGGCAGAGACCAACCCGAAACCCTTATAACTTATTCACGGTCTTGCAGTTTCAGCGCTGCCATTTTACATCGCCCTTCTAAAGCGTACCACGTGTTCTTTTATTTAGTTTATTATTCTCTCTATCACTCCGCTTCGGCATTATCTTCGTCATATACTCTCACTCAAATAAATGTTTGCCCTTAGTCGTAAAATAAATATTTTTATTAAATAAATGTATGTCCGCCGTTACTGATGACTCTTGCAGTGCAAAGTATAAATTCCTTACAGCACGCATTAGAAATACTCACTCGAGAACCCTAGGTAGCTGGATTACGCCTTCATATAAATAAATGCTCCTAATAAATAAATGTATTTTATATATATAATATTACCAATTAGCTGTTGAGACTTTGAATTTAAAATATGATCAATAACCTTACTAATGTTTTCTTTTATTAAATACGTAAATAAATAATTCTAACTATACGTCTGTAGTTAAGTTTTCATTTATTCGATGCCCATTATAGACATTTCCTCGATTATATATGTTAATTAATTTTCGTTTGATTGTTGGCCAACTCGGAAACAAAACCCATGAATCTTGTGCATCTCCCTGACCACCGTGCCTAAAGAAGTGTTTACTTATGTCGCATCAGAGGCGTTATTCCGTAGATTGTATTGTGGAACCGATAAACTATGTTCGAACTCAGTATTACCGGTGGCTTCGCTACTCGATGGTGCTGCTGTTCTGTGTGGTGGTCGAATTCTGCAATATGTTAACGAGATACACGTGTTTTGACTGTTACAATATATATATTACTAGAGAGTTGTGCATCTCAAATGTGTAGTTAATCAGAGGATTCAGTACCATGTACTTGGTTCCCGTGGACTGTACGACTTGTTGTGAATAAAGTGAACACATAGTTCGGTGATCAGAGCAGCTTATTAAAACAATCCGGACCCTCATGTTCCAGTTCTAAAAAAGTGAGCTGTCCGAACTAAGATGATGGGGTGTCCATTAAAACCAGAAGCCCATTCATATAAAAACATACAGCAAGGCATATATGCATGTATGTGCTTCCTAAAGACACATTCGCCACACTAAGCATAATATTGATCAATAACTAAAAATACGCAAAATTTTATAGTTTCGTTCTGTGAAACTACCGTATGCCAATTCATTAATTAGCATTCTTAAAACATGTTAAAAAGGAATAATTAAAAGTAATCTAATTTTATTAGTAAATCTGCACAGTTTATAATACAGTTTAAAAGGAGGTTAAAGCATATCTGGGACTTAAGCAATACTTATAATATGCTTCATAACTCATTCTTGCATTTATTAACTAATTATTTATTGACTTACAAACCTAATTATAATAACAACAACAATAATAAGCTAAATGTAATAGCTTAATAAATATATTTAGGTTTTCAGAATGAAGATTTGAGTGTGTGTGCTAAAGAGCAACATTACTTAATTCGGAGAGAGTGTCTAATCATCTCATCCCCTCAAACTTTATTCATAAAATCAATCTCTGTTCTGAACTGGGCCTAGCATAAATTATAAAATAATATATATAAATAAATAAGGAAGGCATGACCACAGATTAAAAGATAGAATAATAACTGAATAAGTTATTATTAACGCATTTAGATTTTTAGAAAGAAATAAGCAAGTTTACAGGTATTGTTTTAAAACATAAATCATATTTTACAGATTGAAATGACTTTGTAATTTATTTAAATATTATTACAATTTAAAGTTCATGCACGATTAATTTTAGCTAGCTTAAGAGTTTTAGAGATTCATTTATAAAAGTTATTAGAGTTATTTAAAGAGCTCTGCAGGGAAAATTTGTTACTACATATTCACTGTTGAGTCTGTAGTTAATCCATCATTCTCAGCTATGCTGTAATTAAAAATGCATAAAAAATGAAACCTTTGGTCATTTTTTTGTCTAAACAATAACGGTCAACAGGTCACTCCTTGTTCTCACTTTTTATTTTTAAAAGACATAAAAATTTTGACTACAAGTTTGATTAATTACTTGCAGATGGTTTTCTAAGAATTACAAATTTTTATAACAACAGATAACTTTTTTTAAAAAAAAGAGTTTAAGTTCGTAAACATTTTAATATATATGTGTATGTGACTACCCTGGAATTGAAATTTATATGCGAAAGCCTTTAAAAAAGAATCTTTAACTAAAAATAATGCAAATTTAAATTAATTTAAAAGAGTTGTAATGTTTTTAAATCTATTGTATTACGGCTTTCGCATATATATGTAGGTAATTACACACATATAACCATGTTCACATACTTAATATAGATTAGATCATTTTATGAAATTTTAAATTTATAAATGCGTATGCATTATACGCATACAAATATTAATACAGGTATGAGATATGCGCACTTATACAAATACTCGTAAATATACATTATTTCATATAAATAAAATTTTTAGAAACTTATATACATGGACTGGGATGGGTTTGAACTAAGGAAAAGATACTACTATATATGATGGCTCAATAATACCATTTCAATATATATTTAATTTTATGCATTTATGTTTTGGTGTTTTATATATAAAAGATATTGCAAAATTTTTAAGACTATTTATTTTTAAAAATAAATAAATTAAAAGAATAGTTCGGTTAGCTGCCATAACAAAGTACCATCCAAATAGCCTAATAATAATATAAGAAAAGAAAGATTTTGAAATAGCTCTTATAAATTATATGCTAATTTGATATATACATTATTTTCTATTAATAATCTATTTAGGAAAGTTAATTACTTTATTCAGCCTTAACCATAATCTAAATAAAAAAGGAGAAAAAAATAATCATATAATAAATAGGGTAAAATTCAATATTATTGTGAAATTGGAGTGAGCTCTATAGAAAAATTGGATTTAAAAGGCATGCATGAATGGGGGGGGGGTATGGGTTAACTAAATACCTTAGATATATTGAAGTACATATTTTTATAAGTAAATCAACTCAATCATTTTACTAAGTTTATATAAATAATTACATGTGAATGCTTAGGATATTATTTTACTAAAAGTAAACATTAAAGAGAAAGAAGGTGTTGAATATAAAACATATAACTATAATTTTAATGTAATTATTACATAATTAGGTCAGCCTAATAAATAATACTTTATTGCTAATGCTGCATGGTTTGGAAATAGGATATTGTTGAATGCTTTCAGAATGATGTTGAGAATTGAGTTAATGGTTGCATATGCATGCATACACTAGTGTGAATTAGTATATAATCATTGACATTAATAGTTTGAAAAGTTGTTCACTTGTGATCATGCCCATTCTTATGATTTAAGAAATAAGAATAAAAGATTTTAATTCTGTATATGTATATAGATGGTAATGTATTATGTGTACTTTTAAAAATAAACTTATTAGCTATATACCAATAACTCTGTTCTATTATATGTGTTTCTCTAGGATATGGAATGTTTTCTTATATATATATATATGCATAATTATGTGTCAAATACATTGTTTGTAACATCATGGCAGTGCTTCTTGAAATTCTGATAACTAATTATGACTGTACAGTATTCTATATTAATGCCTATCAATGTTTATGCAGCTTGGAATAATATCAGCAAGAAGTGTTGATGATTTAGAAAATATTCAGTATATATATATGTTAATATTTAGAATTAAGTGTGAAAAAGAAATTGTTTCAGGATGTATGGCTCTTTCAACCATAAATATACACACATCAGCTATAAACATCTATACAATAAGTTCATAGCATTCATGAATTGGTCATTTGGATCCAAAACATCTAGTAAATACAATTTCATACATTTGGTTTGGTTCATTAATACTCATAATATTACTGTTATCTGTTCAATCATGGACAAATGGAATTTTTCTGTAAGTGATAGGGTGTGTAAATAAATTTATAAAACACTTGTCTTATTAATGTTATCTTTTGTTTGTCTTTCTTTAAGGTTTCATTCTACCATAGATCAGAGAGAATTTTGAACATCTGACTTGGCATAATGTGATTATGTAATGGTAGTAATAAAATACAGACTAAGAATATGTAAAAGGGGGGGAGGGAGGACTTTAATTGTTAATTAATGTAATAAAGTTGAATAAGGATAAATAATTTTCCCAAGTATTGTACAACCTGGTGGTGTCTAACCATTTGAAAATTAATTGTCTTAATATAATATTTACACTTGTAACTTCCCTCTGCTGAATTTTATCTCTCTACCAATCATAATGTTAACATGTTAATTAGAGAAAATTAATGTCTAATCATTATAATATATTGAAAAACTGTTTAAGTCCATTAATATATCATAGACAGATAGAAAAATCTTTTAATAGAAGCGACAGTATGAATAAGAAATTCAGAAAAAATTTAATGAAAAGATTGAAACTGCAAAAAATTTAGATATTTAACAGTTGAAAAGTTATATCCAAGTTTCAATGTTTGCTTCTTTTTTTTATGTGTACATATTATGAGCAATTTAGTAGTAGGAAAAATTGATTAGTAAATATGAGATTATATTAATTTCATTACATGATTTTATTTAAAAGCAATTGAAAAATTTTTTTGATAGAAAATTGATTAGTAGCATTTTATCAAATGAAATGATCCATAGAAACAATGTTTTGCAAGTTATTGAAGCTATGACAAAGTTTACAAAGGGGGCAGATTTTGAACATGTGAGAATGGAATACTCTACACATGATAGTCGATGGTCTATATTTGCTACTGTTATTAGATAAATATTGCTATTTATTTGTTCTATCATCAAGATGAGAAAATATTTACGGAAAAATTATTCATGTTAGCTATAACAGGTTTTAATGTTGCTATCTAAAGATGTCTTGCTACCCAGATGCATTTTAACTGTTGAAGTATTTTTTTCACTGTAGTTTAGCAGTGGACATTTATTAAAAGAAAAACTAAAAATAGTCATTGTAAATTTAAAAATAAAGATAACTTTAGGCTCTGCACCCGGAGGAGTATGAGACTTTTAAACCAAACCTTTTATTTCAGTTATAGTTTTGCATTGACTCTCATCTAACCAATCCAGTTTGTCTTTTGAATTTTATCCTCCAATTAAGAATAGTCAGATACCAGAGAATATTTTTTAAAAAAGTAAGAAAAACTTTCAAATAATTATAAAAGTTCCATTTTTATTGCAAATTCTGTAAAGCCAATTCTAAAAAAAGATTTGTTTTTATTTGTAGACTCTTGTATCTGTTGCCAATTTATATGTAGCTGTAATACAATCTTGAGTTAACTAATGAAGTTGCATGATTTCTAATGTTTTTTTTTCAAGGGATTAATCTATATTATATACAGCATGATTTATTTTTAAACAAATCACACATTACTTTTATATAAATTAAAAGCATTAAACTAAAATCTTGAGTTTATGCACTGATAAATACAACTACTTTAAACTATCTAATATCTTAAATATCAATTAAGAGATTAAAGCATTTTTTTAATATTATGATGTTTAAAAATTTTTTTAAATTATGAGAAACTTTCTATATTAAAAATTAATTTAAAATGTTATATAGATAATATAGTGCACAGGTAAAAAGTAAATTGCATTTAATAATCCACTACAGATAAAAACCTTTTATGAATCTTATCAGAGAAAGATGAGATAACTTATCAGGGCTGTTTGGTAATGTTTTATATATACTACTTTCAATTAACAATACTTTGATTCCCATTTACTGGCTATATATAAAATGGTTAGCTGTAGTTCAACTATCCCCCCCCCCCAAAAAAAAAATACTGTGTTGACTCTGAAATCTTCAGCTAACTAAAATATCAGTTTTTGCACTAACAGCTCATCTCTCTGATATATATTTTTATATATTCATCAGCTTTTCAAATGATGAAACTTTCTCCTCATAAGATTTTTTTATAATTCAAAATATTTAAAGTCTTCTCATAAATTTATTTTCTTTATATATTTATACATAAAATGTACTTTACTACCTGTCAAGCGTTGGTGGCCGAGTGGTTAGCACAGCCGCCTTACAAGCAGTTGTTCCGGGTTCGCCTCCCGACCGACGCTTTGACGTATGAAAAAAAAAGTACCATATGTGATGAGTTATATTTTTTCAGAATTTATTATGAAGTGATACCTCATTATGGAATAATCATTATCACTTTAAAGCAAGATAATCCCAACAACGTAAGTATTGCAAGTTTTTATGAATTATAATTTTTGATAACCATAGTCATCATCTTGTTGAATTTTTGAAAATCCACCTATAAGAACTGATGTCAGAAAATTGTAGTATATAACTACTTCTTCATGAAAAGGAGACAGAAAATAGATGTCTATGACCAAGTCTATCTTACTTTATTAATTTTAATAATGTTAGAAAAAATGTTGACTTTATGCAAATGCGCTTACTAATAACTAATGTGGTTAATTATTCTGAAAATGGTGGGATGTATGAGCACTCAAGTCACAGGCTGAATATAATTCCATTCAATTGACCACATTGAATTCGTTTATTTATTTTGAGAATTTACTCAGAAACAGAGCTGGAATCTGTAATCATATTTAGTTTCACAGGCTTAATATATATATATATATGTTTTACAACTTCAGTCCAATGTTTTCTGCTCATATTCTCATTTTTAAAAATGTATCATTCTTTTTGCTATTAATAATCTAGTAGATACTTATTTGATTACTCAGCTGACATGAATAATTTTAGGAAATGTTAAAAAGTATACTGTTTTACAATGCATCATATTGAAAAAGAAAAGGGAAAACAGAATAATGACTTTTAACATCATTAAAGTTTTACTGCTATTTGTCATATTAATGAGAGAAAAGAAAACCCTCTTCTGCCAATTGCAGTTTTTATGCTTTAAAGATTCGGGAATTTTCTTTCGTTTCTCATTTCCTGATAGTTTGACAAAAATCATTAAACTTTCAGATGCAAATGATAATGCGGAGAAACTTTCAACAATTACTTCTCAATAGTGTCTTTTTTTTTTCTGTTATAATATATATTTTTAATGCTTCATTAAGAATATTTATTTAAGATTGCAAAGTTTGATAATATTTAATAAACTGAATAGAAAATGGATTTTTTTTTTTTTTTTACATTTAAAAATGACCCACAAATTGTACTTGATGAGAAAGTATGATATTATAAATGTTTGAAAAAAAAAAAGAGTAATGAAATAGGAGGGAAAGAAAAAACTACATTAAAATTAACATCGTTGCGAAATTTTAAATTATATTTTTAAAAAATTTATAGAAGAGAACCATAATTTAGTTTTATTCATTGTAATTTATTTTATAAACGAAAAATTTTTTTTTTTCAAAATCGAAAAATATAGATAGTAGTTATTACTTTTTTTTTTCATATGTCATAGCATCGGCTGGCGAACCCACAACCGTTTGCAACCAACTACTTGCTTGTAAGGCGGCTGCGATGACCTCTCGGCTAACAACGCTTTACAGATAGTAGTTATTTTTATTTAAATAAAATGTATTTTTTTTTTGTATGAATTTGAGGCTATATCATAGTAATGGGCAGATTTCTTGACTTGTTTAGCATATTAATATGACTAATAGACTCACAATGTGAGCTGCCTTCCTTGTTAGATTGTAGTTTAGGCTGGATTCACGTGGTGAACAGACTTTCTGAATTGTTAGTTTATTGGTGAGAGTAGGAGAAAAAGTTTGTGGACTGATTCTTCTCCATCAAAAGTGAAGCTGAATAAAAGTGGTGTTTTCTAACTCAGTTTGATGTTTGAATGCCACTTGATTCCCAATAATTTATAATTTTAATAAAAAAGTTTCTATAATTTTCATAATTAAAACTTTTTGAAGCATAGGATATGAAATAAAGAAAATTTTAAAATCACTTAAAGATTTAATTGAAGTTGAAAAAATTCCTGAGAACTCCTATCCAGAATTGATCTACCTGGGGGGGGGGGTGTGTGTTGATAACTGAGAATTTCACGGATAATCTCAGAAAACTTTTTTGGGACTTAGTCAGCCCATGAATAACCTATTATTTTTTCAGTATTAATCATTCAGTGAGTATTTAGCTACTTTGAACTACTGTATTAGATTTAGGAAGCCTTGAATAATCTGGGTTGGTCAAATTAATATCACGTTACTGACTGTAAATACAATTTTAATGTGTCACTTTAATAACTGGCTGAAGGCATTGCCATATATCAACATTCAGTAAAACTATAGCTTACTTTTTATTTAAAAACATCCAATGTTTAATTTGAAACTATATATATATATAACCATTAGAAAACAGTCAACTCTTAGACAATCCCAATATAGATCACAATCAAGAAAGTAAAAAAAAAAAAAAGATTACACAAATCTTTACAATTTATTCTATAATCATATATAGAGAAATTGTAATTGTAACAGCCTTTAAATAGCCTATTGGAGAAAGTCTTCCCAACAATCTCATTTAAAGAAACAATGAAAAAAAAAAATTATTCATTAGTCTTCCTAATTGAAGTTCAACTCTACTTAAATGATTTACTGATCAATATTAGGTGGATAATTGTCTTGAATACACACTGAATAGCTGAAAACAAAATCTGAAGCCTGATTGAAACCTTGGTAAAACTTTTATTTTAACTGACATGAATTTGAACCCAGGTTATAGAAAAATGATATAATAAACCATTAGTAGTTGTAAATAAACAGTTTAATGCCATTATAGATAGTAGACTCTGGCTTCAAGATCCATGAATCACAGCTTTAGCTCTGTCACTTCCAAATTTTAACTTATGAATTCCTGAGCAATAAACTACTTGGTTATTTTTTCTTAAATAGTTTAGTGGACTTGAGTGTTTCTAGCTTTGTCACATCCAATGTGCAAACTTTATGAAAACCTGAGCAATAATCCATGTGATTATTACTATTATTAATAATAAAATGCAATGGCAATAAAGTAAAGAATATTGAATGTCAATATCTTAACAGACCTTTAATTGAAGGAAAAGTTTGGTTTATTGTGATTACATTTAAAAAAGACTGCATAATAATACATTATACGAAATAGTTATGGATTCATAAACCACATTTTCAAGTTTTATTCAAATTTTCAGGTAAAATTTTACATCTCTGATATCCAGATTTTACAGTAATTTATTCGGATTGCACTAGTTGTTAAATGTTATTTAATAAATATACTTTTAATAAAATTTCATATATTTCTTCATTACACATCCCAAGATATATGCTTTTTTTTTGTCTTTCTGTATATGTATTCATACTGTAGCTCTAATTATATAATATTGTATATGAATGTGTAAACAAGCTAACTAAACATATTGTGTTGCCACAAATTATTAATGAACGAATAGAACTAAAGCATATTATACATTTAAATCCATTATGCATCTTTAAATAGTTCACTGAAATGTATAGGCCTAATGAAAAATAAGTAGGTATCCATTTATTATGTTATATTGTGTGATTTAGATTATGGGCCAACTTTTTTAAAAAAAACAACAACCTCTAAATCTAATTAGAACCTGAAAATATTTTCATGACTATCCTGTGTTTAAAAGAAGATGTAAATATGATAAAAGGGTATGCTGCAATGTTCTCGTAAATAAATAAATAACACAACAAGCGTATTATAAAAACCACCCTGAAATAACAGATATTAATTATGTAATTTTGTTTTTATATGTAATTGTTAGAATGGATTTAAATGAATGAAACGGAAATTTCAATTAAATTTTGTTTTGTAGGTTTTCAATGAATAAATTGTTGTAATATTTAATAAATTTATATTTTTGGGATACATTCTATAAAAAATATATATTGTTAATGTAAATGATATATCACTTTTGAATGTAATTAATATAAAATAAAAAGCAAAAAATAAATTATTGAATTAATTTGTATAAATCAAGGAAAAAGGCATCCATGTCTTGAGCTAATAAAACAAAGCCTTTGTGCTTCCTGAATGTTCGTATTTTCTATTTTACAATTGAATTTGGATGTATTAAATCAAATAGGAATTAAAATGTATTTAAAAGATAATTTTAAAACTTGAACTAAAATATAAAAATACCATTGATATGGATTCTTCCCTCTTTATTTTATTCATTTTATAATAATGATTTAAAAAGAAAATTGAACTCTATAAATTAAACCTTCTCAGGAATATTTATTTATTTTATATGTAAAGTATTTGTGATGTTCTCAAACTTATATTGTTTCTTTGTTTAGACATTGTCTAATCAATCTGAAAGTCAACTTTAAAGGAAGATTTATTAAGTTCATTGTTAAATTAACTGAACTCTATCTCTCTCTATATGATTAATACAGTTTTTATAGTTACTATTGTCATTTCTTTTCCAGCTCTTTAATATCAATCATTACATTGTCTATCTGTGCTTATATACAAAATATTTCAGGTGCAAACTGTTTGATGGTAGTATTAATTAATCCATATCCAGTTCTATTTTATTCAAACTTTTGTCAACGAGGAGCTTGGATTTGGATCCAGTAACAAAGATCATAACTCATAAACTAATCTGGGATATAAATAAGAGTACTGGATATGGATTTAATTATCATTATCATCTGACATTACAGATTACTCAAACTTGAAATAAGTGACAGCATTGAATATTGCTCCTGAAAAGCTTTATACTTACATATCAGCTTATAGTATTCATTAATTTATGCATTTTCACCATTTAATAATCTCATTAAATTTATTATGTTTCAATACATTACTTCATGCTTTTCTAAAATAATTCAGTTTATTTGTTTAAGAAATATAATTTAGTATGTTTTTATTGCTCATAGTTTGAGAAATAAAATTAAAAAAAGAATGATAAATTATTTTATTTGATATAGTTAAGATTTTACTTCATTAACGCTTAAATAAATTAATATATATATGTGCTCTGCGCACAGGTAATGAAGCTATTAATAAATTGTCAAAATTTTTACTGCCAAGTGCTTTCGGGACAGTCTACAGTCCCATATTTATGGCGAGTTATTAACAGAATAACTCGCCATGAATATGGGACTGTAGACTGTCCCGAAAGCACTTGGCAGTAAAAATTTTGACAATTTATTAATAGCTTCATTACCTGTGCGCAGAGCACATATATATATTAATTTATTTGATATTAAAATAAAGTCAATAATATATTGTATGCTTCCTCCTTTAAATTATGTGTTCAATTTGTTTCCAAATAATTAAAACATTTAATAGCTTGAATAGTTAAACTACAAGTATGATGTATACACTGAACTTTTAGATGTAATTAGAATGGATTTGAACAAAGATTTTCAAGCTCCGTTCACCCATCCACTCCATCTTATAAATACACATAACCATATACATGTGAAAAATATAAATGGTCTCCAATATCTGTATTTTGTGCTGAACCAGCTCTCATCAGTTGGTCCAGATCGTTATCTCCCCCACATTTATATAATCATTGCTCAGTTTATATTAAGATAGAAAATCTTCAAACTTTAATGGACAGGCTTCAATCTTGCCCACCCTCCAGCTCTTCAGTCATCCATATTATTGAAAATCCCATGATGGAATGCTCAAAAGTTCAATATATACATTATACTTGTATTTTAATTATTACAAATTCAGCCTGAATTCTGCCCATCCCTCTTCTGTATATTTAAATGAACATATTAAGGTCCTATATATGAGGGGTCAGAGTGGCTTAAAGTGAACATGGATGTGACAACAATATTGGGAATCAAGGGATTTGAGCATTCCATCATCGGATTTTCAATAATATGGATGGTTGAAGAGTTGGAAGGTGAAGAAGATTGAAGCCTGTTCGTTAAAGTTTGAAGATTTGCTATCTTAATATAAATAGAACAGTGATTATCTAAGTGTATGGAAGATGATAGTCTGGACCAACTGATGAGTGCTGGTTCAGCACGAAATACTACATTGGAGATTATTTACCTTTTTCACATGTATATGGTTAGATGTATAGATTATATAAGATTCAGTGGATTGCTGAAGGGAGCTTGATAGTGTTCAAATCTATTCTAATTTATAGCTTGAAGTAAAAACACAAAGCATTGATGAGTTGAAGAAAAACTTTTTTCAAAGAAGCATGATATTTTTTTTCTTCTAATTATAGCTATTAATGAAAACTAAAATATAGCAGGATTTCACATGAAATAAAACAAAATAAATGCTGTCAATTGATGAAGACTTAATAAGGGATTGATTGTGCTGCTTAGAGGAAATCTAAGGAATGCATTAAAAGTACAAAAACATATTTATTGTTGTTGTTTTATGTAAAAAGTTAAATACTTTATATTTGATAAAGTTGCAATTATTTTTTTGATTGTACATATACATTACGAATCTAAATTAAACCAAGATAAAATTGATTTAAAAGGCAATATTAAAATCTAAGCTGATGTATAAAAAGTTTTATTGTCATAAATATCACCTCCCTTCTAAATTTATTTCATTCATCCTATTATAATGGAGTTTTTCAGAATATACAAGTTTAAGAGAAAATACAATTTTTTTATATTAAATGTTTTTATTGACTGTGTACTAAAAAGAAATAAAATAATTCCTTCTTCAGCTACAACTGGAGTATTTAGATTTAATTTGAAATAAAAGTGTGGGGGGGGATCCAAAATTAATTACGTCAATCCCTTGTTTTAAAAAATAGGAATTGACTTAATTTCTGAATCTCTGCATGTTTTTATTTCAATTTAAATCTAAAAACTCCGATTGTGGTTGAAGAAACAATTATTTTATTTATTTTTAGTGCATGGTTAATAAAAGCATTTAATATATATAAACTTCTCTGTTATTTTCAAGTTTTTAGTATTAGCACAGTAAATGAAAATGTAAAACTATAGTGCACTTTAAATTGACTGGTACTTATAGTTGATATATATATAAACTTAATCAATCGAATTATATATAATTCGAAATAATAGACAACTGTTTTGTATACAATTTAATTTAATATCAAATCAATTTTCATTATCACATGAACCATCTCAAGATGCCATTTTTAAAATTAATCATGTGACAATAAACGTTCTACAGCTTCATACACTCTAGTGGTTACTACTAAAATTAAACCCACGAAAAAATAAAAAATATCACTATTATATATTTTTATAAATTTACACATATTTATTTATCCGTTATATATTTTCTTATTCATCTTTTTTCTTTCTTATACCTATTATCTATCATCAAATAAACAATTTATCGCTTATACTATCAATACGTATATATTCATATATATTACAGCTTTTTATTATCCAACATTGTCAATTTCCCTCCTAATTTTATCAAACCATTGACTGTATTAATATATATACATTCTCTTATTCATCTCTTTTCTACTTATAACTACTATCTATTAACCAACAAACAATTCCTGTCTTATACTATCAATACATACATATACATATATACATACCTATACATTCTTCCATATTACAGCTTCCAATTATCTAACAATGACCATTTCTCTCCCAATTTTATTGAGCCATTGATCATATTAATGTATTTATTTATGTTTTTTGTATATATAATGTTTCATAATATTTACTTTCTTTAAAAGTTTTACTATACTTTATTACCTTTATATTTTCCTCACAATTTATTATATGCTCTGTTTCTAAATAATGATTATATGTTCCAGACTTAGTATCTTTTTTTATTGCTCTATTGTATTCTTTAGCGCTTTCAATTTCACTTTTCCTCAATTGTCTTATATATATATATCCTTGCATTTATCACATGTAATCATGCAAATAATTTCTATTCTATTTTCATTTTTGCATTCATATTCTTTTTTTAAAATCTTTACTATTTTTCCATCCAATATTTATTTCATCATTTAACTTATATTTATTCAATATCTTATATTCTTCAGCTGAATAGGGAATTGAAATCCACTCCTTAACTTTATCTATTCTCTTATTCTTCCCTTTTATGTAATTTCCATTTCTGGTATTTAAAATTTTCCTAATTACTTTTCTCAATTTCTGTTTTTTTGTATATATGCATCTTTTTTTATTTAAATTGAGTCTATCATTTTTAATTTTAAAACCTTTCAAAGCTGCCATTTTTTGAGAACATGGCTGGTACAATTTATGATCAATTACCTCTCTAATATTTCCATTCTTAATGAACTGCTTTATATATATATATCAGTGATAAAGTATGACTTTTAGAAATAAAAGCTCACTTCTTTTTTTTATGTTTTTATTTCACTTGCCACAACAATTTTTACGTAATAGCGCCTAATATATATATATATATTACGCACACCTAGAAAAATCTGAAACTCTCTTATCTGTAAATAAGAGAATATATTATCAATATATTTTCATCTTCCAAATCCTTTTAACATTCTTAAAAGTTTTAACTGTAAATTAGATCTTAGCATTGTTTGAACTTTTTATAATCAATGAGAATGTGAAAGTGAGTTAGTCAAGTTCATTCCCAATCCCTATGTATATAAAAACAATTCGACTGTTGGTAAAAAAAAAATTGAAAGTGAATTTTTTAAACTGAATTTTAATTAAAGCTTTTGAAAGTTTTAGTGAATTTTTGGATGGAAACACTCATTCCATTCAATACATGGATGCTTCACCCTTGATATATATATATCCCATTACATCTTTATTTAAATACCAAAAATGAAAATTATATAAAAGAGAAGAAGAATATAATAAATAAAGTTAAGAAGTGGATTTCAATTCCCTATTCAGCTGAAATATATAAGATATTGAATAAATATAAAATAAATGATAAAGTAAGTATTGTATGGAAGAAGAGAAAAGAAAATGGATATGCAATGCAAAAATGAATGATAATATTGATAATAGAATAGGAATTATTTGCATAATTACATGTGACAAATGCAAGGATATATATAGAGGATAATCAGCAAAAAGTGCAACTGAAGATGCTAAAGAACATAATAGAAAAATAAAAAGAAAAGATACTAAGTCTGGAGCATATAGGCATTATTTAGAAACAGGGCATATAATAAATTGAGGAAAATATAAAGGTAATAAAGTATAGTAAAAATTTTAAAGAAAGAAAATATGAAACATTATATAAACAAGGAAATATAGATAAATGCATTATAATAGGTCAATGGTTTAATAACATTGGGAGGGAAATGATCACTGTTAGATAATTGAAAGCTGTAATATGTAAGAATGTATAGATATCTATATATGTATATGTATTGATAATATAAGACAGGAATTGTTTGTTAATTGATAGATAGTAGTTAGGTAGAAATAAGATGAATAAGAGAATGTATAATGGATGTATATATATATATATAGTCAATGGTTTGATAAAATTGGAATGGGAATTATCAATGTTAGAAAATAAGCTGTAATTTATATGAATGTGTATGTATTGATAGTATAAGAGGGGAGTTATTTATCTGATGATAGAAAATAGGTATAAGAAAGAAAAAGATGAATAAGAAACTGTATAATGAATGTATAAATATGAGTAAATTTATAAAAGTAAGTAATATTTTTTATTTTTCATGGGTTTATTTTTAGTGATGACCACTAGAATGTATAAAACTGTAGAACATTTATTGTCACATGATTAATTTTAAAAATGGCATCTTGAAAAGATTCATGTGTTAAGGAAAATTGATTTGATATTAAATTAAATTGTATTCAGATCAGCTGTCTATTATTTCAAGTTATGTATTGTTTTTGCTAATATTATGGTCATTTAAGTTAGTGGAAAATGACTATAAGAAATGAGATATATATATATAAGTTAAATGAATACCCCTATGTATATATCATATTTAGTATGTGTACATAATAATACATAAGTATATATTAATAAAAATCAGTCACATGACCTAGAACCATAGCTCAAAACTGGTCTGGGGATGGGAACCATCATAGATAAAGGCTTCAGGTATTTTCTCATATAGCATTTATCATAAAAAATAAAATAAATAAGCTTGTTTAGAGTTATTAGCAGGCTCTTTATATATTACATAAGTATATATTGTAAATGAATTTCACTTAATTCATATAATTTTACTTTAAATCATTATCACATATATAGTTTATATACGTCATTAAATATTTCTGGAGTAAGTTAATATATATACTCTTAATGTATATATTATATTTACATAATTATATATATATATAATAAATCAGTAACTAAATTTTCTATTTAAAATTGTTTTATAGTTTTTTGTTTCTATTTTAAAACAGTTGATTTTTTAAAAAATGCTAAAAAGAAAATATCAATCATTGTTTTAAAAAATAATAGTTTTTTAACTTTTTGTGATTGTTTTAAATAATGAGGGTTTTCTAAAAAAAAAAAAAAATTATTAAATTGAAATAAAAATTTTTTTTATACTTCTCTCTTGCCATCATAACTGCCTATATGTTATTGAATATTTTCCCATTCTCTGTTCCATATCTATCAAAGTATTTGATATACTGAAAAGATAAGTACTTCAAATGGATTAGACTGGTATATAACTTTGATGTATTTCAATTATCAAGCAATTTTATTCAATGTAAATATATTAAATCTTGATTTTAAAATTTCATTCTAACTTGGAAAAGTTAAACTAATCGATTTTCCAAAATTAATAAAAGCATTTAAATTTTTAAGAAGCTCATACAATGTGAAAAATATTTCTGATTGATATTTCTCTTTATATATATAAACTTTTATATTTTAGAAGAATGCATCAGAATAGTAATAAAGCAAATGAACTGTAATATAGTTGTCATGGTAATGACTATCATAATAGCAATAAATTAAATTAGATTTAAGTATAAAAGTGTTTCTTGACAAAAATCAGCTAATAATTATTTGTAACTATTTTCAACATCTAATTCAGATCTTGGTAAATTATGGCTGTAAGATAGATTTATTTTGGTCCATGATATGCTGCATTGCTCAAAATAAAAATGTTATAATTAACAAATGATGTAAACCATTATTTCTCAGAATCAATAGATGAGATAAACTGTTATTTTTTAATTATTGTATTAGCAACCAGAAAATGAAATTAAAAATACTTTACCCACCTATGGAATGGGGAAGGGGGTAATTTTTTATTTTTGTATAGAAATGCCTAAAAATCGTCCTATTTTTTTTCAAAAGATGAATAAATTATATTTTTTAAATTAAAAATAGATTAAAACTGATTGAAACATTTTTTTTAAAAAAGATAATAGAAAGAAAATTGTTTTTTTTTTTTTTACAAACATTTTTAAAAATTGCATATATAGACAGCAGAAAATATCAAAATTAAGCATAAAAATCTTAATTATTTATTTTGTAATTTCATCAAATATTCCTAAAAATTTTAAATTTTCATATTATTTTGTAAACTTTATCCCATAGCAGTGCCTCTGATGATTAAATTGCACCATGAAAATTTTTAAAATCCAATCCTTTAAAATCCTTTCAGCTTCAAGCTGCCATATTCAACTTTTTAAAATACTGGCCTGACACACAATTTTCACAATAACTTCAGTTTTAATTATGTTAGAGCAAAAACAATTACATTGCTAGAAACTAGAAACATTACGGAAAACAATAAACATAAAATAAATAGTGATAACTATATGAAAAAAAGAAATTTTCACATCCGAAATACTTATTATTTTATTGTTTGTTCATAATTTGAAAAGTAACATTAACTAAAATTGAAAATACATCTTCAGTGATAATTTCTTTATATTCTTCACAAAATTATCTTTCTAAACATGTATAACATGTTTTACCTGAGATAATCCACAGCTTCACAGTCTCCAAAAGAAGTCGGATATGACTTCTTCATTTTTATCTTGTACCCCAAATGTTCTAAAGGTCAAAGGCATCTATAAAGAAAAAGATTCATCCTAATAAAAGATACAAAAGAAATCATCATAGCAATTGGCTTCTTATCCATCTAAAACTAGAAATTGTAGGCTACTGTCTATATCACTGATAAAATGAGTTTCATCTCTTCATTTTATATTTTTTCTTTATGGACACCAGTGATGTTTATATTCTTTATGCACACAAGTGATGTTTATATTCTTTATGCACAGAAGTGATGCTATCTTATTATATTTATTGTACCACATAGATATAATTTATTTGCATATAGTGTATTTGTTAGCTATTGACTTGAAAATAATGTTATGAAACATATAGCAAAACCAAAGCATGAACCACATATATATAATTTATTTGCATACAGATCATTTGTTAGCTATAGACTTGAAAAACGTAAACAAGAATCGGAATTATAACAAATTACTTATAAACCATATTATATTATATTATATAAACATAATTAATGATTTTCGTAATAAATTATACTTTTTGAAAAACATTATTTTTATAATAGTGTTGAACGTTAAAAATTACGTTAGATATTAATTGTATACGAGCATAAATAACTAACACAAATTACAAACTAAAAATAATTAATAAAAATGATAATTTAAATAAAAATATATTATAATTTTATTAAAAAAAAAAAAAAATTAAAAATGTTACTTACAGCATTACGTTCATGTACTTTCAGCCATCTTTGTAATAGTACTGGAAAAATGTCATTTGCAGCCCCGTAAATTATTTTTGTCTTTTATCGCTTCGTGATAAGTACAAAAATTATTTAAAAAGACAAAAGAATTAAATACTGTGATCGATTAAAACTGCTGCCAAAAATTTAAATTTTAACCGATTTTTTTAAAATAAACATTTTCTGAAAGCCACATGACTAAGCTTTGAAAAGATCGTATTTTCATCTACATCACACTTATACCTTTTATGTCGTAAAGAAAGAATCAAAACATCATCTGAAAAACACCTGAGGTGCGTGCTCACAGCGCTCAAAAAGCTGAAAGGGTTCTTAAAGAAAAAGTTTGCCAATCCCTGATCTAGTTGAATTAAGTTTTTTTTAGAAATTTTTTTACATTAGTCTGTTATATTTTTTTGGCAGAATAATTCAGTGACTAGATAGGGCACCACTTTAAATTTAATATTCATTTATTTAAAGGTTACCGATTTTATTTCTATGCTAAACTGTCAATTGCCAGGCATATCACTTTGAACATTGGGATTTGTACTAATAATTGACTGTATTTGAAAATATATAAATAAAATTTGATTTTTTTTCTAAAAACATTTAACTCAACAAGTTTGTAGAAATAGTTCAACATATAACACAAGTAAAATGTTGACATCACCATTTTTCAGATAAAATAAAAAGTTTTCAGACAAAATAAAATCTAATAATTATTAATAATATTAATGTGTTTAATATTAATGTGAGAATTCAAATTCTAAGCTTATAAATTGTTTAGCATCAATGTCTATTAATGTGTAAGAAATACCTTTTTTAATCCAACAAAGACAGGTTTTTCATCTAAACAAGAGGGGATCATCTCGTAATCTGAATATAACCTTTTGCAATAATGGACTGAAATACAATCCTATCCCATGCATTTTAGGAATAACTTTGGACTATAGTCTAACTTATTTTCATCCTGTAACTAGACTTACGTCAAAATTAATTTCTAAGAATAATCTCCTCTGAAATCTTCTGATCATCCATGACTGTTTAAACTCCATTCATAGCATCCTTTCCTAAAGAACTATGCTAGTGATAAAATATGAATATGACCAGGAATTTAAACATCTGTTTGTTTTTTAAAATAGAATTTATTGGTCAATTAGAAATACAATATGAATACAATGTTTTTTATGGATATTCAGCATTGCTGTCTATGGTTAATCTTGTGTTTAAACCTCCAGCGATACGTGATTGCGCTTGAGGCTGCAAGGGATTGTTCATAATTGAGTGTTCTTGGATTTTTTGGGGGTGGAATATTCAGGTTTTAGGCAACTGGTAAATTGCCCAGGTATCATTAAATATTTCTATAGGAGCTACTATTCGGTCTCTTGTCTTAATTACAAAATGTAGAGATTAAATCACAGTTATTATTTTTGAAGATTAATTGATATCATAATAACGAGATGGCAAAAGCGAGGAAAATTGTGATACTGGTTATAGGGAAGTGTCCTTTTATTATAGTGGCTTTAATTGAAAAAATTTCCTTAGGATTAACTTTGGTACAATCTGTGATTAATTTTTTAATCAGGTTCAGATATTGACATGTATGAAGGACATGTTCAATGGTTGCTTCTTATTTGCAAAGTGGTCATGTCGAATCGATTTTGATTAAACTCCACTGCGTGACCAGAAAATGATTTGTTGGCAGTGCAGTGAGATTTAATTTAATTATGAAGTCCAAATGTTTGGACTCCTTATGCCAGTATCTAAACTTTTTTATGATCTTCTTTATTACATTCAAAGATCAGCCTTTCAAGCTAATTGTGCATGCGTCTTTTGCGAGTGTTAAATAATAAATGAATACTTCCCTCTACAATACAAGATATAGTATTTATGCAGGAATAAAAGGAATCCTTTTATTCCTATGACTCAAATTCTTTTATATGAGCAAATCTGAAGTATTGTTGAGTAAAGCGTGAGAGTAGAATTCTCACTTTAAATTACTATTTACAATGTTTGAATGAATGACGTCGGTGAAATTGTCTAGAATTTACTAAACGTCACTCTAACTGAAACTTAATTATAAGTAAATAAGCATTTATTTATTATTTAACACTCGCAAAAGATGCATGCACAATTAGCTTGAAAGGCTGATCTTTGAATGTAATACAATTGTACACATAGCGTCTTATAAAAATAAATGCTTATTTACTTATAATTAAGTTTCAGTTAGAGTGACATTTAGTAAATTCTAGACAATTTCACCGACGTCATTCATCCAAACATCGTAAATAGTAATTTAAAGTTAGAATTCTACTCTCACGCTTTACTCAATAGTACTTCAGATTTGCTCATATAAAAGAATTTGAGTCATAGGAATAAGAGGATTCCTTTTATTCCTGCATAAATACTATATCTTATAATGTAGAGGGAAGTATTCATTTATTATTTAACACTCGCAAAAGATGCATAATTAGCTTGAAAGGCTGATCTTTGAATGCAATACAATTGTACACATAGCGCATATAAAAATAAAAAGATCTTCTTTATTGTAATTCCTGGAAGGTAATTTTTGAGAAAAACTAGAAATGGTTTGTTTGGTAGATCCAGTTATATAAATTTTCAAGTGCATTTAAAGGATTGACTTAAGAGTTCAGAATCAGCGCTTACATTCCTAGCCAAATAATGAAGAAACATATTCAACATATAGCTTTTTCTTCAACAGAAATTTCACCCAAAACAATCATAAAAAATACATATTTCCCATGATCTTGGTAACAAATTCCAGCATTCTTCATTTATAAGTGTAATTCACTATTGTCTTTTATAAATTACTTTCTTAAAATTTTTTGTATAAGATTGAATAAAATTATAATATTTTCCTTTTTATTTTCCTTGAAATGTAAAAAAAAAAAAAAGTTATTTTTTTTACATTTTTTTAAAAAAAGATGCTAATGGGTTTTTCTGTAAGAATATTTTCACAATATAATTTAGTTAAAGATTACTTTTAAAACTTTCTTTTAATTTATTTGAAACATCTCATGTTGAATGTATTTTTTAATTTAAAAAATATTATTAGAAGAAAAGCCTTAAGGGTAATATAATTAATTGTGTTTCCTAAATTTTTGAATGTATACAATTAAAAGATTGACATTAATTTGTTTTTATTGATTTGATGTGAAATTTAGCTCTTTGAAGTAGATTATAAAAGTAAAATACATACTTGAGAAGTTTTTGTTTTATCAGTAGTTAGTGAGATTTCAATACAATCATTCATTAGCTGTTGACAACAGATTAAAGCCCACAGAGAGGAGTAGGATAACTGTTCCTGTAATAATGTTAGGCTATAACTTATTTAGTTATCCATATATTATTTCCATCAAGTTATCTAAAGAACAACATCAAGAGAATCATCATCTCATTTTTAAATACTTAAAGAAAGATCTAATGAGGATTATTACTCAATATTCACATAGGTAGAAAACTAATTAATATTTAATAATTTTGAGACTCCGAATTTTGTCTTGTCAGGATTGCTTACAGAAAACTTATAACTCGCATATCCTAGATACAACAAAATATTTTAATTTAATAATGATTCCAACACAATTGAAATAAAACAACTATATAAAAATAATTATTTTCTTTATTATTGAATCAGTTTTCACTCTATATTAGGGCCTAATATAGGGTAAACACCTGTTCAGTAATAAAGAAAGTATTTATTTTTATATAAGTATTTTACTTCAATTGTGTTGGAATATAGGGCAAAAAATGGTTCAATAATAAAGAAAATATTTATTTTTACATAGTTGTTTTATTTCAATTGTGTTGGAATTGTTATTAATTATTTGAAAACAACATTATGGACAAATTTATGTTTGACCATTGTTAACAATATTTTTATCTAGACAACAAAGGAAGTTTGAATACTTTAATATTTCATTTTTTATTTACACTGTTGTCTTATTATATTTAATATTTATGATCTGTTCATTTACATATTTTCTTTGACAATAATATTAAAGAAGATTTTTTTCAATTGTGTAATGTGGTAAAATTAATTGAAAAATTTAAGTATGAAGTAATGGATAATTTATGAATTTAATTATTTTAATAGCAAATTAGATTATTTTAAACTGGTATTTAGAAAACAGTATTCATATAAAAAAGTATTTTGATGAAATATTCAAATTATATAAAAAGTTCTCTTACTTAAGTACTCTCTTAACTGTTTATTCTCGATTTAATATTCCTTCTATATAATCCATTAATGTGCATGATTCATTAACATATTGATCCCACATTTCAATAAACTAAGTTATTTTTGTTCATCCTAACTGTGTCTATAGCTGGATGGACATATATGTTTGTGGAATAATTGTTTAATTTTTTTAAGTATGTATGTATAGTTAAAAAAAGTTTCATCTTTTACTTTACATATATGTATATGCACACACAATACCATTTGATGTTATTTTAATATATTTGATATATTGATTGCCCAAAGCATGAGCTGGTTATCATCATCTCAAAAAACTTCTTTATTCAGTATACATTTTAACTAAGCCCATTGTGAAGTTATATACATGTGGAATCCTACTGGGGAATTTTGCATAATATTGCATTTGCAGTGTGGCTGCATATATATATAATATTTTTAATGGATGTTGTAGATGGAAATATTTAATGTGTGAAGTTATCCATTTATAATTACTTAATTAGAAAGCACATAACCTAAAACAGTAGCTAATGAAAACCAACTGTTCCAGACCAAGAGTTAAAGTGAAATTGGCAGGCTGATTGCATTTCAATATGTATATATTGTTTTACTTCATCATCATTCTTCTTATTGTTATATTGGCTGGCCAAGATGTGGTATGATTATCATCAGCTAATATTTATTTTATTTTCACTCCATTATGAATGGCAATTCAACTATAAAATCATGATGATCTAATCCTTTTGACAAATGTTACTTTACAATATCTATATATATATCATAATCTTTCTAAAATGAATGGTGTGTGAATCATAGTATTATCATTTACAAGTGTCTGCTGCTGATGTCAATTAAAGATTTATATTTTTATGCTGATAAATAATATATGTAATTATATTTGAAAGATGGATAGTAACAACAGGAAAGCAGATGTCATAGAAAAATAATAATTTTATTTTCAATACAATTATTTAAAAAACATAATAAATTTCTTTTGATTTTTCTACTAGACTTGTTTTAGACTTCAGATTAAATTTTTTAAAAAACCATGGTTAATGAGTTAAGTCTAAGTGAAAACTGACAATCCTAGTCAACTATAGTCAAAACCAAACAAAAAAACCAGTTATCATTTATTTAAACATGTATATTGGGAAAAATGAATACTTTCTAGATAGAATCTACTGATATTATAGAGGTATTTAAAATAAGGAAATAAATCAGCTTGTGTTTAGAGGTAGAGATATTATAAGAAATGTTTGGGTGAAACCGAGATGTAAAAATAAAGAATTAAATAGAATTATAAAAAAATAGATGATTATGTAATATAATTGAGGTGGTGAATTGGAAAAGTATTAGCATTTTATTTGAAGTGTTTGTTTAGGAATGTATATATGTAAATTATAGAGGAAGCAGTTTTTAAATTTTAACATATCCTAGTTTATTTTTTGTTTTAACTTTATTACTTAGCTATTTCAGCTGATTTTTTTTTCCTCATGAAAAGAGTCATTCTTGCTCAAGTGGAATTTCTGCATCTAATCATGAATTGTGTAAACAAATGTTAATTTCTCATTTTCGTGGCTAAGATGTCAAGATAAAGATTAATTTTGCAGTTTCAGACATTTTATTATATAGAAATCATTACGATTACAAGACGTACTATAATTTAAAAAGCCATTCAAGGGAAAAAGAAAGAGGTTACATAATTTAAAAGAGACAAATATAAAGTTGTTTATTTTATAGGAGAAAAAAATGATTGTTATGCATTTAAAAAAATACTGTCAATAATGATTTTTTTTTTTTTTTGGAATGTAAATACAAATAATAATGCAAATATTTTTTGCTAGTTTAAGTGCTTAATAATGTTGTTTAATTGCTTGAATTTTTTAAGAATTATATTTATTTGTGTTGTTTTTGAAAGTGTTTAATATCCTATCACAACCATCCATCAACCCAGAAGTCAGATGAACCTACCACATTACAAATACTTTAGGAACAAACTTTTTTTTTCTCATGTGCCATAGCATCAGCCGGGAAGCGAACCCACTATCCCAGGACAATGCTTGTAAAGCAGTTGACCTCGACCACCAATGCTTGATAAACTTTTTCAATTAAACAATATAGAACAAATAAATTTATATGTATAGAAATGGAAATTTTATATCTTTTGTATTATCACGAATCTATTCAAGGAACTTATTAATTTCTTCATAGCGTAAGCATGTATTTTAAAGACCTACAGATGTCCCTAGTGACGATTTTTCAGACGCTCATTGCTAAGGTTTACAGCCTTGTTAAAACTATTACTGAAATAATAGTGAGCGTTTAATAAATTTATAATTGTAACTATATTATATATATGGAACAAGAAGATAATAGTTTTTTCACTGATTTTAAACTAGATTATAAGATTTAAACAAAATAATAGATATATTTCTCAAAATTATGTATCAATGAAATGGTTTTAAAAATATAACAAAATGACACTTTTAAAACAATTTTGGAAACTGAGGCAAACCTTAACAACCACATTCTTAAAATTATTGGAAAAGGCTATTATTAGTATATTATTGGAGCTGCAAATTACAATAAATTTTGTTCCAAGCTCTGCTTCCCTGATGTACAAATTTACATAGTATACAATAGCTCATATTTTGTTGATAAACATTGATTGGACTAAAATATATATTGTTTTCCTGAAGATTTGTGATGATAGTGTTTTAGTTATATTTATATGTTGAACTATTTCCATCATCCAATATGAGTATCGAATGTCTTTAGAAAAATTTAACTTCATTTAAATATTCCAAATACATTTCAACTGTTAGTAATAGCACATCAAATAGGTTAATATATGTACAATGTTTCAAGATGAATTATTCTCCCCTCATCTTAAGGCGTTCCTTGCCTGTCCAATGACAGTACTAGCATGGGAATCGAAATCCGGACTTTTAGATTCTTGAATATTGAATTTCAAGGTAACATTCTATCCAACTGAGTCACCCTGCCAAAGGCAATAGCCAATAGAAATTTCATATACTTATTTATGAGGTTCCTCTGATTTCTTTATTTTTTTGTAAGAGCAAAGTTGATTCGTGGTTTCCATATATTATGTATAGTTAAACTAGGTTGACTTATGGGATTGTTTGCCATTGTCTTGTGAGCAGCTTTTTAAAATTTTATTTTTTGTACTTTTTCTTCTCTATCCAATATTTTTGTATTTTCCCAATTGAACATGTTCATTGGTACATACATGGTCTGCTACCTTAGACATATATGTTTTCTCTCTTCTAATCATCAGTGTGTTTTCTTGCAAGCACTTTTCAATGGGATGATTGGTCTCACCAATATATGTTGCTCCACAATTACATGGTATTATCATAGATTCAGTTTTTTCTTTTCAGCATTTTAAGTTTAGGCTTTGTAGATGTTAGAATTTCTCATAGTATGGTATGGCTCTGTTCAGATGTTATGCTGATTGCAGATTTTTCTTAATTTATCTGTTATTTTTTGTATATATGGATACACTACAGTACCTATAATTTTTTCTTTTGATGGTATTTTTTGTTGTCTGTTTAAGGTTTTCTTAATAACAGCTGATGGATAACTATTTTTCATAAGAGTTTGTTCTATATAGATCTTTTTTCAAATCTCTGGTTTCTGAACAAACTTCTTTTGCTCTGTTTCATAGTGATAGTATAACTCTATGTTTTTTGTTTCTGGTGTGATTGGATGTATAAACTAAGTATTTTCCTGTATGTATGGGTTTTCAATAGATTGTAGTTTTTATTTTGCCATGAGGGACTCTTGTCATAAGAACATCTAATGCCAATTTTTGTTCTTGTTCTGATTCTATTATGAATTTAATTGAAGGGCATATGTTGTTGATGTGATTTCCGAAAGTTTGTAGTAGTGCTTCACCATGTGCCATACAACAAATGTATCATCTACATAGCGAAGCCAAACTAGGTGGATGTGGAATAGTTTTTATGGTTGTAGTTTCAAGTTCTTCCATGTAAATATTGCTACTCAGGTGTGATAATGGTGAGCCCATAGCCATTTGGCTTCACTATGTAGATGATACAGTTGTTGTATGGCCACATGGTGAAGCACTACTACAAACTTTTTAGAAACATATCAACAACATATCCCCTTCAATTTAATTCACAATAAAATGAAAACAAGAACAAAAATTGGCATTCTTAGATGTTCTTGTGACAAGACTCCCTCATGGAAAAATCAAAATTACAGTTTATTGAAAACACACACCTACAGGAAAATAATTAGCCTATAAATCCAATCACACCAGAAACACAAAACATGGAGTTATACTATCACTTTGAAACAGAGCAATCGTGTACTCACTTATTAATTGTGAAGTTTTGGTAGACTTAGTGGAAATAAAATCATGATTATATTAATAAAATCTTCTAAAAATTTTATAAATTGAAACTATTAAGTTTTATTTTTAATTTTATTGCAAAGTAGGGGGTCTATATGTCCTGGGTTTGTCCTTGTTTTATCTTTATCTCTTATGCTTTTTTTTTTTATTTCGTTTTTGCATTGTTTTTTTTTTTTTTGAACATGTGTTCCGATTAGGCCCTGTGGAAAAATATAGATATTACTGAAAATCCACATATATATTATGCCGGGTTCGAACCGCATGATTTCTAACATACTCTACATGCTAGGTTTAACTGGGTTTAAACCTTATTTATAATAAATTTATAATATTATATTATAAATATGATGTGAACGAACCAGCATGTTCGAGCAAAGTAGAGAATACTATTGATGGCAGGGCCATCAACAAACCCCACAGTCAGACCAAGCTATGCAACACATAACACGATTGCATTTCCAGACTGTGGCCCATCTCGACTGCTAGATTCAAACCCCTACCATCCAAACACTTTATTTGTTTTGGAGTAAACCCCGGGCGCCAACTAGTTTCAAAACTAACATGTTCGGATAGTAGGCCTATAATCCAGCGCTCGAAAAATCCCTTAACTAGCTCAGTCTATTTTTAATTCAGTAACAACTTATTCCTTAACTAGTGGCAAAAGAATTGACTGACAAAATAAAGCTTTAAGTTTAAAAGACAATTTATTTTAATTAACATTTATTATACTAATTCTAAATATTTTATAAATCTTATTTGAATGAACAAGGGCTTATCATCATTTTAGGCTCACACATATATAATAGCAATATAATATAACAAAGAATTAAATAATATTTGACATTTAAATACAATGAAATCAATATATACTAACGCGTGAACACACACAACATTTAAACACACACATTAATAGTTCGTCTATGTATGCTTTTGAATTAATATTACTTGACTCTTGGAGGCTTTATGAATGTGATGGCTACTTTAGAAATGAGTAAGAAAAATGTTATTACCTAGGATTTTAGAACATGGATACTTCTTGCTGCTTCTAATGAAGTATTTCTAACTGGTTAGATTTGAAGTTTCTTGAGGAGGTTTAATGCTTATTCATTGGTATTATTCTTGGAGACAGTTAAACATTGACGGTGGATTTCAAGTTGTTATGTGAGCATTATCCTTTTCATGGGCAGGTTTTTCTGTTTCACTGGAACTCAGGCTGGAGAAAGTTGTATGTTTCCGATATTTTTTAACACTGCATTATTGACTGATTTAATCTCAACTGCACAATCTCAATTGTAATCTCAACTGTTTCTCAAATGCAACTGATTGTCCAATAAAAAATTGACTATTTATACATGAGACGTGTTGTCATTTTGATATCCTCCAGCTATATCTGTTGTCGAAGCTCTTTCCTTGTTTTTAATTGCATTCCTTTGATAATCTTTTAATTATGTGTTTTTGAAGATCATTTAATTAGCAGTCATGCAAATGTGTTGTTTTTACATTTTTTAATTAGTAGCCATCACTGTGTTTTTTAATGATAATTTTCTATATCATTTTTTTTATATTTGATACGCATACATTTATTATATTTACAATTGCACATATATGTTTTACTATCAAGTTCACATTAATTCGTCATTTACACACATATATATAATTTAAGATCAATTTACTATTTAGTTTTTAAGATGACTTTTTTTTAACTTAAATAAAAAGAGATTTTTACTGAGGCTATAACCTCGATAATATGCGTGTAAAATGCGATAGTAGGGACCTCTACAGGTGTTTTAACCATAAGCTTACAGGTGTTTTAACCACAAGCTTACGCTATGGAAGAAAGCTTGTGGTTAAAACACCTATAGCGATCCCTACTATCGCATTTTATACGCATATTATCGAGGTTATAGCCCCAGTAAATATTACTTACGTAATCAATGTGCGTTTAATAAATTTATAATTAAAAAGAGATTTATATTTTTAAACTTTTAAGTTATATTTCAACTAATAATAATAATAAAAAAAAACTCTTTAACTTCTTTTAATTTTACATAACTATGAATTAATTGTTTCTAGCCAAAACTCTTTAAACTTAAAACTTTTAGTTTGATGTTTCTAAAGCAACCCCCCTCCCCCCTTTTAAGTAATTAATTGTAACTTTTACTTGAAAAAACTCTTTGACTTTTAATTTTACGTTTTTCAAAAACATACTGCAATTAAAAAAAACTCTTAAACTTTTACATACTATTTTCTTTTAATGAAAGATTTTTATTTCAATAATTTTAGACAAAATTATTATATGTACCAACCACGATATTGGTACAATATATTGTGATGATCGCACATACTGTGATCACACATATAGATATTTAACATTTAAATAATATAGTATTCTGCAAGCGCTTTCAAGAGATGCGCTCTCATCTTCCTAGCTCTAAGTGAATTAATTATATGCAATTATGCAAAGTTCAAGGTTAATTGCTCCATTTTCTTGATATTGTGAAACATGTGTCCTTGTGGTTGAAGGCATTGCAATCCATCAATATGAAGCAGGCTTCCTTCACTTTTCTTTTCAAATCATGCCTTTCTTTGCAGACCAGGCTGACATCTTGAGGTTCACACTGGTGTCCTGTTATTTTTTGATGAATTGCAAAGATTGAATAACGTGATGGATCTGACTGAGCTTTAATATACGCATATTTATGTTGTTGTAATCTGGTTTCTATTGCTGCCTTGGTCTCTCCATAATATGAGGATCTACAATTTGCATGAGTGCATGCAATATTGTAAATGGCTTGAGGTGTTTGAGACAGTGCTAATTTATCTTTAGTGTTGTTAAGCAATCTGTTAGAACTGGGGGGGGTACAGAAAGTTAGTTGAAACTGTCTGTTAAATATTTCATAAAATTTGTTGTGTAAATTAGGAATGTATGTCAGCAGAAGCCTGTGTGTATGTGCATTGGGTGTATTGTTGGTTACTTTATTGTTATAATGTATGATTTTTCTGTCGATCAGCCTGTGTTTGAACCCCATCTTCAGTAAGTCTTCCCTGTATAATATTACACTTGTCTTCCTATCTGCATCCAACTTACACAGCTGTTGGTTCCTGTGCAGAAAGGATGTGAGCCCAGCTAATTTATGGTTGGTGAGTGTGATGGAACTGGGTTGGATATGACCTCTTACTTCAACTGGTTTTATAAACATTTTGAATGTCAAGTGTGTGTGTTCACGTTGAACCAACAAATCTAGATATTTTACTTGCTTGTTAAGATCTTCCCATTCCATGTTTAAAAAGTCAAAAGAGAGCAGTTCTGGAGTTCATTTTTGATTTCATTAATGACATCAGTGTTGGCAACTATAAACAGATCATCCACACATCTAGGGTAGATTTTAAAATCTGATAAGTTATCATATTTTGGCAAGATATGTTGTTCATGATGGTCAATTACAATGCTGGCAATAATCCCACTAATTGGAAGACCCATAGGCCATCCATCCTTCATATAATACCACTCCCCATTAAACATTGCCATTATATTATTATGTAGCCAACTTAAGAACTCAATTATAAATGTAATCCGGGCTTGGTCTATATTCCTGTTAGCCAATGCTTCCTTTACGATATCTATAGATTTTGGTCTGTTGATGGAACCATACAACTCGGTTATGTCCATAGCTGCTAGCCTTGGGTCTGCATTTATTTGTATGTTTTTGATTTTTGCCACAAACTCAAATGAAGACTTTATTGTGTAACCTCCAAAACCCAACATTTCAATCAGCCATCTGTTCACCAACTTGGCCACTTTAAAGTAATGGGCTCCCCCAAAGTCCAACATTAATCTTAATGGGGTTTGTGACTTATGCGTTTTTGCATTGGCAAAAATTCATGGCAGTATTGTAGCGAAGGGTATAATCTGTAATATTCAGATTTTGAGAAAGCCTTAGCACAGTGTGCCCACAAAATCGAGGGTATAAACTTTTCTCTATTTACTTTGATGTTAAAGTTCTGCATTCTCTGAAACTTTAGTTTATCGATTTTGCGGCCACACTGTAATAAGGCTTTCTCAAAATCTGAAAATTTCAGATTATACCCTTTGGCTACAATACCACCACAAATTGATAAAAAAAACTTGAAAATATTTATGCAGTGCAAAAGATTTTGAATTCTTACATAAAGTATTAAAAATGGATTGATACCAATCTGTCCTTCTATGAGAATAGTATAATGAAAAAATTAAATATTAATATGAGTAAAATTTATTTTTAGTTTTATATCAAATGAAGTTTTCATTTTTTTTTCACTTCTATTGTGATAGTAACCCCATAGACTCAATATTGGAAGTACGCTTAAAAATTATTTTAGTAATAATTATAATTTTCAAGTCATGTCATATATATATATATATGCATAGCATTAGTAGGGAGATCCAAAATGGTGAACATATTTTAAAACAACTCTAAAAATGTGTATCAAAATTTTAAAATGATGATTAAATTCAAAATTTACAGAAAATAGTCATTAACAAAGTTAAGTTACTAATCCTACATTACACTGAAGATTTTATTATTAAATATTCCTTATTAAAGTGAAGAAATTGATCATAACATAGTCATAATTTAGTGGTTTATATTTGATTTAAAATCACTTGTAAACAAACAACCTACATATAATATAATATTTAAATGTGCAAGAATGGGTTTGTGGGTATTTGTATTTGGAATAAAGTAATGTTTAATTTATGTAGAAAAAAGAAATACACCTGGGTCTCATTTTATACGGTAAATAGGTTCCATAGAAAACCCGCATTAAAAAAAATCGCACAAAAATTGACTTAATTTACCTTGAAAAATGGGGGATAGGTGCTGTAATTTTCAGAATTCGCATAAAAGCAAAGCAACAAGAAAACATTACTTTAAAATTCACATTAAAAAAAATAAGCAAATAAAGTATGATTAATAAAAAAATTACAAATATTTGAAAAAAATTAATACAAGACAAACTTTTTTTTACTTTTTTTATTATTACAGTATTTAATTTTACATTTTTCATACATATTTTAATCATTACCACTAGCGTTCGTTTGTAAACTGATAAGAAATCAGATTCGATGTGATGTGATGTATTTTGCAAGAATCTCACAGCAATTATGCCCAGAGAAACCTGTTAGCCACTTTATTTTTATTCATGATGTGATGTACAACTAGCGCCATTTTCAGTCTTGTGCTGTGTTAATGGTTTTCTGTTTCTATATTAAAAAAATGAGATGCAATCAAAACAAAAAGATTATGCATTATCATTAAAAAGATTATTTTCAGTTTATAAAATCTTCGTTTTTTATTTTAAAAATCTAAAAGATTATTTATTTCTGTTATATATAACAAAATACGGTTTAAAAGTTTAAATTTTAGAACATTTATTGCAATATTTTTATAAGTAAGTATAAATCTATTATTATTACTTAATCATTAGTATAAATAGATTATTTACATAGAAGCTAAGTTCTAAATACAGCTTCAAGCCATATATTTTTGGGAAAAAAAGTATTTCAAGTCAAAATAAGTTATTAATAATTTAAATTTCTTGATATCTAATAAATATAATGAAATATGAAAGATATTAAGAAGAAATATGAATCGCATAACTTCAAAATCACATTAAAATAATCCACATAAAACGAGACCCAGGTGTACTATAAAACCATAGGGATATAGCAGGAAACTGTATAACCTTACAAGAATGGCAAATTTAAAGGTTAAATTTTATTTATTTTGATATGTAAGGTTATTAGTATATTATTTAATATTAAAATAAAGATAAATCATTGTAATTTTAGCATCAGAATAATTTTATTTAAAATGTTTTGCATGTAAAAATGGGAAATAATATGACTGATTTTCTCACTTATTTGAAACAAGAAAGAGAACTTTATCATCTGGATGAAAATTGGTAGTTGTACCAACATAAATAATTTCACATACAAATTGTAATTGAGTAAAAGAATTCAAATTTACATCACTGTTCAATCTCATATTATACGGTATAAAAGGAAGCATTTGAGGTTCTATTCTTGTGAAGCTTGCTTGTAAACTTTATAAGCTATAAATATTCAAATTCGACATTGTAGCTACTTGATGCTTACCATGTTTGACCAGATCAACCATTAAACATTCATCCTTGGAGTTGAAGGGGAGCTTTTGTGATTATCATCATTAAATATGATTTAATAATAGCATAATAATTATTCCTTGCCTTATAATTCTGATAAAATTTTAAATTGAATAAAAGTCTCATTTTAACCTGGAAACTGTTTAAAATACAACCGAAGAGATTGGACCATTCAAAATAGTTTTGAATTATTAAAATTGCTATGTCAAATAGATATGTATTTTGTCTTTTGTCTATAATTTATTTCAATATTTATATATTCACAACTGTGAATTTCTAGCTTAATTTAATGATTGTGTTTTTGCTATTTTTACAAAAATAATCTTTTGGGAAATTGAAAGGAAATAGCCTTCACATCTTAAGAAGATAAACAACCAGAAATGTAATTGCCTTGGAAACCTGTGCTTAATTACCCTCAGACTTTATTTAAAATTGAGATAAACAATCTTGATATTGCTTTTTTAAAATAAAACACCATACCATAAATGGATCAATGTCACTGAAAAGGATATCTCACCTGTCAAATAATTTGGGAAAAATAGGTATAGCAAACTAATTGTATATTATAGAGTGAAATTTTGGAAGAATAAAAAAGATAAGTGTATTCATAAAATGAATTCTATTAATGGAATCAACAATAAATGTACACATAGATAAATTGGATTTATAGTAATCATAAACTTTAATGCATGTGTTAATATTTATCAATGTTCTCATCAGCACAAAGATCAGGTAATATGGTTTAAGTATTTATTTGTTATAAGTTGTTCACATGTGCTATTGTTAATGGATATAGGTTGTTCTCATTATTATAATTAGAATAATATTATTAAATTTTCGTAATGATTATGGGATGCTCTTGTCTTGTAGTACTTATATTTTATTTTTCTTATATTCATATCGTAATGTCTTGCATTTTAAAGATGTTTAAGTTTTACCTGTAATAGTAAGGGTTAGAAAATAAATAAAGAGTAAGTCCATGGCTAAAGCTCGAATATAGAATTTGTTATTAGGACCTTAATGTTATATTAAATGTTGGGCCATGTTGATATTATATTTGCTCAGAAAGAAGAAATATAACTAAATAAAAGGGATAAAACTAAATAGATATCATTTAGATAACATGCTCTGATAGAGGAGATATTTAAGATCTGTAAAATGTAGAGAAATCTCTTATTCTATTTTTATTTATAGTAGTAAGGATTCATTTATATCCTATATATTAGCAATGTTCTTTATTAAATTTGTACATGTTTTTGCAACATATAGAGTTCCACGTAATTTCATCTACTTACTGTCAGTTTATAACAGGCTTATAAATAAACCCATTTAGTTTAGAGAACTTGATTAAAGATATTTATTTTATCTTATTTTATTTTAATATTTTGTTAATAAAATTATTTAATTGTTATTTTTAAATATGATTTGCATTTTATTTATCCTCATCGTAAAAGACTTGTTTTTTAAAAATAATATTTAGTTAAAAGTAAAATTAATTCTTTTAAAGAAAATAAGATAATGCACACACATCAACTTAATTATTACTATTCCATTACACTTTTTCTATTTATACATATGTGAATGTAAGACATATTTAAGTAAACATTTATAGCGAAGCAACATAAAATTTAATATGATGTTAATATTTTTAGACTTTCAGTTAGTGTGGCAAAAATATTGATACATCATTGAAAATTAAATAAAGTTATCAATAAGTAAAAAAAAAAATCACTTCTCCAAATGGATGTAAAATATTGAAACTGTTGTTTTTAAGGTAAGAATTTAGAAATAATATTTCTTAGTTTTAAGCTAAACATTTTTTTATATTCAATATAAATACAGGCTGCCTATCTATACATACATTACACATACATATATGTATATAATATCAGGGATTTGAACACAGTCTTTCAAGTTCCCTTCAGCCATCCACTCTATCTCATACAACCAATACACTGCCACACAAGTGAAAAAGATAAATGATTTTTAATATATGTATTTTGTGCTGAATTAAATCTCATCAGTTGGTCCAGATCATCATCTCCTATACATATATATATAATTTATGTTTGGTTTTATATTAAGATAGCAAATCTTCACACTTTAATGGACATGCTTCAATCTTCCCCACCCTTCAATGTTTCAGACATTCATATCATTGAAAATCTGATAATGGAATGCCCAAATCCTTTGTTAATGCCAATATTATTGTCATGCCCATGTTGACCTCTGATCCTTCATAAGACCTTGTTCATTCAAATACACAAAATTTGATGATATATATAAATATTGGAGCTTTAAGAATAAAGCAGCATCAAATTAAAAAGGGGAAAGCATAAATAAACTCTAAAAAATAATTTTGAACAAGTTAAATTGTGTTGTGATTGAATTTAAATTGTGTTGTGATTGATTTTATAAATGATTGTGGCGGGAAACGGGGTTGATGCAAAAATAAAATTACCCAAAAGCCAATCTAATAAAAGTTGAATGACAAAAGTCAAGTAAAAGCCAAGAACCTAGATGAAGAATCAATCATGATCCAATTCTATTAATCAATTACTGAAATTTTACAAGAAGGATAGAAAAGGAAAAAAAGAAATCTTGAAAAACTTATGAAAAAGAAAAAAATCATGGAGAACATATGAAAAACAATATTTCAGGAAGATATAAAAACAGAAGACTGTTATGAAAATGTGAAAATTAGGGAAAAATTCAAAATTGATGAAATAATTGTAGAAGAAACTAAAGCTGATATAGAAATTAAAAAGACTATCAAGTCGATTTAGTGATGATTGAAAATTTTGTTTCTTACTCAGAATCAAGAAGAGTTTAAAATGAACATAGAGACTAATGAAAAATTAAAATTTGAAACTGAAAATTTTTAAATTGATATGGAAAAATTTTAAAAGAATGCGTTTGAAGAAAAAGATGATGCAGTAATTGACACTGAGGAATTACCATCAATAACTATAAAAACTTGTAAAGAAATTTTTAAAAGACAATACTGTATAAACTGTTTTAAATGTGAAACAAGGATTAGACAGGAAAAACGAAGAGATAAAAAGATATAATTATTAAAGTGATCAAATAGAATTTATTGGAAGTTGATGTGATGAACTGTCCAACAATCAAATATTTTGCGATCTGATCACTTTAGGATACAGTCCTGTTGAAAGAAGTCAGTTAGTATTTAAATCATAGAGAACAATGAGAATAGAAAATTGATCTAATTTAAACTTGCCTTTCATCAAAACAAATATTTATTAGATATGTAAAATCAAAATACATAGAGTGCTATCATCGTAAACAATGGTGTAGGTAAGAATTTATCATTTATGATATATTTTATGCTCTGAAGCCAACGACTGCAAAAGAAAAGTCAAGGAGGCGTATTTTATTATCAGTGACAACAATTCCATCAATAGACGCGACACATGCTTTTCTATCTCGAAAAAATGGACAAACTAATTTACATTTGCATATTTTATTAGTAAACAATACTACATAAATGATTTATAACTTACGTTGGCCATGAATATGAGGGAAAACCTCGAAAGCGCTTGGCCCATTTAATTGTTTTTGGTTTTTGCAGCTTCTTCGTCAGCGGGTAAATCGCTTTTATATGATGTATTTTATATTAAAACTTATAAATAAAGCCTTTTAAAGGGTAATTAAAACGAAGTCAATGGAATATATTGTTGTCAAGTTTGATATTTGGATTTTTTTTTTCACTGTTTTTTCTGTGGATCACTGAGGGCAAAATAAGATCTTGGTTGTATGTGATTTTAGGCATTTAGTTATTGTCAAAGATGATTGTGCTGAAGATCCATGCCTTTCCTTCATATGTAGAAATCAAAGATATCATCAAATTAAAAGAAAATCCACTAACAAATTATAAGAAAATCCCTAGTTTTAACTAGCAAGAAACTTTTTTTTTGTAATGTATGTATTGAAAAATGTCCCGGGACAAAATAAAGAAAAGTTCTTCAATATGTTAACCACAATATTCAATGATCTAATTTTATATTGTTTTAAATTGAACAGATATTCCTCTCAGTACTTCCCTAAAGTATGTATCTATTTTGTAAAAATCAAATTAGTTTGAACTTAGCTTATAGTTTAAATTTTATACCCTTTTTCTGATTTAGCAGTATCTCAAACTACTTTTAATCCAAACAACTATAAGCTTTTTAAATCTTTTTCACATGATAGCTATTTTTTTTTTTGCTGTTTTTTAAAACAAATATTATAATCTTACTGTAACTAATGGCAACAATGATAAAAAGCAAATTTACTATATTAACTGGTTATAATAAAAAAGTCAACTGAATCCAGTTAAACAAAAGTAATTTATGTTTTCATTTTTGCAATATTATATTTTTTAAATTTTTTATATAAACATTGTAATATGTATTTTAAATAATGCTTATAATAAAAAAAAGTTACAATTGAAACAAAATATATATTAAACACTTTTTATTAGCAATCATTAGTAGTCTGAACAATTGTAAAACACATTGCAGTCATTGTGGATTAATTTGAAATGTTTAATTTAATTTCATATAATAATTTTGAATATTAAATCAGTAATATTTATTATTTCTGATTTACATAGATATAGAGTTATAAGATAATATTTTAAAACTCTGATTAATTTTTTCAATTAATAGAAACATTTAATTCAAATATGTGTTGTTATATAAATATATAATAACAATAAAAATAATAAGTATAACAGTAATTAACTATATATATAATCTTTCAATCTACAGAAGTACTTTCAGTTAGTTCCTTAACCTGCCTCAAGTGCCGTTAAATTCGAATAACAAAATGGAAGCAAATGTCATCAACTCAAATCACATGAATCCCAAATTTTAATGTTAGCAGCTTATCTATTAATTATATTCATTTTATTTCTATTTATTAAAATTGCCTCCTTAATTTTTCTTTTATTATGGTTTCTCTCTTCATGAAGAATTTTAACACTTTCAATATCAAACTTAAATTTATATTTACATATCCTTTCATGATCCAAGAAAACTGAAACCGCCATTAAATCATTATCATTTTTACTTTTCATATGCTTTCTTGGCATGTAAATATAAATTTAAGATTGAGATTGAAAGTTTTAAGACTCTTCATGAAGAGAGAAACCATAATAAAAGAAAAATTAAGGAAGTAATTTTAATAAATAGAAATAAAATGAATATAATTAATAGACAAGCTGCTAACATTAAAATTTGGGAATCATGGGAAATGTTGATGATGTTTGCTTCTGTTTTGTTTTTTTAATTTAACGGCAATTGAGATAGGTTAAGGAATTAACTGAAATTACTTCTGCAGATTGAAAGACTGTATATAATAGTTAATTACCATTATCTTTATTATTTTTATTGTTATTACAATAGTTTTTAATTAACAGAGATTTTATTTGTATTTTATATATATATATATATGTATGAATATATGTTGCAAAACCATCAATTATATATTAATAGTAATTAAATGTATTTATTACTTAAATTACAGTCTTAGCTTTTTATTGATTTTAATATTTCTTCTATTGCTGATTAACATTGGATTTGCATTTTCATAAGCTGAAAAGATTCAACAATTTGTACTGAGGTTTTAGTCCGGTTATAATGAATGTAAAAGTTTGCGCATGGTATGGTTTAGTGGGCATGCCTTGAGACTAGATGACATTTCAAAATATAATAATAATGCTGATTGACTTTGTAGTAGTCACTCAATGATAATGTTAGCATCTTGCTTCGCTGCAGAATAAATTATCATGTTTGTAATTATATGATCAATTGTAGCATGTGTGCTAGAAGTAAGTTACAGTATTTCTTCTAATTGATAGTTTTGCTTATCTGAATATAACTAGATTTAAGTTTCTTAGTTACCAAGTTATGACAGTCTTAATAAATTCCAGTTCATTGCTGATGATTATCTGTTTTGTAGGTTTAAGTTTCTTGGTTACCAAGTTATGACAATATTAATACATTCCAGTTCATTGCTGACAATTATCTGTTTTTGGAAATTTTATCTATGATAGTAATAATCACTTAATGGGTAATTGTGATCTTATTTAATTATAGAATACAAACCATAGTGGAAAAATAAACTGAGTATACAATTGGCTGCTTTAAATTTAAACTGATAAAGAGATTGGTTTATAAATGATTAGTCATGATAGTTTAATTGCAAAATTCAAGCCTTATTATTGGCTAGAATTGGTTTATAAATGATTAGTAATTGCAAAATTCAAGCTTTATTATTGGCTAGAAAGTTAGTTGATGTAAAGTTACAACATTTCATCTTTGATGAAACTATTCACATTGTTATGTAATTGGTTCTGATTCTTAGAAATTAATTTTTATGTTGTTGCTTTATTGATGATCTCTTGACTATTTTTCTCAGTAATGAATTAGACTGTTGTCTGTCGAGTAACTTCTATCAACAAATCTGGATATATCTTAAATTCATATTAGATGACTAGATAAAAAATTTATTGAAAGCATGTTATAACATATGTAATAAAAAATAGAAGTACTCTTGATTAAAATCAGCTATATTTTATCTGCATGAAAAAAAGCCAAAATTTAGAAAATTGTAAAGAGGTTTTGAAAGAAGTGAAACTAAATATAAGGTCTTACTTAGTCATTCACCATTTATATTCTTGAAATGAGAGTAACTGCACTTCACACTGAGCTATGTAAATGTAGGAGGGATAGAAAAATAAGGGAGGCAATTTTAATAAAGAAGATAAATCCAAATATTAATAGAGAAAGTGGTTTAAAAACTATCTTAGTATAAAAAATAAAAAATAAATAAAATAAAGTGAAAACTAATAAGAATTAAAATAAGTAGTTTGTATAATAGATAATAGAGGGAGCTGTATATAGATTAAAAGAAATTAGAGTATATTATGGGATAGAAAATGGTGTAGTAGAAAGAGTTTAGTAGATATTAAGGTAAGATATAAAATAAAAATACATATAAGAATTAAAATAATTAAAATAATTTTATAAGGGTTAAGTAAATGGAAGAGGCAGGAATAAAATATGGGTAAAATGGAATTAAGGAATGGAATAAAATGATTAAAAATTAGGATAATAGGTGAAATGTAAAATGAAGTTAAATTTGTGAATAAAGTTATATGTAAAATAAGGTTAAATTATGAATATAGTAATATAATAATATTACATTGAAATTATAAAATTATTGTAAAAGAAAAAAAAAAGGTGAATAAATATTAGTATAATAATAACTAAGAATAGAAATAAAGGGTAAAGGAGATTTTAAAGTTATATAATAGTAAGCTTTATGAATAAACTTATGGTAATAATTAAGTTGGTAAAATTGTAAAAATTTAATAGATACATGTATGAAATATGGTTGTATTAATATAATGTTTAAATTTTTGTAGATCTGACGAAGACTGCTAGGAACAGTCGAAACTGTAATATTAATAAATAAATATATTTTGCTTCAAAGTGTCAAAAGAGTGGAATGTGGTTATTATATGTTAAATGTTAATCAACTTACAAAAAGATAGAATGATACCAATGTAATGGTACAGATTAGATGTATATCAGGAGGGTGATGGCAGTCATAATAAAAACATCATTATCTATAAGCATGCGCAAAATCATGAACAAATAGAAAGTAAGCAAAGAAGCGGTTTAATTATTAAGTGATAATAGACATGACAACATCAACAATTGTCATCACGAATCAACAATCATCCTTTGTGATTGGATTTTCAAAAACGATACTTAAAACATGCTAATCATCATCTACGCAAAGCCAAGTTTAGGGTAAATTATAAAAACAATCATCAAAATTTTATCTACACACACATATTTAAGTTCTAAAATTCACTAAAGCTATAATAATTATTGTTATATCTATATAATGTTTTTTTTAAAAAAAAACGCAAGATTGAATATATATATATGATTAGATTTTTAAATGATATCCATATGTTTTTATAATAAATGCAACCATCTTTTAAAAGTCATTCCTATCCTCGTTTTATTTTTTGCTATTTTTATTAAACTAATTTAAGAAAAGAAATTTGTCTAGCTCACTGTCATGTAAAATCATAAAGAGAACTGGGTCATTGTATGAATACTTTGATGTGGTTAAATTTCCGTAAAAATTGTGAAATGGAGTGAAAAACTTCTGTTTTAAGATCTGGAGAAATTTATTCACTAACTAAAATTGATTTACAGATTGGAGTTGTCAAAATCTAACTCTCTGTTTAAGGCTAAAACCTATAAGGAAAATAATAAAAGAAAACAGATTTTAGAATATTATAAATTACAATATCAAAAACAGTATAAAATCAATATCTTTACACAAATAATCTCACTCTCTATATATATTGATATATTAATGATAAAAGCTTTGATGTTATTAATAGCATGCCATTCTACTTAAAACTAAATAAATTAAATTATACTTAAACTATGAAGCTTAATATCAGGTTTTGAAATTACGAATATTTAATACTAAAAGCTATCTCGACCTCAGGGTGGCCTTTGAGCATTCCATCATCAGATTTTCAATTGGATGGACGGTTGAAGAGTTGGAGGGTGGAGTAGATTGAAGCCTGTCCATTAAAGTATGACGTTTGGCTATCTTAATATATATCTGAGCACTCATGGAATATATGTGTAGAGATAGTAATCTGGACCAACTGATGATTGCTGTTTTAGCATGAAATACGAATATTGGTGATTATTTATCTTTTCAACATATATGTGTTCAAGTGTATCAGTGTTATGAGATAGTGTGGAGAGTGGTGGGTCGTGTGAAAGTCTGTGCTCGTATACTCTATATATTATATATATAGATACGTGTATATAATAAGCTTGTGTGTTTCAGTTAAAAGCTGTCATTGTAAGAATATTTATATATAAACAACCTTAAATATTCTATTGCAGAACAAAAGATTCTCGATTATTTCTCCAAAGAAATAATATAGAAAAAGAAATTATTCATCCCCTGCCCCCTAGTTAAATGTCAGTTGACTATAGTTTCTTATCTTTTACTGTATTGCTAAAAAATATCTAATTATCCTTTTACAGATCAATGATAGGCTGACTAACTATTTGTTATGAATTATGCATAAAAAATTAAATTTCATGTTAATTCGAACTCATGTCATAGGCATGGTTAAGATATACATTTTCCATTATATCTTTAGCATCTACATATATATATATATAATAATAATAATGATGATGAATATCCCACAGAAGTACTTTCAGTTAATTAATCACTTAACCTTCTTCAATTATCCTTCATCAAATTATATTCTATGATTCCTGAATTTTTAACATTAGCAGATTGTTCATTAATTATTAACATTCTATTTCTATTTATGAAAATTGCCTCCTTAATTTTTCTTTTGTTATTATGAAATTACTTCTGTAGATAATATTTTTTATTAAATATTAATAGCATCATATTCATTATTGTTTTTTATTATAATATTTATTACATAATGGGCATGTTATTTTATTTACATATATGTTTAAAAAAAAGTTAATATAACTTACGAAAAAAAAATTTTTCTATGTTTCTAATTTCTTCTACTGTAGGTTTAACATTCAAGATAATTTAATAAAAGTCTAAATTAATCAATTCATAAATGTGCATTGACAATAATTGTTTTTTTTATATAGTTTTATTTATTTTTTAAATTTACATATCTGTATTGCAGCTGAAGTTGTCACATATTGAATTCAGGTTACCAACAAGGTCTACAGTTAGTGAAAAATTCTTCAGATATAGAGGTAATTTGAGAATAATCAATAAGCATTATTTAACCAGGAAGTGCCTCTTCTAGTGTAAAATACTGGATGAGCTGAAGTTAGATATATTTTCTGATATAATCAATCTCTGTCTTATACTTTGACACTTCGTTATTATCTCTCTTTTTTTCATATACTGTTTTCAGTGACTATTTATGTTAATTTAAATTTTGATCAGTTATTTGGGTTAATCATTGCAAATATTCTAAGTTTATCACATCGTGAAACAGTGAAAGTGAATCATTTTATGAACACTAAATGCCAGAGCTTATCAAAAAAATTTTTTTAACTGCCATTATCAGTTACAGTTAATTATAAAGCTAAAATAAAGCCATTCTTGAAGTTATATATTTGAATAGAATCAAAAAACTTTTTCCATCAATTAGTAATTTAATTGCACACCAATTAATTATGTATAAAATTTAATTTATATAATTATATTATATAAATTAAAGATTTAGCGGTAAAGGCCTGAAATCCGGGCACGGCCGCTTGGGGCATTGTTTACGTGTCAAAACACATAAAAATGCCATTTCGGCGCCTGCGGTCTTACAGGCTAATACAACATTTATGTATTGTATTAACCCATTGAGCTAGGCCACTTTACATGACATCGCACAAAAATATTACGGCCTGTTTTGTGCTTCAAAGCTATTTACGTGTATTCGTTCTTTTCATAGCTGATTACCGTATCGCTTGAGGGTGTTTAAATTTCAAGGCGGTACGACTTTTTCAAGTCTCCGTAATAGAGTAATGTCATTTCGATTTAAAAAATGTTGTTAATTATTAAGAATTGTCATATGTGTCCCCACTCTTCCCGAAAAAAAGGCTAATATGTAAAAAAAATTGGCAAAGTGTATGTTCGAACAGACTTCGACAAAGCTCACGCGCTAAGTCACGTTTCAGCATGATGGGGAAAATATTCGAGACCACTAAAAGATCTGAGACGAACATGCAATTTTGAAACTTTTCTTCAGATAAATTGCCGAGTGCAGAAAGTGTGTGAGATTGGTTTTTTTTTTTTTACTTTGTCAGGCACACATAATGTCCACTTTTTATTACAGCAATAAAATCGAATAAATAATTTTAAAAAGTCCAAAGTTTGTGTCCTTTTTTTTTTTGTTTTTTATTTCATTCGAAATTGACAAGTATTTGGATTCAATTTTTTGCAGCGGGGTTAAAATAAATGACGACTTTGGTTGACTTTTTGTTAAGAATAACAAATTACGAATACACCCCACCCCCATCCCCAAAAGCAGTTTATTGTAGAAGGCTAAAAAAAAAAAAGGTAATTCGAACGAAATAGAAATCAAAGTAAAAAGTGAGAAAAAGTTGTTTCAAAAAAAGAAAAAAAAAGGTTAAATTCTTGACTTTTTGGTTACAATTCTTTTTCTGAGTGTGGGTGGGTGTTTGAAAACAATTTTTTAATCGGCAAAAACACAAAAGTAAATTTGGATTTAATATTAAGAAAAACAATTACGTCAACCAAAAAGAAATCAAAATTCGAAACAAGTCCCAAAGTTGATTCTCTTTTTTCAGCGCTGTTAAAATAATTGACTATTTTTGTTGCCTTTTTGTTAATAATAAACAGTACAAATTCCCCCCTCCCTCCCCCGCTCAAAAAGCTGTTTCTTGTAGTAGCCGAAAAAAAAAAAAAAGGCTAATTCAAACATAATCTAAATCAAAGTGATAACAAGTTTTGTTTAAAAAAAAAAGTAAAATTAATAATAATAATAAGAAAAGCCATTTAGTCAAGACAAAAAAAAAATAAAAGAAAGGTAGAATTAAGTTCTAAACAAGTCGCAAATAATTGTATTCTATTTTTTCGGCAGTGGGATTCAAACAAATTTTTTTGACATCGTGAAACGGTCCGAAGTTTTAAAATGATAAAAAGAAAAAAATAAAATTAGCAAAATTTCTTGAAAAATTATCAGGTTCCAACAAAAAACCCACAAAAAGTAACGAAAGGAAGAAATCATGTTGTAAATGAAATAAAAATTATTCGTTTAATCAATATTAGAAAAAAAAAAACCTTGTTGTATAAAAAAAGAAAAAAGTTGTGGCGACCCGGTAACGTTATATTTCATTGATTTTGTCTAGCATCAACGCTCCAAGTGGCTTTGCCCAGATTTCAGGCTTTTACCGATTTAGCTATTACTGATTCAAACTATAAACATTGTAATTATTTAAATAAATAGTTAGTCAAAGAAAATTGGAGGCATCCAACATACCAAAAAAAAAAATGAATCGGGCTGTTAATGTGAACAATATCAATCAAGATTTTTCAAAGGTTTATTGAAAAAATAGATAGACTAAAACAATATGTAACATTAACAATAAACCAATTGCAACTTTTAATTTATATATATATGTAAAAATAAATATCTGTTTATTGTATTACTCATGAAATTCTATAATTACTTACGTAGTACAACTGGTCTCTGCCTACTTGGTCTCATGGTATCTAACATCTGTGTACATATATTTAAAACTTAAAAGGAAAAATCCAAATAAACACAGATAAAATTTAGCTATATAATCACTTAAAATAAAATTTGAAATAATTGATATTTTGATTAATTAATATTTCTTGATATTTTTGAAGTAGAAGTATAAATTGCTTGAAATTATATGAAAAGTCTCTTTTTAATGTAAATATTTTTATTTATTTCTGATTTTGACTAAAGTCTAAATTTTTATTGTAACAAAAGAACTCTATTCTTACCTAAAGTAAGGTTATTTGTTTTTATAATAAATATTGATTATAGAGTAAGAAATTTTTAAAGGATTAATAAATTTTTAAAATTATTTTTGGTTTTGATGAATAAATAAATTTGATTTTAAAAAAAAAACAGAATAATGGTAATTTAGTTATTACCTTCTTTTTATTAATCAAGAGGGAAAATACTTACTGTTAATTCTTTTGTTTTTAAATTTCTTAATATTTATTGTAAATAGTGGACTTAAAATAACTGACAGTTATTTTAGAGTATAAGAAAATCAGTTTCAAAGAGCAGTTGCTGCTGATCTCCATGTTGGTTAAGTTTTAACTACTGAAGAAATAAGGCATGATTATTTTATTACAATTTTATAGTCCAGTTAGTATGAAGTAAACATTGATGCTGAAGTTCAAAATTTATGGAGAAGCTGAAGAGAGGTGAGAATGTTCTGGATTTAAACTTATTTATATGGTAACTAAGACATACTAGAAATCTATATGATAAATCATTCTAGTCTTCGGAACTCCTATGATGTGTGTTGTGTGTATGCTGCTTTATGTATGTATGGAAAAATAGACAGAAGAAATTACTGTTATAACATATTGAAACAGTCAGCTTTTATAACCCAACTGTTCCACCTACTATATTCTATAGTAGTATCCTTTTATATATAACTACCACCAAATTTTCATATATTATGTTAATATTATCATAAAAACCTGGTTAAATTTAAACCTAAATACTTTAACTATATGTGTGTGTGCATATCTCTATATATAGAGAGAAAATTACATTGATATTCGTAAATCTCTAAAAATACGCACATATATATTTCTAATAAGAATTAAATGAAAAACGAGTTGTATGTGTAACTTAAGACTACATATATGCTAGAAGAATGATGTTAATAGGATTTAAAACATTAAAGATTTCTTTATTTTAAAATATTTATTAAATTAGTAATATTTGAAATTATATATTTCTGCATATATCGCTAAATTAAATGGTCGAGTTACATATATAACAAAATGTTTTTCCAAAGTTTAAATTTGTTTTGCTAGTCAAAGTGATGCCAGAAAAGTTAATTCTGGTCACTGAAAATTGACCCAATTTATATTTAGAATTAAAATTAGATTTAAATTAAAAAGATTGCATAAATTACCGCCTGTCATGGAGGTTAAATTGACCTAATTAAAAGTTAGATACAGCAGGCTTCCACGATTATTGGCAATAAGCGAATAAGCTAAGAAAATGATCTAAAAATAATATAACGAAGGAGAAAGGGGTATATTGGTATATAATCGGTAGCAGCCATCTTAAAGAGGCAGAAAAACTTGGACACTCAGTCTAATATTTTAATAAAGTACTCATAAAAGTATTAATGATGATCATGTCGGGATAAAGGCCTAAAATCTTGCCTTCTGCCTCCGATGAAAAGCTATCTGATATGGAGAAAGATGAAGTAACCACCATAACATTTAAAGAGGTCCCACGATGAAGAAATAACTTGTCAGCAGAAAGAAAAGAAAAGAACATGGTAAATACTCCTTCAATTCTAAAGCTTTCCACTAAACTCAACTCTAAAATGCTAGCTTAAATCTAAATCAATGGCCATAATAATAATGTAAACTAAACTTACTTATAAATGTAAATTTTATTTTGTTTTATTCCAATCCTAAAATCTTGCCTAAAGTATAAATGATCTAATAACTTTGTTTTAATCTTAAAATCTTGCCTGATTTGATAAATGATTTCATTTGAAAATACATTTAATATTTAATAATCTGATTTCCTGATTTGATTTCATAATTTCATAATTAAACTCATTTGCAAATTGATTTAATAATTTATAAACTGATTTCTGATTTACTGTTATAATTCGCTAATTGATAAATACTGATTTAACTGCTTTATAATTTTATCTGAGTTATTATTTACATAAATAACACCTTTCATTTATTGATATGATTTCTTTATTTGTTGTTTTACTTATAGAAATTATGATTTAGTTACATATTAATCTTATTCTAAGTAATTAAATGCTATTCAATTTCAACTTGCTAAAATCTATAATTTAAATGTTTTAATATAACTTAAGTTAATGATAATATTTGCCGTCATTAATCTCATAAACTTAAAATTATCGAAACTGAATCGGTTATATGTCAGCGAATGTCGCATAAGTTTAATTTTAAACAAAGCCAAATTTCAGATTTCACTTACGTGAAATCTTATCGTATTTTAAATCTTGCATTTCTTAATTAAATCTATGCCAAATCTTATTATTTTCCATTGTGATATTGTTTATGCTATATGTATTCAAAACCGAGTTTTATTTGTAATTAAACCATTAGTGAGAATTAAATATAGGTTCTCACGCATATATATATGTCATTTCGCGTATATATGTAATATGTGTAATAATGCACAAACTAAAAGCTCTGTTTTGAAATGGATAAAATATCCTAATTAAGATATAATTGCAAGTGTACAATTATTCTAAAATAAATTTGCTTTTAAATATAATATTAGACCAATATTCAGTTGAAGTGATAAAGTGCAGCATAAATTCATAATTTTGTATTGTAACTTCCCTCCATATGCTGTAATCCTCCTTAAAGAAATAAAAGCCTATATAGATAGCTTTAGAAATTGGATTCATAAATTTTCCTTAATAGTATAATTATAAATACTATCATATGAACTGATACAGGGTAGTTTCATGAAGGAAACTATTATTTAGCATCTTAATTTTATGATATGATAATGTTGTCAGCGGTGCGTGAGTGTCCTTAAGAAATGCCACGGCGTACTCGTTGCTGTTTTCTTTAATGGTTGTATGTGATCGCGCTGCACCATTACTCTTAGTTCGGGCAATTATTATCTTCAGGTGATGATTGGTACATGCCAACCCATTCTGCATTCTTAGAAATGGAGCATAAGACTCCCACTTATATAAATTGCTCGATCATCTGGACTAAAGACCTCCTATTTCACAGCAATGAGTTCGGTTGAAGGGAACCGTTACTTGGTAAGAATCCCGTGAATAAGGCACATATACGAGACGCAAAAAGACTCGGAATTATATGTTTTATATATGCCTAGTATCTGAAGCCTAGCTGCCAATAATTAGTTCATCCCTCCATTGTAATTGTTATTTTCAGCCTTGATCTGAATTCAAATCCAATTTGATAGGCATAATAGCTATGTAGAGAATAGGTTAAGTATTCGCACTTAGCAAAGTGTTATATTCTTTATAAATCTTTATATTCACTTCCACTAACTATAAAGCAAATCTAGCTCCTAATATAGCATAAACTAAGCATAGATAAGCATGAGCATATTCATTTAGTCATAAAATTAATATTAAAGCTCATGAAAAGGTCAATTCAATTGTATTATAATTTCATCACCTGCAAGTGATAGATTCACATATATATATAGCTAAATAAATCAATTAGTTGTAACCTAAAACTACCATCACCTGCGAGTGATTAAAATGCTATATATATATATAAACCGGAAGTGCATAAACCTTAAAAACTCAAATATTTGTAACTAGAAATTTATAATCACCTACCAGTGATTTTGTCTATCTTCTATATATGTAAACCAAGTCACGGATACCTTGGCCATAAGAAATTATATATCTAAACCCATCACTTGCGTGTGAACCCAAATTAATGTAAACATCCCTTAATTACCTGCATGTGAGATCAGACACCGAGCTACTGTAATATTGTTTTAATATTTTAACTTCATTAAATTGGTTTTAAATTTAACCTTGCTTTATGTCTTAGTGTTGCTCACCAACTCATAATTATTTGTCATTTAGTAATTATTTTATTATTAGTTATTAAAATCATTTCATTGTTTAATAATCATATACTAACCACATGATACCTATATAGCTATACTAGATAGAATGCCAACTTTCTCCCAATCTTTTGCTCGACTGATGTGCTACTACTACTGGCACGTGAAGAAGGGAAATACTGTTGTGACCTCAACTGTGTCATCCGCAAGGTGGTAAATCTCTGAGCAATAGTAAAGGAACTAGGGTTAGGCCAGAGTCGTGGCATCCACCACCGTAAACTGGTCGGCCTTGGGATAATTTACCAAAGTTCTAGATTTTGTTCCGCGAATGTACATATTTGACCGTTACAATATATATGTACAGTATATACATAAGATCTATTTTATGTACATCTGAAGCATAGATACAAGAAATTAACTAGTGAGTAGCATATATGTTAATATTGAATATATTATTTCAAACATTAACTTTGCAGTTGCCCAAAAAAATATTTGAATAATGAATAAATTAGCCAGAAATAGCCTCCAGCAACCTCCATGTAATAGAAACTAGATATATTTCTTTGAATGTGTTATATCATTCATAAAAGATTTGATGTAGAGTTAGAAAAATAAGATTTTGTTGTTAAATTCTATCATACTGGTTTTTGCAAAAATAATTAAGTTTATTGATCAAAAAAAGTTAAAAATTAATTATTATAATGTTTTTATATTATTATAACATATACATTGTGTGCACATATCTAGATATGTATACATATATCTAAAATTATTTACTATTATGTACTAAAATATAACATTTATTGTTTTATTAATGATTAGAGTATTTTGTATTATTAGACCTGCATGAATCATACTAAATGAAGACATATGTATACATGTCTTCATTTAATACCATTGACAATTTATTTATTTGTAAGCTACAATTTAAACTGAGTTACATATATAGTTTTGGTTTGTCAATCTATGGAAATAATATCTGATATTTGTATTAATTAATTATATATTTCATTTATTACTACTACTACTAACATTACTATTATTACTATTACTATTTAAACAAAGTTTATTAATCATTTGAAGTTATTCCAGTGAAGTTATATAATCATAGAATAATTTAAGTATTGTAAATTTTCCCTTGTTGTAGTTATTATGGTTTCTTCTGATTTCATAATTATTTCCAGATTAATGATATATGAGTTATGTGTGTTTTGTGGACATTGCATGTTTCTCTTTAAAATTGTTTAGATGGCACTAAGGTAAAAGAAAGTCACCTTTAAAGTCCACTTTACTTATACATTTTGTAAAAATTACTATTCGTTGATGGCCATTACACTCTTAGTATTTGGTGGCCCAGAGCATTGTTGATAAGCAGCTTCAATATAAAGATCCTAGTATTTTTTTAATATTGTATTTATAGTTATTTTGTTATGTATATATGTGGATGCAGTTCACAATATGACTATTGAATAGTCTTATTTCTGGTGATACTATATTTATTACATATTACTAATTTTGTTGGTTTCTGATGTGAATTATTTGCTCATTCATTATGTTCTTACTCATTTACTGTTATTGATTAGTACCATTCCTCAGTGTCCTTTCATACCATAAAAAATGAATAACTACTTATTGTATTTCTCAGAGCAATGTGCTATAGTTAAAGTTTTTCTGAATAATCACTCCCAAATTAAATTGGATTATGCAATAATGTGCTAGTTTTCTATACCTAGTTTTAAATTCTCTCATGCGTTAAACTTTTTACTCACATGTTCAGTAAAAAATTGAATTCATTATCAGAAACTTAAAAGATGTTAAATGTAATAATATTAAGAAATTCCAACCTCATTGGAACATTGAATTACAAGACACAATTAAATGCTTACATAATCATGTGTTATCACCACTGGATAGCAAAGTTACCTTTAATTTAGTAGTTGTTGCTGCATCAACACAAGTGTATTTTAAGAAATGTTATTTTCCTCTGGACCACAAAAAGATGTTTTTCTTCACATACCAACAGGAATGTTTTTGTTATGAAAATTAGTGATTTTGAAAAATTTAATAAAAGAATTATTTAGTTGTCATCATTTCAGATTTTTAGGCCAAGACTCCATTTGTTGAAGATTACCTAGTCACATCTGATTTTTGATGGAAAGAAGTACAATATTTTTCAAATTATTTTTATTTTATTTTAAGTATTTACCTTTATTAAAAGACATTATATATAAATATTTATAAGGTTTTGTTGTTTTCCAATCTTTTTTTGTTTTTGGTTACTTATAATTTTTTTATACATTGTATTAATAAATTATATGACCTTATATTAAGCTTAATAGGTGGGTGATTAATAATTGGATGTCACACTTTGTTGCTTATTAGTCTGTCTTAATTTTATCTTGGGCTGTATGCTTTTTTATCTTCTTTTCATAATTTATTTATCGCCATATTTCACATGCTGTAGATGCTGCTCCTCCCCAGATTTTAATCGTTTGTCTTTTTGGTAAGTATTTTAAGCAGTGCTCAAAGTATTTTCCCCATCCTTTATCAAGTTTTTTAATCCGATTATATTTTTTATTATCGAATATTAATGAACATCTTATTTCCCATATTGTCCTAATTGTCTGGATAAGTACCATAGCATTGTGTGGATCAAACCTCTCGATGTGTTTGTTAATCATATCTTTTAGATTAATGATTGAGGTTTTGAATACTTTTATCCTTATTTGTTTAAATGCTCTACATTCTTCGACCAGGTGTGCAAATGTTTCTTCGCTGTTCTTGTAGGTTGTACACCCTGGTTCTAGATTCATACATAGTTTTTTATTTAAAAGTGTTGCCATGGGGTGTATCCCATTCATCAGTTTATAGATGGTTTTCATGTATTTTTGGGGTGTGTAGATTGGCTGAAAGTTTTTTAGAACTCTACTTGGGATATGTTTACCCATGATTTTTCCTGATATTTGTTATGTTTTTTAAGGATACTGTATTTTAGCCCTTCTAAATTAGGCATATTTAGCTCATCTTGTAAGTCGACTACAAAGGATCTTGTTTCTTTTTCCATCTTTTTATACAGTTTTATGTCGCATTCTGCTGGATTGAAAGTTTTATTTTGTTAAAATGTCAAGTTTATAAAACATTTTGTATTGTAGAAATATTTTGCTTATTTGTTATAAGTAATAAAATTAATTTTAAAAAATGATGGGAAAGTAATAAATATAATTGAACAATGCTTAGGGTAATTAAAATGTTAATTAAAAGCTCTTGCTTTTCCCAGTGTCTTGAGTCTTATCTTGTTTTATAGTCCTCATTAGCTGCTTGTTTTATTTATTTAGCAGCCAAGTTATGAACCAAAAATAAACATTGTAAAATTATCATGTTCACTGGGTGTAACCATTTACCCTGGATACAATGTAGTTTGGATTGATTATCTATTCAAAGCCTGATATGTGATCAAAGTTGAATTGCCATTTTAGAGTTGTGCACTCTCATAGAATATTTGTGTCCTTAGAGAGCTAAAGAAGTTGAAAACTTAATGTTTCTAAATTTTCAAGGATGAATTTATAGCATCTTAAATATCAGAATACACTTCATAATATAAAAATAAACAAATGAAGAAAAATGTTAAGCTTACAAAAAAAAAAAAGGATTTTAAACCTTTGATAAAACTTTTAATATTTTAAGTGTGATTACCTGAAGGATGGTAATATTTATTATTTATTTACATTTTATGGCTTAGTGTAGTAGTGTCTTAATATTTTGTATATATCTTAATGTATAATATTAATTTATTGAAATAATGTAGGATAATTTAATCAATGACTGTTACTATATAATAATTTTTTTTTTGTTATTTATTAATCTAGCCTCCTGTCTCTCTTCTTATAAATTTTTATCATTTAAATAATAAATTAAATTTTGTAATACCTTGTGATATAACAGTTTATAATCTACTAAACTAGTCACGGTGTGCTTTAATAATGCTGATGGTGTAAAATATCCTCCCATGGATTTCACAGTATTGGTAGCACTCTGGTTTAAACTTAACATAAAATTATAATCCATAGAAGATCTGTTTTTTTTTTCTTTAATTAGGAATGATTTAATGGTCTGGACAGGCGATCTTACTATAATATTTTTATGAATATAGCTAGTTCTGATCATCAGTATAATTTATGATTAAATTAAATTATATTTTTCTCCTATCTTGATTCATCTCTGTTATTGGATTTAGGTGTGATATCTCAAAAGTTATTTTTATTATTAAGTATTACTTTTTCATATCCATAGGATTATAATTTGTACTGAACTTTGATGATTACTCATTATCCAAATAATAGTATTGTTACTATATATAATAATAATTAGAAAATTTTCATGATAATTAATATATAATAATTGGTTTTGGAGATTGTAATATCTAAGTAACAAAGCAATTGAATGAATTTTGACCCCATCCAGCTAATCAAACTAAAATTGTTTTTTTTTTAAAGTTCCTCAGTTGATAATTGATTCTAAATTATTAGTTATTGATTCCAATATTTTCACCACTGTGCTAAAAAGAATAGAGTATAAATAATTGTATGTTCAGTTGCTCAGGGGTGAAATAAATTATTAGTTATTGAGTCCAATTGCTCAGGAGTGAAATATCATAGTGAAAAATTGACCCAACAGTTTGGTTCAGGTGAGTAAACAAGTATTTTTTTTTAAATTTTCCTCACTTGGGAGTTGATTCCTAAATCCTCAGCTTCAAAGCTACCATTAGTAAAATAATGTGGACCTATATATTAAGTTCCCTGTCCAAATACAGATTCAAGTAATCAAGCATTAGGGTATTATGATTAGGCCACAACATTTGAAATCTTCTCAATTGTTTGCCATCATTTTATATATATAAACTACAGTCAAGTACATACACAATTAAATTTTCTATTTGTCTAGTGGTATTATTGCTTCAATCTCTATTCTTAATACACAAACAGCATTCTTATTTTCAGGCTTGTTTCATATTGTCTTGAAGGGATCACAAATCTGTTTTGGAAAATAATCTGATCGCTCAACAACATTTTGTTTCTGCAAATGACAGCTGTTATTTCTAGTTTAATCAAAACAATGATTTTTTTTTCACTCCCAAAGTTTTAATTACAGAATTTTTTTAGCTATGTATATATATTTTTTTGTTTTCTTTTCTTTTTTAAATAAATCTTTATGTATTAACATATTTCCTCTTTAAATTATTTTATAGTAGATACTAACTGACAGTAACCAAATGTGACTTAAGGTTTGTAAATATCATTGCTGAAAGATGTAATAAAATAAAGTGCAATAAATTTTCATTTAAAGAAAGGGGGGGGGGCTTTCTTTTAAAGTTTTATAAAGATGCGGGGGGGGGGGTGTTAGTTTTTATATGACTTTTAAGACGATAATTGATATAAATATCTTTCACCAAAATAAAGCACCGAATATTGAAACATATGATCATCATCATCAAAAATTGGACTACTGCAAGATAAAAGTTTGTATTTTATTTCTAGACATTGACTTCTCAAAAAGTTTTTTATCAAGATCTGCCACAAACTTCTTAGTCTATAATAGTTCCCCTTTTTATTTCATCTATCATCCCTCGTTTTATCTCTAAATATTTAATTTATTGTTGTGTTTGTGTAGCCTCATTTATTAAAGTTTTTTAAGTTGTAAAATTATTACAGAACATCAATTTATGTTTTTTGAATCATTAATTTTTTTCTAACTATTGTTTCTGCTATTCTGCACATATTTCTTTTCATATTTTTCTTATAATCTTTATTTCATTTTAGAATTTAAAATTAACATTTTTCAACTAGGGCCAATGTAAGTAGGTATGGAAGTTTGCACTGCACAAAGATGCTTTTTAAAGAGAGGCAACAAATTGACATTGAGATTATAATAAAATGTTAATGTACAAAAGTTTAATTATATAAAATATAAATATTTGACCATACTCTTTATTTGTTTAATATGTACCGTAATTGAGTGTGAGGGCTATATGCAGTCATAAGAATAATGTTATAAAATTATTTTCAATACTTCATTATATATAAAAAAAATTATATTAATTTATACAATTTTCTAGATTATTTACTAATTACTGATTACAGAAATTTTTATAAAAAAATTATAACTTCATAATAGCACTATTTATTTGTTTCTAAAAACAGGACTCTGTTACTATTTCCTGTATAAATATAGAAATTATTCAAACGGAAATCAATCTCCGTTAATGCGCTATTTCTTAAATATTATAAATCCCTGCACACCCTCCTTCCGGTAAGAATTTAAAAAACTTAAGTGAATCATTTAAGTTTAGAGTGTACATTCTATATACACCAATTCTTACAGACCATGTTTAAATTAGGGCTTGAGTCTATTGTATGCCTGATATTATAATCAAATATTCAATTGTACAAATCTATTTAACCCATTGCAGGGGAAAGACAGTGTCTCATTTTTACCCACCTACGATTACACAAACACAACTTATAAATGTAAACTTATTATTATAAAGTGCTGAAAACTTTGAAATTATTCAAATGGAAGTCAATCTCCGATAATGTATTATAAATCTCCGTGCACTCTCCCGCCAGTAAGAATTTAAAAAACTTAAGTGAATCGCTTAAGTTTAGAGCATACATTTTACATACACCAACTCTTACTGACCATGCTTAAATCAGGGCTTGAGTGTATTGTGTGCCTGATGTTATAATCAAATATTCAATTGTACAAATTTATTTAATCGGCGGGAGAGTGCACGGAGATTTATAATATTTAAGAAATATCACATTATCAGAGATTGACTTTCGTTTGAATAATTTCAATGTTTTCAGCACTTTATAATAACATGTTTACATTTATAAGTCATGTTTGTCTAATCGCAGGTGGTTAAAAATGAGACAGTCTTTCTCCTGCAATGGGTTTAATAGATTTGTACAATTGAATATTTGATTATAACATCAGGCACATAATACACCCAAGCCCTGATTTAAGCATGGTCTGTAAGAGTTGATGTGTATAGAATCTACACTCTAAACCGAAGTGATTCACTTAAGTTTTTTAAATTCTTATTGGCAGGAGAGTGCACGTAGATTTATAATATTTAAGAAATAGCGCATTATCGGAGATTGACTTCCATTTGAATAATTTCAATGTTTTCAGCACTTTATAATAATCAGTTTGTCTAAATATAGGTAATGTGTGGTGTCCTTTTTATGGAATTAAAAAACTCAATACATGGTATTTAATTAAAATAGCTTTTTTTTTCAATTCAAGTCACAATTTCACTTATTTTTCACTCAGTAATAATGATAAGTTTAATTGAGTAAGATGTTGATAAGTTTCCTATTATTATTATGCGTATCTGATTCTTAAACCCTAATACCCCCCCCCCCCATGATGCTATTTCTTTAACATATATTTGTCACCATTGTTAACTATTGCTACTACTGATCAAAGTTTTTTAAAATTAAAATTAAAAATGACTCAAGATCTTCAATGTCTCTGGAGGTATCTAATTTTTCAACAATTTCTACAATAAATGAAGCATTAGATGAATTAGCCCTAATTAAATAATAGAATTAAAAAGTTTGTGATTTTAGAGCCCACAAAAATTACAATACAGTAATAAAAATGTATTGGAAATATTTTTATAATCATAATGTGAAAAATGGTATTTTTCTTGTAAATATTTTTTTAATTAAAGAATATATATATATATATAGTGAAAGATTATGTTTATGTATCAATATTTTTCCTTTTTTGCCCTCATATATGGTGATAATTATGCTGATTTTGAATCACAGAATTTAATAGTTATGACCCAAAGGAATCTTACACTATAAGATGTTGATTTAAATTTTTATTTTTTTAAGAAAAATAACATTTTTATTTTTTAATTTATTCAACTTTACTTATTCAATTGTTACTCATTTTCTTTTCTTTTTCTGAACTAATTAACATTATATCTGGTAAAATGAAAATATACAAAAAAGATAATTTTTTATAATATTTAACTTCATTACTGCCTAGCTTGCTTTCAATATTTTTTTTCTCTCATGTGTCATAGCATCAGCCGGGAAGCGAACCCCCAAGTCACATGCCATAATCACTGTTATTGGTTGTACTATTTCATACATGACCACAATTAGTTTTCAATTATCCAACCTGTTTTCATTGCTTTTTCCCAGTAAGAATTTTGTAAATGTTTGTACATATTTACTTATTAAAAAAATTAATTGTTGGATGTAATTAAAAGATAAAAAGAATAGTTTAACAGATGTAATTCTATTGTTGCTGTTAATAAAAATGCATGAAGAATGATAGTCAAGCCTTATATCAATCTAAATAAAGATAAGAAAGTAATAAGAATGATAGCACAGAGAGAAGAAAAAACATACACTGAAAATACTATCTAGCCTTTATGTGTAATATTATATCATCCAAGTCTGTGGGAAAAACTGGTGAACTACTGCGTATTGATTTTTCATTATTAATCTTCATATTTGAATATCATATCATATTCCAGTAATTTTATGCCTCATCAGTTATCTGTGTTCAATATCTGACATATAAAGTATTACTCCATATATCTACAAAGCAATCCAATTCACCTAATAAGAATAATAAACAACCACTCATAACAAGTGCTTTTAAATGAATTTGTGATGATTATCAATCCAATCTGTGAACAATAAATATGTCCACACAAAGAATTTACTTGTCCATTTTTCTATTCACTTGATATTTTTTGAAGTTATCTTTTAATTTTTTCAACAGTAAACTTTTCATCCTATGATCACCATTTCTTATGCCTACACAATCTGATAACCCATTTGCAATTTTCTCCATAAAATATTGCCACCTAGTGCAAGTTATAGCAATCGATATGTGTTAGAAGATTAGGGCATCAAAATACTTATCTATTGCGTACTCCTCCAATATCCTCACACTATTTTCTAGCTTATGACTTTCATCAGCAAAGAACTTTGGATCTAAGCATTGCACCTAGATCTTTGAATCTAATGTATCTCTCCAGAGCCACCTTTTATCTTTTTAATTAAAAAGCTATGTGCCCAAACTGAAAACACAGTGGTTTCCATCCAAGCTAAGTCACTTGTATATTTATACAGATCTGAACCTAGTTCAGTATCTAAATACTTTGATGTCTTTAGTTTTTTAATAACCAAAGTCACCAACATTCTTTGGCTAAGATTCGTATTAAACCATTATAACATCATATAACAATTACTTCTTATGTTTGCACAATCTGTTAACACAATAGCAACTTAATAAAATATTCCCACCTAGTACAAGCCACAGTAATCAATGGAAACTAGAAACTGAAACCATCAAAATTCCTATTAATTAATATATTTATCTAATATCTCAGATTAGTTCTTAGCTTATGCTTTCATCAATGAGAAGCCTGGATCTGAGAGCACTTGCCTTTTAGCATCCATTGATTACTATGGCTTGTACTAGGTGGCAATATTGTACGAGAAGGTTGCTACAGAAAACTTCTCTAAATCACTTTCTAATTGTTTAGCAATGACCATAAGAAGATGGTTCCCACTTTAAAGTAATTAGTCAAAGATATATAAAGACAGCACACAATTAAACAATTACCAATAAGGGATATAAATTAGCCAAGATAATATATATATAGTGAGTGTTGTTATTAATGAACATTACAACGTTAAGTTACAAAAAAAAGATTCTGTACAAGTATATATGATGAACAGACAGCAAAATAACTTCATTTGCCTTTAACTTATTTAATTTATTTTATTGTAAGAAATGGGATTGTTCAAGTAAAAAGCTTGCTAACTAAATTTTTTTAAAAAAGTAAAAGTAAAGGAATAATATTTAAATTATGTCTAAAATGTTGTAATTTGAGCTAGTAGTTTTTTTGTAATGTTTCTGAAAAATTTTTAAATATAAAAATGTAAATATACTACAATATTATGTATTTAGCAACATGAACTCTATAGTAATTGATTTAATCTCCCACAATTTAAGAAAAACTAATAAAAATAGAAAAATGTATATATCAAAATCTGAAAAAAAATTTAAGTAATATTTAAAAAGTTATATAGTAATTAATTAAATTAAAATATATGTAAATTGATATAGTCTATAAAGAAATGAGTCTGAAATAAACCAGGACATTTATTGAAGAAAAGTAAACAAGATAATTAAGATTTAAAACATGCTATTTGGAAACAAAAAGGGATTTTAGACAATTCAGATTCAAATGCATTATTGGAAAAAAGATATAAAAGTAAGAGGTTCAAGCATGGTGTGGCTTATCATGAAACACTCAGTAATTATCTACTGAATTCACCTTGATAACCATGACTTAAATTAACAGAAAACTATGGTCTATCTCAAATTGCAGCGGACAGTTGTGGCAGGCATCAAAGAGCCTGGTGTTATATGTCAAAATAAAATTATTGTTCACTAACTCAATGCAGTACTTAAAATATTTAACAGAATTTTCCAGGATGAATGACTAAAAACCTAATTGCACCATTGACCATTGCTGTCTGATCTGAGGATGCTTCCATATCTCTGAATCTTGATGTTTTTGTCCATGATAAAGTTGTTCTGTAAAGACGAACTGACCATCTTTAAAATCTTCAAATATAATTATAAAAAGGCAACTATAAATACTGAAAATTGATTATAATAAAATTTGTTCAAAGTAAGAAATTATGAAGAAAATGGGATCATTAAGAAAAATGAATTTATCAATGTATTAACAAACTCCACTTTTAGAGAGAAAAATTAAATTACCAAGAAGGAAAGTTTTTATAACCAAGAATTCTACCTGCCCACAAAGTAATATAATTTTGTGTGTGCACACTTCTATGGATAGATTTGCAACTTTCAGAACTATAGGTAAGATTGTTTATATGTTATATAACAAAATTTTAAAAGTTTTTTCCAAGTAACTCAATTTTCTTATTATAATTCATGAATTAATATTGCTTGTATTGATATTTATATGTTTGGAAGAGAATTGCAATTCACAAATTTTATTGGGGTGGCAAGGAAGAAAAGGTTTTCTTTTATCAGTTTTTTTTCTCATGTTTCCCTTTCCCCATGTTTCAGTACTCTTACCCAAATTCAATGCTTTATTTATCAATATTTACTACTACCTTTAATGTATTAACAAAAATTGCCAAATTAATTTTCTAATAAATAATAATTCTATCATCAAATTATACCTTAACAAAATTTAATAAACAGTAATGGCCTATCCCAGATAATTGTCAACAACAACATGTTTAGGTGCTGATATAATACGCGCTCGGTGGCCATTTTGAATTTTAAAACACCAAAAACACTGCTGGCACATGCAAGCGATAAATGACATCGATTAGCCGCGTACTATATCAGCACTTAAACATGTTGTTGTTGACAATTATCTGGGATAGGCCATTACTGTTTATTAAATTTTGTTAAGGTATAATTTGATGATAGAATTATTATTTATTAGAAAATTAATTTTGCAATTTTTGTTAATACATTAAAGGTAGTAGTATATAATCCAGTTTAAAAATTGACGTGCTAATTATTCTATAATTGATAGTTTTAAGTATGGTACACTAGATTGGAATGCATATTTATGCTTGGATTTATTTTTATTTTTTGTTAATTAACTGATCTTGTTTTATATTAAATTCTTATTCGATTTTTATTCATCACATCATTTTACATATGGAGTATATGTTTATTATATACATATATTTGATATTAGAATATTAGCTTTATGTTCTTGACATACTAAAATTAAAAGTTATATTCAACTAAGTTTGAATACTATGGGAAATATAAGACTAATAATGAGAGAGTGAGAATAAGAATGAACCTAATATATCATAGTAGTTGTTCAATAATCAGGATTATTGGTGGGCCTCTGAAGGCTTGATCATTGAATATAAATTTAAGCTTACTTGACCATGTTACTCTGTTCTGATTTCTGGTGGATATGATTTTAAAAAGGTTAATCAAAAATATTCTTCTTTAAATCTTCATTGATGCCCATATATGCAGGTTCAATGCATTAATGAGAATGACTTTCTCGGGATTGCTTATAAATTGTGTTACTGAATGACTGTCTATTATATTATATATATAATTGAAATAATATTTTTAACGGTTTATAAACAATTACAAACAGTCCTTAAATCCGCAGAAGTACTTTCGGTTACTTTCTAACCTGCCTCAACTGAATGGCAGTTGAGGCAGGTTAGAAAGTAACCGAAAGTACTTCTGCGGATTTAAGGATTGTTTGTAATTGTTTGTAAATGGCAGTTGAGGCAGGTTAGAAAGTAACCGAAAGTACTTTTGCGGATTTAAGGATTGTTTGTAATTGTTTGTAAACCTTTAAAAATATTATTTCAATTATAATTACAATATTGTTTTTAATTAACGGATATTTTATTTATATATATATTGCTTATTTAATGTGCTATATAATATACAGAGATTACTCAAAACTATATTAAATTTTGTCATACATGTAATTAACTTTCTATTTCTTTATTCTTATATTTATATATGGCATTAATAATAATAATAAAAATCTATATTCATATAGCATATCAAATATTTTTGGATTTTTCTATGTTTAAAGATAGGCAGGAAATATGACGTGAAGTTTCAGTATGTGATGTTCCTGCAAAGGATCTTGACTATAATGGTTTTCAAAATTATTTACTGATTTTTTTAAAATTATAGTTTTTTTTTTGTTTTTTTTTCAGACAAATAGTGTGTGGATTTCAAATATTGAGAATAGTAATAATATGCATATGTAAGGATTGGAAGTCTTTGAGAAATAAAACCAATAATTTAAAAAGGCTGTAATTTATTTAGATATAACTAAAGAATAATATAATTTTCTTCTTCTTCTTCATTTTCTTATGATATGTAAAGAATAATATTGAGACATTGGATGATTATAGAGAACTTAGGCCAACTGACGAGATCAGTTGAAACATTGGTCATGGGGGTAATTTGCATTTTTTGAATGGCTTGCATCGATTGTTTATGAAGTAAAATTGGAGAGTATCAGCATTATTAATTTACCATTTGTTGGTATATCCTGATGGATTCAGATTAGTAACTAAAAAGAAAGATAATAAATAAGACAAAAAATGTATTTATGGAATCATGATTATTCTATAAGTGAATGAGACCTTTCAGATGTCAGATAAATTTTAGAGCATCAATTTTTATTTATTTAAACAGTTTCCTGTGTCCATTACTATAGCTTTTTAATATGTATTTCTTTTAATTTATTACATTTAAATTAATAAAGAGGCCAATCTGACAGAGAATTTTATAGCCATTGTGATTTTCACATAGCAAAGTATTTTCTGGTCTGGAAAAAAAGTATTCAAACTTTTTATTGAAAATTTAAATATTTTTAACATCATATTTATAAATTATTTTGATTATGTGATATATTGTGTTTTTTTATACAAGCTAAGATAATTACATATTTGCTTTCTACTTGGTTATTATTGTCTTCTTTATATTTTTAACTTCATTATTTACATGTGTAAGACATCAGCAAATATCAATTTCTTTTATATCTATTAGACTTTAAAATCTGCTTTAATTTATTTAATTTATATAATTGTTTGTCTTGATATTGTCTAAGTTTTAGATGTTAATATTTAAACTACTGAAAAAGAAAAAAATGAAAAGAATTTTAATAAGATTTAAAATATAAATATCGTATGCATATGTTTTCTATATTCTTATATTTGTTACTGAGATAATACATCTAAAAATGAAAACGTCTGCACTTTTTTATATTATTAAATCATTAAAGAAAACTAATAATCTTTTTTATCATATGTCTAAATCACAAAAGTATATCTACATATTTTAATCATATAGAGGGTTTGAATGCATCTAACTTTAGGGCATAGTTCTTAAAAATATTCCATAAATAAATAATTAAACAAATTGTTTACATTTTAAGATGTTTGAGTACCAGAAGAAATAGAATTGGGATTTGATTCATATATATTTATCTGTCAAATATGCCATTCTATTATTGCTTTAATCATGCATGCATAGAAAATATGAAATGATGGAGATAAAGATAATCCCATGGACAAATCATTTTTTAAAAGTAGTGTTTGCAATAAAAATCTATCAAGTCAAGAAAAATGTTACTTTGAGTCAAACAAGTAAAAACTTTTATCAATTGATACTAATTAAAAAAATAAAAACATTTAAAGATAAACAAAAAAAAAAACCATCTTAATTTATGATAAGATTTTATTGTAATAGCAAGACAATGAAAAAATTGCAGATATATTTAACCAAAGCTTGTTCTAGAGGTCTGATAGCACTAATAACTAAAATAAAGGCAGGAAGTCTATGAAACTAAAGCTGTTAAAAATATGTTTATCTAGTAATGATTTTCTTTTTAAATTCTTGGCTATTGTTACATCAATAATTGACATGAGGTTTTTTTAACTTCTCTCTATAAATATGTTATAGGAAATTAATTTGTTTTATAGTGACTATCATCTAAAAATATTAAAAACAAAATCCTACAAATGTAAAACTTCTTTATGGTCCAAACTTTATAAACTTTTTCATTTCTAACATTAGTTAAATGTTGGTTAAATATTTTAACCCTCTCTGTTCAGTCCTGATTACTAAAATGAAACTTATATTAAAGATTCTTTATATTTTATGCTTATTATTAAAAATTCTAAATTAAATAAAGGTGACCTTCTTGTTGTCTTTTATACCATTTTCCTTTCTATTAATATTTATTTATTGGCTATAAACAGATATTAGGAAGTAACTATGAATTTATCCCATCTCATATCATCTTCCTTTCTTTATTAAATATTTTGAAATAGATTTCTTGTATGTAACATTAACATTTTTTATGATTCAGAATTACAAATCGCAGTGATATTTGATTTCTTGGGAGGAGGGAGTTGATTCCCCCCCCCCCCAAGTCATTTAAACAATTTGCTTCCTAATATTAATATTAGTTTAAACATGAAGGATATGACAATGTGTTTGAAGAGGAAAATTTTTAATAAATGTGTTTTATTAGATCTTACTTATGAACCTGAGGCTTGAGCACTTAACTGAAGAGGAATACATAGACTTCAGTCCACTCAAAGAAGTATGGAGAGATGCATGTTAGGAATAACAAGAAAAGATCAAAAATGAAATACATGGGTAAGAGAACAAACAGGTGTTACTGTCATTGTTCAAAAAATTAAGAAACTGAAGAGGAATTGAGCTGGACATATTTCTAGAAGAAATAATAATAGATGGACAGTTGAAATCTCAAACTGGATTCCAAGAAATTATAAGACCTAGAAAGAGATTGTATGTGAGATGGATGGATGAAATAAAGAATTGTGTGGGGATGATATGGAAAAGAAAGGCTAGAGGTAGGAGAAGATGGATTGAAGTTGGAGACACCTTTATCCTGCAGTGGATTGATAGTTGTTGAAAAAATGATGATGACCATATATTTATATATGTAAGAATCCTATATATAAAGATAGATAATTTCATTGTAAATTTTATAACCATTCTTTTTAACTTTTTCCAATAGTACAAGCATTAATTTCTAGACTTTTGATAATATCAAATCAAAATAACTTTCCATTTGAATTAAATTAAAGCAGGTTTTTAAATCTAATGAATAAAATAAAAGAATTTTTTTGCTGCTTTTATGTGTATAAAAAATAATAATGAAAATCAAAAATACAAATGAACATAAAATCAACAAGATAAATAACAAGCAAAAAGATATATTACTTTATATAAAAAACACAACATTGCATATTAAGCATAGTAAACACAAAATTACAATTATTTACATAAATAATAAAGATTGAACATTATTTTTGTATAGCAAAGCATAATGTATCATTTGAAAATCATAGCATTTATGAAACTTTCTGCCAGCTTTTCTCCATGTTTAGCATAATCCAGTTCATTAATAGAGTGGATATCTGGGAGAAGAACATAGGAATACTATAAAACAGAAATTCATTTTCCTTTTTACTTTGCTAGTTAGATAGATAATTAATTATTTCATAAATTTGAATGGAACTAAAAAAAATTTCAAATGTAAATTCATCAAAATTCCATAAAAGTATAAAAAATAGCAAATTGTTTAAATGAAATGATATCAAAATAAAATTTCAGCCATGGCTAAATTTGCTGAAAAATGCTAATGGATAAATTATGACCAAAGTAACAAAATTCAACAAAATACGAGGGAAAAAATTGGTAAGAACACAGACATGAAATATGATAATGAATTATTTAATTTAATACATTACAGGTCTTTACCTTAATAATACTAGACATGATAACACTTAAGTATTCTTTATTAGCTCATTATTTTTAATCATAGATATTATATAAAAGTCAAATTCTAATATGACTAATTCATATGGTTGATTTTAAGGGATCTCCATCATCTGTTCCAAGCACCAGCATCACTAGAATGGGTTTGAAATAAAGTAAATGAAATATGCTTAATGTAAATAAGATTCACATCCTTTCTGACTTTTAGTTAGTTATGTTGGATCTTAGAAAAATCACTGAAGATGATTTTCTGAAACTTGTTCTAAGAGCCTCATATTGTCACAATTCAAGGTCTTATATAATATCTAAAAATCTCTTTATTTAATGAGTTAATATAGGATGGCTAAATGTTCTGATTGGTGTTCATATTGCATTGTGTACCTGTATTATTGTGCTTGGATTTTTTTATCTATCCCAAGATTTCATGTCACTATTCATTCTCTTGCTGTCAGATATCTGGGAAATTTATGAACTTCATTTTATGTATGCACATGTAATTAAAATAATAATAAAAATAATAGTAAATTAGGTTATCAGTCAGACATATATGAACAAGATAGCATTGGAGAATAAAGCAAGAGAAATAAGTTAGAGTAAACAAATAAAATTTGATATTGAAAGTCTAGTTCAAAGAAAGGCGGGTTAGATATAATAATAGTAGTATTAAGTAATAGTGAAAGATTACAAGGTAAGGGAACTGAAGGTGATATGAAGTTTATTTTATGAAATAATATTTACAAAAAGATTTTTATTATTCTGAAGATAACAATCAAATATTAATTTACATTTGGTTTTGTGTGTAAAAATAATTTAATACTGTTTCCTATATCATTAAAAGCAATCAAATAGTCATTCATATGTTGACAAGAGCAAAAAGAATAAAAAATATGATAAAGAAAAAGGTCAGCACTCAAGAAATGCAAAGAATGGACGAGAGGATCCTGTTAACTCAGATATTTCAAATGTTTAGGGAAATGGTAGAAGAAATGCTCAGAGAAATAAAAAAGCAATGAAATGAGGATAGAAAAAGAAGAGGATAATAAAAAGAGCACACAAAAAAAGAAGAGAATAATCAAAAGAAAGCATAAAGAGAAGAAACACTGCTAAAGAAAATAGAATAATGTAGCCAGCAAAGTCAGATGTTGTTTATAGAAATGAAAGAAAGTAATCAGCAAAATGCTGTTAAGAAAAATAGAAAATTACAATCAAAAGATATGGATTTGTATAGAAGAAATTGATCAGAAAAGAGTAATCAACAATAAAATAATAAACTAGAGCATAGGGGAAGCTATATTATCTTAACAATGGAAGCATATAAAAAGAGGATAACAAAACAATAGAAGAAAGTGCTCAAAAACATGGATAGAAATGAAGTAAAATAAGGAGTAGGACAAGAAAATAGATGATATGGACCAGATGCAGGTATAATTCAAGCAGTGAATGAGGAATTAATAAAACAAGATGCAGATTCAAGGATTAAGCATGAATTTAAAGATGGGAAAAGGATTGAAGAAATGATTAGAAGGATTCAGCAGCAAACTATCACAGGTGTTAAAAAATTATTTGCTCAAGCAAATGTGAGTGCTTAATGTATATTGAATCATCATTGGAATCTTGCGAAACCTGTGGCCTAAATCTAGATAAATCAGTTAGAAGCCTTTCTAACTTTAATCTGAAGATCATCCAAGTGTTTCATGTATTAAAATTGACAACAAGCTTGAACACAAAATTTGAGATACAGAAGACAATAATAATTTTTATAGGAAATATTAAATCAGGGAATAAATTTGAGATTCTGAAAATTAGCCCTTATGCTTTTCACTGGAATACAAATTCCAGTAGATACAAGCGATAAAATCAATTTCATTGCAGATACAAATATTCATAAAAGCCATATGAGGTAAAAAATTTTGTTATCAAAACTGGCTGAACCCTGATAATCTTTTGAATACCATTTATCTATTCATACACTTTTCATCATTACATATAGGAATAATATGCAATCAATGCTTTGAAATGTTTTAAAGTTGATTCAATTACTATCAGTGTCATTCAAAATTGCTTCTATCTAATATAGATATTAGTAATAAAACAATAAGAAAAATGAACAAAATAGAAAAAAAAATTATAGTAAAATAGGGAAGGGCAGTGAAGATAAGAGAATATATATATATATGATGAAAGATTGCTAGAGATGTAACTAATTACAAATGGCGGTGTATAATTAATAAATAAATGCCAGTTTGACCAGTGAAATTGAAATATTTCTTATGCTATAATTCTTCACCTGATTGAAAAATTACATTTTTTTTCCATATGTTGCGAACCCGCAACAACCATCTGCAACCAACTGCTTGCTTGCAAGGCGGCCGCGCTGACCTCTCGGCTAACAACGCTTGACGAAATAGTTGAATGTGAATTACTTCCTGAACAATTAATTATAATATTATTTGTTGTTATTATTATTAAATAAATAAATCATCTCATCAGGTGAGACAAATCTGTACTCATTAATTATAAGTCTATAAGAAAAAACTTTTAAGATCCTGAGTTTTCTTTAATAATGCTACTAAGCAAGAATATGAAAAAAGAAAAGAAAGCTTAATAATAAGTATTTCATGACTTTACTTAATTATTAATTTTTAGAGTAATTGCACTTTTTATAAAAAGTCAAGTATAATTATTTGCATTATTTATTTAAAATGTCTTATTATAATTAGGTTCTAATATAAGATGCCAAGAAAGAAGTGTCTTTAAAATTAATCTCCCATTTAAAAATTAAGAGATAAATGAATACTTAAAGTCAATTAATCTTGAGATTTAGAATAAATTTATGTTTCAGAATGCAGTAACATTTTTTTTTTTTTTTTTTCAAAAATCATATGCAAGGTTTTTGACGACTTATTTATGCAAATTAAATATAAACAAACATTTTTTAAGCAAATGACTAGAGACATAATTAACCATGTCTTTAAGAATAATTGAAATTAATGATCATAAGTATTAAGGTTTTTTCTCTATCCACCAAGGGAATTTTATTAGTTTAATGCAGAGCTCATGTCTATCACATTGACATGTAATTAAATTTTAGTTGACCTGGAGTTTTCTATTTAACTATGAATATAATTAACCGGTACATTTTTTATATACTGTACTTTTTTTTAATATGTAAATTTTGCGAATATTTTGTTTAGAAAGCAATAAAAAAGAAAAGAAAAGAAAGGTAAATTAAGATTAAATTGAAAATAAATAAGAGTATCACATTTATAATCATTTTAAATACTCCATTGTAATTTTTTTTTTTCATTTGGAATGTAAAAATAACCAATAAAATGTATATAAAATTAATGAGAGCTAATTTTAAGGTTTTTTTTTTTAACTAGCAATTTCAATGAAAATTACACTTTATATTTTTTTCCTTTCGAAATATGTGTGCTATATAAATTTTTTGTTCAAAAAATAAATATATACACAAATTAGAGTTGGAATTCTCAACTTGGATTCTGTAGAACCCTGACATTCTGCTGGATACACTTAGGGTTCCATAATAAAATTAATCTTTGAGTTCTGATTAATAATTTAAATATGTATAAAAACTGTTTATTCTGCATTACAACAAAAGTGAGTTGCCTTTTCTGGTATTAGAATTCTTCCATATTTTGAAAGAATACTGGAAGAAGTTTAGTTTTTCACATTAATTACCAGTTTATTTTTTCCAGTATGAATCTTTTTTTTTTTTTTGTATTATATTTTCAATAAATTATTTTTGATTTGTTTTATTTAATGAGTAAAAGTTACCAGGCTTCTAAAATTTTTTATCCCAGGTGAAAAGGCTTCCATGATTAAAATAAGTTGAAAACTGTTATATTAAAGCAAATAGAAGGTTATAGAAAATATTGGAAACATATACATACATATAGTAATTAAAAACAAATAGAATTTTCTGAAAATACGGAAGAAATAAATGATGGTGCATTTATGTGGAAAAATATAGAACTAATGAGGCAAAATATTAAAGGAATTGATTAAAATCTATTGCAGCAAAGAAAATAATTTGATTAGGGGCTTCTGGAACAAAGAAACTGGAATGTATATATATATATAGAAATATGCAAATAAGCAAGTAAATAATAATTATGGCAAAATAAGCATAAAATAAATTTATTAGTCTGCTTTGTCAAAGTATGACTGAGAGGGAGTTAGCAAAATGTATCGACATTTCCACCTGCATATGAAGATAATTAATCTGGGCATTAATTTTAATGAATTTACATGTTTGCATATAGTTGCTATAAGTGCAGATCAACTAAGCTCCACCTATGTTGTCAAATTGAACAACCATTGTTTGTTGAGGAGAATAATCTGTCTAAATAATTGAATTATAGTTAATAGAAAACCAAAATAGAGTTGATTAATCACACATTCAAAAAAGTTCATATAGTCATAAGAGAAGAGACTACTAGTTTAAAGGGAAAAAATGTAAGAATGAAAAATGATACTGAAGAAAATAAGCAGGACATTATCTTATCTTTCTTTATTGAAATAGACTAAATCCTCAGGCAATCTACCCCTTTAATAACTTAAGTTCAAAATAGACTTACAGCTATGTGTTAGGTCATTCAGATCTATATTATTATTTATATAAGCTTTTGGGTGAATATTATTTGTACTTACTTATTAGTATATATAAGTCCACTGGGTTCTATTGCATAATTATACTCTGGTCTAATAGTCAGTTAAGGCAAAATAAATTATTGCATTTCTAACCTGCAGAGATTATCTCCACTTTTGTTTTTTAAAAATTATCTTTTCTTTTTTTTTTTAAAAAAAAAACCCATTGTAGAATGTTTTTGAAAGGAATGTAGTTTCATTAATATGCTAGAAAGCATGTTTATTAAACTCTAAAAAGTATTTCTACATTGAGTGCATTTTTAATATTAAATCTTTGAAAGCAGGTTATTAAATTAACAAAACAAGGCTAAAAATTATTGTATTTTATTTTAAAACATTGATAAAAATCTTGTGTCTGCACATAACATAAAAATTATGGTATTTGTGCATTTTTCTATCTACCAAGCTCTGTAGACTATATTTTTCATAAATATACAGTTTCAGGGGCATACAATAAATCTTTACAAAAAAAAAATGGCTGATAGGAAATGTATTTAATATTTAATTTATTTCATTAGTGTTATTTTTTAAAAAAATTTAAATGTGCAAAAATTAATTACAATATTTAATTTTTTTCCCTCACTTTTCTCTTACTGAATGTGTTATTAATGATAATAAATAAAAGGTAAATATTACAATGTGTAAATGCCAATGTTTATATATATTAAAACAGTAATCAAATATTATCACTTATAAATATATATAGAGACATTTCATGGATGTTTTTAATTTTTAGATTAATAAGTTGAAGTCTGCATTAGTGGACACAATATGACATTTTATATTTCTATTTTATTTTTATATTAATAAGTTCACTTAATACAAAAACAAAATAATAATAAAGTGGAAATATTATAATTAATTTTTGCACAATTTTTAATTTTTCAAAATTAATACAAATGAAAAAATGTAAATGTTAAATATGTTGCTTCTGTTGGCCATTTTTATGCCCCTGAAACTATATATTTATCAAAAAAACAAACAGCAGAGATTTCTAGACAGGAAAACACAAGAATCAAAATTATTAACTAATCCAACATGCAAGGCAAAATCCTCTCAAGATCCCTAACAGAGAATTAGTGAAGATTTTACTCACTGCATTAATCGATGGCTGGATAGTGATTGTGAGATTTTGATCAAGTACTTAATTAATTAAACAAGAAAGTTGTAAGATTATAGCCACCCTGATAGAATTAGTAGGACTAATAAGATGGGGATGATACTTTATAAATTAATAAATCAATTTCAGGAATATATATATCTTAAGACTTCAAACAAAATATTTTGATTTTTTTTTTCATGTGTCATAGCATCAGCCGGGAAGCTAACCCGGGACAACTGCTTGTAAAGCAGCCATCGCTGACCTCATGTATGCAAAAACTATAGAACTTACTAAATAATATACTATTTTATCAAAAATAATATAGAAAGCATAGAAATTAAGCAAATATTCTATATTTAGCTATAATTATTAAATAGAAAAATTCTTAAGAATTTAATAATATGTTTTATATTACTTTTATGGATTTTGAAAAGACATTCAATAGTGTAAAAGGCAAACTGTGATACAATATATTGTAAAAAATAAAAAAAATATTACAGAAATAGAATAATATTAATTCTGCAATGTTGGGCCATAGTAAAAAAAAAAACATATATCAACAAAAAAAAACAGCATACAATACTGTTTATATATGATGTTGACATTCTGATGAAAAAATAAAATTTTTATTAGAAAGCTTAATAATATTCTAATGCATAATTGTGAATAAAAATGAATTGAGCAAATATGAAAATTATGAGGAAGACATGACAAAATTGAAAGTGTTTGATGGCTTGGAAATGTAATAACACGAAAGAACATTCATTAGCATAAAAGCAGCACCCTAGAAAGCACTGCTATCCAGTTGAATAAAGTGGTGAATAAAAGATAAATTCTAAATGGTTATAATGTAGATGTTTTCTCAAAAACTATCTATTTTGCATAACCATACTGGATATCTATTTGTTAATCATGTTTACTTTGATACCTCTCACATAGTATGATATGAAGTGAAATATTAATATAAACGATAATTGAATGGATTAACATTTTTTATATAATGAAATAATGACTGGCATAAAATGAGAAATGTTAAAGAGTAGTTTTTTGGTATTTTTTTTTTTATAACAAAAAGTTTTAAAATGAGAAGATTAAAGTGACATATTGGTATGTTTACAATGTATACAGAGTTTTATGGATTTGAAATGTAAATAATATTTAGTAAATATATTTATTGCATAGATAAATGAATAGATGGCTTTTTTTTAAAAAAAAAAAAATCTGGATTAAAGAGTATAAAATACTCTAAAAAAGAATAATCTACTATTTTAATCCATCATCAGTTCGAGAAAAGCGCCGTATATTATCTTGCTGGTTCAGCATGAAATATGTATAGTGATCATTTATCTTTTTTACATGTGGGTGGTCATGTGTATCGATTATAGAAGATGGAGTGGGTAGCTGAAAGCAGTTTGAAAGTCTATGTTCAAATTCATTCTAATTCTAAAAGTTCAGTATATACATTATATTTCTAGTTTAATTTACATCTTTATAAAATTGTCTTGATCATAGTTCCTTATTATCTAGTTACTCAACTAGCCTTTAATATATATATATATATTGTAACGGGCACATACGCCATTACATTATTTTTTTTTAAAATTAAACATGAAAAATAAAAGTTCGCAAATAAAAACTTTTTCAATAATTAAAAATTAAAAATCATCTAAACTCTAATATATAAAATCGCACAGATGAAAAATTATTAAAAGAAAACTTTATTAAGAAAAATGAAAAAGTTTTAAAACTAAATATTAAGAAAAAGACTTGAAAGATTTAAAGATAAAAAACAATGTACAATAATTTAATTAATGGTATTGTAAAATGGAAATGATTATTTTAATTAGTTAAAAGTAAACTAGCCCCCGGGCATTTCAAAATGTATAAGCAAAGGTCAGATAGGAGAAAAAACAATAGAAACTAATAGCCAATAAAAGAAATCCCTCAGGAAATGGACCTCAATGAAAAGATCATCATCGTCATGATGTAAAGTCCACTGGATCCAAAAGTTTGCAATAAAAGGAAAAGTTTGGAAATAAAAAAAGAAATTAAGAGAAGATAGAGATGTGAAAGCAGAGGTGTGCTAGAGTTGAAGGAGAAGGGATTGGAAAGATGCACCCTTCAATCCCTTCAGTTTTGCTTTAAAAAAAAGGAAAGAAAGAGATGACCAATCATTTTCTATATTGTGGACCACAGGACATCGGGGGAATTAACGCTGGATCCCAAATGGCAAACAACGGATAAAGATTAAGTTTTTAAAAACCATAAGAACTTTATGAACATTTTCAAAACAATAACTTTAAATTCTAAACCTTTCAGTAAATAATACAAATAGAAATTCCTATCTGACCAAACTTAATCAGTTAGTAATAATTGTTTTATTGAATGTATTATTATTTTTTGTAAATCATTTCCATTAATTTATTTTTTTCTGCTCTTTTAAGTTTTTATTATGATTTTTTTTTCTTTTAAATAGCTTATATAAATGTTAAATTTAACTCAGGCGTGAATGTCTGCATAGATTTGTAAAGTTATATATGTTAGTTTAAGGGAGGGTAATCTTAGGTTATTTGTTTCGTAGTTAAATTGGGTCAATGGATTGGATATATTGGTGTAATTAATAGATGTAGTATGAGATTCGCTACGTGCAGGATCGTATCATACACCGCACACCCCCATTTTGCCTATGGAATGGGATAGTAAGACTGAAAACGCAGTCCCATCCTATGGAGTTTTTTTTTATTGCTCTTCTCATCAGACAGATGTAGTATTTCTGTCTGGACGAGAGTCAATGTCTTCTATTAACCATGCTGTTCAGATGTGCATTGCTGATGGTGTGGTATTTGTGCTGCTTTTGAATACATCGATATATCAGATAGATTGGCGTTGGTTTGACTGCGAACTTTTGGCCTAAGGTTAAATAAGGGATAGATATATTTTCTTTTCAAATGCAATCTATGTAGTCCATTCATACTTGACAATCTAATAAATATTAAACTCATCTGTGCGAACTTTTAAAATAAAATAATAACAGTTAAATTGTAAGTTAAAATCTAAAGTAAAATAAGTTATAATGTTTTGTAAAAAATAAAAGTTAGACTAAAATAATAATGCTAAATTTTATATATATTAAATAAATGTTTGTGTGTGTTATTACTGGCAGTGGCTTCTTTTATTTTTTTAATATTGAAAATATTTTTAGATAAGAATTCATATTTTATAACTCTCTGCGTCTCACTGAGCTAGTGGCAATGGGCTGACGGTCGGAATAAAAATATATGTAAAATAAGATCTTAACAGCACGTATCTGCCTACTCTATAAATTTTCTAGGTTCAAGTAGCCTAGTGGCGCTCTGTACGGCAGATACAGTAAGACTGGATTTTCTCCTTCATTCCCGATCATTATAATATATATATATATTAAATACTGCCTAATGCTATACTAAAAGAATTTTAGTAGAATTTTGTTTTTTTGCTAGTATTATAATATATGAATTTCTATTTTATGTACATTGATATCATCATCACTGTCAATCATTATCAATTCACTGTAGATTGAAGGTCTTTGCAAGTTTAATCCATTTCGATCTTTAGCCACTCCACATCACCCTTGCATACTTTCTTATTTCATCCATTCATCTCGTGGTCTTTTTGTGGGGCATTTACAATCTCTTGTAATTTAGTTTAAGATTTCAACTGTCCATTTATTATCATCCAGCAATATGTCCAACCTAACTACAGTCTTTTAATTTTTTCAATGATGTCAAAAACATCTGTTTGTTCTCTTATGTATTTCCTTTTCAATCTCTTCATACTTCTTTAGTGGTCTGAAGTCTCTGTATTGCTCTTCTGTTAAGTGTCCAAGTCTCATATCTATTAAGAGCTGGTAAAACACATTTATTAAAAATCTTTTTAAACATATTGGCATATTTCCTTTTAATATTAAGTTATTTCTACCAAAAGCACTCCAATCAAGTTTAATTCTATGATTAATTTCATCCATTATGTTTCTATCAGTAGTAATATTCTGACCAAGGTATTTTAACTCATTATTATCAATCTTTATTTTCATCTTTTGAGAAAATACATTGAATATTACTTTAGTCTTTTTAATGTTTATCTTTAATCCTACTTTTTTATTTTCATCTGTTAACTTTTGCATCATTTCCTGAAACTTTGAAGAATTATTTGCAAAAACAGCTACATTATCTGCAAAATCTAATGACTTAAACAATCTCAGTTTATTTTTCTTACTTTAATTTTCCATTTCAATCTACAAAATATTACTTGCAGCACTGCTGTAAAAAGTTTTGGATATATGAAGTAATCCTGTCTTACACCCTTCTCAATGTTAACTTTCCTAGCATCAGTATGTAATCTAATTGTTGCTGTTGCATTTTTATAAATTTTCAGAATATGACAATATCCTGTGTCCATACCTTGATGATCCAATGCTTTAATTACAGAAGAAATGCTTATAGAATAAATACCTTTTTATAATCTACAAATCCAAAGCATAATGGCAATTTATATTCATTGTTGTTTTTTATAACTTCTCTCAATAGTTGGATATGATCCACTGTACTAAAACCACTTTTAAATCCAGTTTGTTTGTTTTTTTGGTTGGTTGAAATTCAAGTTTTCTGTAGACAAGTTGTAATTAACTTGCTAAAAATTTTGTATAAAACTGATAAAACACTGATAAGTCTGTAATTTCTAATATCTTTTTTATCACCCTGGTACATTTTTATTATTTACCCATTTGGTATATAACTTTGCCAAAAAAATTCCATTTTTTTTACTTGTTTTTTTAAGATATTGATTATAATTTCATTATTACCTGGAGCTTTTCCCTTGTTCATAAATTTAACTGAATGTCTCACTTCTTCATTTAAAATCCTGGCCAATTCAGAAGATATAATAGTTGTAGGACCAAGTACTTTATTACTATATAATTCTTGATAGAACTCTACATATTTCATGATGTCATTTCTTTTTTCAGTAATAATTCCATCTTTTTTTCTTACACCTGCAATATTGCAATATATTGATATATATTTTACTATATAAAATACTAAATCATAAACAATACAATACTAGATAAAAATCCAAATTTTACCAAAATCCTTACGCAGCCATAGTTTCATCTACTAAACAAATAGATCTTCTAAAGTGAAAATCAAACTAAAGAAGCAACATATATATACAAAACAAACAAATCTTTCCATAATTCATTTTAGAAACCAACTTCCCTTTATATCAAAAGATGTCTTCATAAGATTGATAGCCTCAGATTCAAGAAGTTTTATCATTAAAGTTTCCTTTACTCTTCTCGTTAATTCATTCTTTTCATAAAAAATAACCGTTGCATTGTCAAACAATATTTTATGACCTGTATTCAATTCATGAATATATAAAGCTGAGTTATGATACCTATGTTTAGCATCTACTTATATTGAACCTTAATCCATTCAGTAAGACTAAATTTACTCTGACCTATATAAATCTTACTACAACTACAAGGAATCTTATAAATAATATCAAGAATAGATTTACCATCAATCGACTGGTTGGAAGCATTCAGTAAAGAATTCAAATCAGAACCTTTCTTCCATGCAACCTTCATTCCTCCTAACAAATCCACCTTATTCAACTGATACACATGAACAAATACATGTGAAAAAGATAAGTGATCTCCAATATACGTGTTTCATGCTGAACCAGTACTCATCATTTGGTTCAGATCACCATATCCCACACATATATGCATACAGTAAGTGCTCAGTTTATATTAAGATAGCAAAATCTTAAACTTTAATGGACAAGCTTCAATCTTTTCTAACTCTTCAGCCATCCATATCATTGAAAATCTGAGGATAGAATACTCAAAGCCCTAGTGAATGACAATATTACATTAAGTTTAGTATTGATTCCCTGCCTATATTCTGCTCATCCCTCTTCTGTATAATTAAATGGACATATTAAGGTTCTATGTGTGAGGAGTCAGATTGATTTAAGGTCAATATGGGTATGACAATAATATTGGCATCAGCAAGGGCTTTGAACATTTTATTCTTGGATTTTCAATGATATGGATTTTTGAAAAGTTGGAGAGTAGAAAAGTTTGAAGTTTGTCTATTTTAATATAAACTGAGCACTGATTGTGTATATGTGTGAGAGATGGTGATCTGAACCAACTGATGAGTGCTGGGTCCACCCAAAATATGTATATTGGAGATCACTTATCTTTTTCACATGGATGTGTGTCACTTGTATAAGATGGATTGAATAGGGTAAGGAGCTTGAAAATCTGAGTTCAACACCCTTATAATTATATTAAATTTAATATAGACAATATACTTGTATTTAAATATTACATGCCTCTTCTCTATAATTAAATGCACATATTAAGGTCCTATGTGTGAATTGTCTGACTGACTTAAAGTCAACATGGGTATGACAATAATATTGACATCAACAAGGACTTTGAACATCCTTGGATTTTCAATGATATGGATAGTTGAAAAGTTGGAGAGTGGAGAAAATTTAAGCTTATCCATTAAAATTTGATGATTGTCTATCTTAATATAAACTAAGCACTGATTGTATATATGTGTGAGAGATGGTGATCTGGACCAACTGATGAGCACTGGTTCAGCACAAAATACTTATATTGGAATATCACTTATCCTTTCATATGTGTGTGGGTATGTATATCAGTTGTATAAGATGGATTGGATAGTTATAGGGAGCTTGAAAATCTGAGTTCAAGACCCTTATAATATATAACATTAAATTCTAATGGGTCTTCATTAATTATTTGATCTTTTTTTGAAAAGTCAAACTTTTGATATAACTTAGCAATTTTTTTTTAAAAAATTTGCTGTTCAATGCATTAAAGTTTTAGTAATCAAAATGGCATCAACCAGAAATCTCAAAAATCCATTACTTGCACTATAAATCTCTGTTTCATGAGTCTAATATAGAGGTGTGCAACTTTTTTCATCAGCTGGGCCAAATAAAATTTTTGTATCATAATGTGGGCCAGAATAGATTGAACGATTTAGCAAAAAAAAAAAAAAAAAAGAACCTAAAAAATGTTATATTACTTGAATTACCAAATTTATCATTGGATTTAAAAAAAAAAGTAAATACAAAATTTAATGACTTAAATAGGATTCAATTATAGATAATTTATATTTTACAAAATGTTTTGTCGAAAAATACCTTTTTAGATTATATTCTTCAAAAAATGTAAATAGTTTCTTACAAATCAAACAAACAGCTTTAATGTTTAGATTTGCAAATAAATATCTGAATGTCCAATTAGCATTGAAAAAACGGCATTTGGCTTCAATTTTTCCTTTTTTTTTAATTGGATCATTTTATAAGCTGTAAATTATATTAAATTAAAAAAATGTAATAATTAGAAAAGGCATAAACTTATTTATAAAATATCATACACCAATATTATTTTTAAATAATAAATTAAACCCAAAGGAACTTTGTTAGATTGATGCTACAATAATAATTAGGAAATAATACTCTGATTCTGCTTAGAAGTATTCTTTAAAACCTGAAATTAATGTTATTTGCTACTTGATACCTCTTATGTTATATTTTGTAATATAAAATTGTTATTTTAGAAGTTATAATGAAATTTTCAAGTTATGATACATTTTTAATTTTTATAATTATAATTTTATATTTCTCATGGGATTAGGATAAAGTTAATGTTATATGAACATGTAAGTGATAAGCCTAGAGATTGCAGTTTACAGTAAGTGTAGTCAGGTATGGAGTTTCTATATTTAGACATTTGCAGAGTAGGCTGGATTCAATATCATCATGGGCTGGATGTGGCCCATGGGCCAGCAGTTTTCCACCCCTGGTCTAATATGTACCCACTAATTTAAAAACTTAAAAAAAAAGCAAAATGATCCTAATCAAGTGATTTAAATGTTTTTGTTTATAATATGTTTCCTTCATGTAGATATAATCCGAGATCTCTTGCCATATAGACTTAATATTTGATAATTAATTTTGCAAATTACCTAATTTATTTTAATTCAGTACTATTAGATAAACTTCCATTTTTTTTTAATGTTTATATCTCTATTCGATTTTAAATGAGTCATTAGATTAGATATATATTTAAAAAATGCTTATCTCAATTACTTATTTTTATTCAAAGGTTGATATATGTATGCATTGCATTTAACAAGAAAAGATGGGTAAATTTATCAAAATGGTGTATCTGTTTCAAGGAAAGGAGTTGTATATAATTTTGTTATTTTGACAAATCTTTATGTCAAGTTTTTTTTTTCTTTTGTTTAAAATAAAAGTATGACATTATATTCTGTAATTTCTCAACAGTCTTAAATAGAAATCTTTTATTTATTTATCAATTATGTAATTTTTCTGTGTTCATATAAGTAAAATGGTTTTTTCTAACAGTATCATTATTGTGATTCTAGAAAACTACTATGGACAGTGAATTTTTGAGGAGCAAATTAGGGATATGCTTGACTGTTGCCTTAGCAGAGATTTGTGAAAGAAGACCAGCAGATCCGATTGATTATCTGGCTCAGTGGCTTTACAGATACAAAGGGAATGTTGAACATATAAATAAGGTAAAGCATTTTTAAAAGAAAATTATTTGAGGTTCTGCTTCAAATTAAGAACCCAGATAGATTAGAATTTAGCACACATGAAAATATATCAGACACTTATAAATAAGCTAATTTACATTTCATTGTGAATATTTGTATTTTATGTATTACTGTTAAGAGTTGGATAGTTAACAATGGTATGTTATCTTTTTTTTTTCTTCCATATGTCATAGCATTGTCCGGGAGGTGAACCCACAACGATCTGCAAACAACTATTTGCTTGCAAGGCAGCTGCGATGACCTTTCAGCTAACAATGCTTGACTGGTATGTTATCTTTGATAATAATCAAACAATAACATAAATTGGTAAACCAAGTAAATGTTTGTTTCAACACTTGTTAGTTGAGGAACATCAATTAGTAAACAGAAAAATTAGAAAAAAAAAATTTTCATGTGCATATGTATTGAGATGAATGGCCATGTTATTATTAATGTTGAATGAAAAGTGCCATTAATAATGTATTTATTAAATATTAATTGATAAATTAATAATTATGTCATATAGAGCAAAGTGTTAAAAAATAATTACAAAATAATGCATTTGTATGCACATTATATATATATATATATTATTCTGTTGGTTTATTTTAAACATTACTATATAGGATATATGAGCACAGACTTTCACACGACCCACCACCCTCTACACTATCTCAACACTGATACACCCAAACACATATATGTTGAAAAGATAAATAATCACCAATATACGTATTTCATGCTAAACCAGCAATCATCAAGTTGGTCCAGATTACCATCTTCACACATATATGCTATAAGTGCTCAAATATATATTAAGATAGCCAAACCTCACACTTTAAAGGACAGGCTTCAATCTACTCCACACTCCAACTCTTCAACCGTCCATCCAATTGAAAATCTGATGATGGAATGCTCAAAGGCCACTCTGAGGCCAAGATTTAAACATTACTGTGGTATAGTGATATATATATATATACTTGGATTTGTAAAAGATTTATTTTTTATTAATAGATTATTTAATCTGCATCATTAATTAAGAGTCTGCAGAGATAATTGGATAGTCTTGTTCATTAAATAATGGCATAGGTTGTAATAATAATAGGTTTGCTATAAACAGGTATTGCATATATTGTTAAAATAATATTTATTTATAATGAAATACTAATTATTTATTATTCTAGGTTAAAATTATGAAATACTAATTATTTAATTTTTATCGTAGAAAAAAAAAATACTAATTAACAAAGAAACAGGTATAAAAAATGAAATTAGCTTGAGGGTTAAGTTAATTGAGTTTAGACTAGAACTAGAGTAGATATCAAAGAATAGCAGAGAGAATTTTACAATCGTTAAATTTTACAGCTTATCATCACATAAATAAACACAGAAGTGGAATGACAGTCCATTGAACCTGCGTGGTCATTGGACACCTCGCAAGCTAATAGCAACTGTCCTTCAATCTAAGAATCATTATTAGAAAGTTTATATAATTTTCTAGTGCATCAGGAAAACTGCTTTCTAGAATTAAAACCTCCAGAATGGAAAAATCATACTGGACTTCATGGAAAGTAAAAGTTACTGGTGTACTACAAATGTATCAAACCATCATAAAATTCATAGTCTAGTGAAGTAGATTTAACAATAATATCAAAATTATCAAACACTGATGTCAAATTTTGCTCCAGAATTTTTTTTTACCAAATATGGATGTACTATTGAAAAATAGGTATATAAAATCAGTTACTCTCTAATATATATATTTTTAGGTAAAATTTAAAATACTTTTAAAAGAATAACAATTCCCTCTATAATAATGCCAACTAGTGCCAGCTATATTAACCAATAAACGTCAGAAGGTGTGTACATTTACATGTCTATCTACTGCCTATTCATACAACATTCCCAGACTAGTCCCTAGTTTATAGTATAGTTTGCACTCAATGGACCTATTGTACATGAAGAGTTGCTACTGCTTTAATAGCTTGTGCAAGGAAAAGATAGTAATTGTATGATGTTTTAATGTTTTAATACTTTTAAAAGACTTACTGCTTTTAAATGACTCTTTTTAAATAACTTATTCTTAAAGTATTGTTATTCTAGTACTTACAATGGAGATATAATACCATTAACTGATACTTCCATTATAATATCTCCCTGTTAATCATATTTATTAACTACACTTATTTAATAAATTTGAATTTGTATATTGAGTCAAGAGTAATTCCTCATTTTTCTATTAAAGTAATCCCTATATTTACAATTTTATCAGATTTTCAATGATATGGATGGCTGAAGAGTTGTAGGTTGGAGTAGATTGAAGCCTGTCCATTAAAGTATAAAGATTTGCTATTTAATATAAACTGAGCACTGATTATATATATGTGTGGAAGATGATAATCTGAACCAACTGGTGAGTGCTGGTTTGACACAAAATGCGGATATTGGTGATTATTTATCTTTTCTACATGTGTGTGGTCATATGTATCAGTAGTATGAGATAATGTGGATGTTTGAAGGTTGCTTGAAAGTCTGAGTTCAAATCCCTTATATTTACAATTTTTAATAAATTAATTTTTTTTAAAATGGAAGAATAATACATATTGTATACTTAAATTGAATAATCTTCATGTGTGTATAACATATATAAAATTAATGTTATTTTACTTAGATTGTTTATAGAAGTTTTATATGTGGTATTTAATCAGTTATATACTATTATAAATTATTCAATATGTGAAGCTTGTAATATTTTTCCTAGCTTATTAAAATAAATTATTATTAAAGTATTGTTTTGTTTGTTTAAATTTATAAAAATTCTTTATTTATATGATATATATATATGTGTGTGTGTACTTATATAATCATTAAAGACATCAGTTTCATGTCTTAATATCTTACTTGATGTCAATACAATACTTTCATTACTGTTGCAACCACTGATATTGACAAAAATGTGTGTTTTTCTTTGCATATTTTTTTAAAAATAAAATTTGTTTTTAAGGAGTATTTGATATTTACATATAATTTATTTATTATATAATAGTGAGGAGGGATGATTATTTTCTATATAATTACAATATAATTTATTTGAAAATATTTGATATTTAGACTAAAATTACTTGTTAAAAAGTTATATGACTTTAAATTGGAAATTAAGTCAATTTTTAATAAATATTTTTACAATTATTTCCATTATTAGAACATAGGATGTTAATAAATTAATGCAAAAGAAATATTTAATAAAAATGGCATTTTTTGTTAAATACATTTTTAGACTTTTTGCAGAGTTGATTTTCATTTGTGAGATTATTTTCATCATTTGAATATATTTTAACAAAATTTATCTAAAACATACAGAATAAGCTTTTTTCCATTAAAAAAATACAGTTGAAAGAAAAATAAAAAAGCAAAATGACTCATGGGTATGCTCTAAAATTTGACATTTAAGATTTTAAAGCTGAATTTAGTAAACAAAAAACTGTAAATGAAAATAAAGGTATTGTATGTTTAAAAAAAAGTAAAACTTATCAATCCAAAAATTGAATTGTGGTATCCTCTAGAGATTTCTGTTAAGAAATGAAGATAATTTTATAAAAAGCTTAATAATCACTTATGGATAACTGTATGCTACTGTGACACTATAAATATTAACTCTGGCGATATGGAATAAAGATTCTAAATCAAAAATCTCTTTTCAATAATCCATTACATAGGTAGTGATCTAAATGTGTGACTCAATGATTAGGTCCAAGTGATTTATCTATTATATAAATGAAAATTAACTTTGGAGCATAATTTAATCAGAAGCCACTCACCCAATCTCTGACTTAGCAATATGTGGTTTGTACCATTATATATAGAATTAATAGCTCTTCTAAAGAGCGTAATAGGTAAAGAAATGATCAATAATGATCATGATTCATCAAGAAGATTGACCAAATTAGTTGTAGAAATTAGAATATATGATTACAGTAAACAATTATAAAAGTAGAATGAATGTGAGGATAAAGAATAAGATAGTAAAATGATGGGAGAATAAAATGATTATGATTAATGTCAGAGAGGTGCAGAAACTTATATGAGAAGAGGAGGTAAACAGTCCAATAATAAATAATAAATTAGAAAATTGAATATAGCAAACAGATAAGATAAGAATAAAATAAAAATGCATCAATCTAAGCAGTAGAGTCAGTACAAATAATTTCTATGAAATATACACAAGACAAAAAAAATAGCAATGAAAAACTTGGAACAACTACAACAAAAAATAGAAGAATCCGATAGGTAAGTGATTCATGCTTAACTTGATCAATATATGATAATCTGTGAAAAGAAGATAAAGGCAATTATTAGCAATAAATGAAGGAGGGTAAGCAGGAAATTGAGCAAAGTTAAATAACAGATTTAATAAGACCTAAGGGTATCCATTTAGATCAAAAATAAACTCAAAATGTCATAGGCACATATCAAACATATCTTCAAATGATAGAATTCAAATCGTAGGATGCAGATAAATTATATCTGTGAAATTTTAAAAATCAGAGAATATATAAAAGAAAAATTTGAGAAAGATAATCACTTAAATAGAAAATCAATGATAATTATGTTATTAAATTTGTAGAAGGAAATCAGATCCAATGTAACAAATATTTAAAAAATGAAGAAAAATTAAGAAAGATCAAAACAGAAAAAAGGATACATAATAAAATTTAAAAAATGCTAAAGCTCAAAAGCAGTAATCTTCCTCCCTCCCCTTCTAATGAGAGAGATAATGAGATGACTTATTGCTAATAGTATTATAAAATATTATTAAATAATATCTTAATCAAATATTTATTGACTGATTAATAGAATAATGTTATATGGAGTAAAGTATTATAAATAATAGCAAAATAATGCATTTGCATGTATATTATATATTCATGCATTTGTAATATATATATTTTTTCTTAAGTTATATGTACAAGTTAAATCTATAAAAGTTGATTAAATTCCTTAATAGACAGTAAACAGGCAATTAACAGGTTCTTTAAGTTTGATAATTATGTTTGCTGATAGAAGGTCTACTAATGATAATTGGATTTTATTTATTAAACAGTATCTAGGAATTCTGTAATAATATTAACAGGCTTAAGATTATGAATACATTATTTTAATGAAAATAGTACTTATGCTGAAATACTGGTTAAACTATAAGCAGATATAAAAGATGTTAGCACGAGGATCAAGCTGGTTGAGCATAGATTAGACCTAGCGTAGAGAGCAGGCAAAATTATACTGCTATGTAAGAAAATATGGATGTAGAAATACTTATTGGATTAAAGATCATCAGTGGTAGGAAACTATTAATTGTAATTAAACCAAATCAACCATTATATACCTGGAAATAATATATTGCTAAGTAAAACTTTTTGGGCATATTTTATCTTTTTATTCCAGTTACTCAAGAATCACTGTCTACTATCTTGTTTAGTCTTTACAAGTCTCAGAAAAACTACTTTCCAGAAAATAAGACTGCCAGCTAAAGAAATCAAATTGGACTTTATGGAAAGTATAAAAGTTATTTTTTACTATAGTTGTATCAAACCATCATAAAATTTATACAAGCTTTGGTACAAGAAAAAAATCCATACTCCAGAGAAGTCGCTTTAACAAATAGTTCTGTAGTAATATCAAAACTACCAAAGTCTGAGAATAAATTTTGCTCAAGAATTTTCACCAAAATATATACTGTATTGAGAAATAGATCTATAAAACTGGTTATTCTTTAATATTATCTTAGATAAATGCTTTTTTAAATGATTTATTCTTTTAAATAATTTTTAGCTATCATAATAATTTTGATGCTTTTAATAAGTATATTATTGTCATCACAATTTTTTTATAATCCTATAATTGTACTAGAATACGATATGTAATGTAAATAAAAAGAGAAAAGAAAAAAATAGTCAAAGTCATAAATAATTTGTTATTGAGGGTTGTTTATAGAGAGAACTGAAGGAGTTTTAAGGTAGATGAACACTTCATTTAAAGTAGTTAAAAATAATGAAAATAAAGAAACATAAAGAAAATAACATATAAAAAATTGAAATCATGAAGTGGTTTGAGAAAAGATTCGAAAAACAATTAGAATGTTTAATACAGGAAATGATAATGTCCTGACTAGAAAGTATGAAAATGGATATAAAGAAGTTAAAAGATAAATTAGATAAAAGAGAAAATAAACAGGAAAGTGCAAATAAGTATGTGCAATTAAATAGCTTGAATACAGTACACAAATCTGAACCAGAAAATATTTTTGACTCTAACCTTGAATGTGAAAATAAAGATGTGTCAGAAATAAAATATAATGAAAAGGCAGTAGAAAGAATGGATATAAGTGAGGGGTAACAGAAAGAATATAAATAGTGAAATTAAAAGGCAAAGAAGAGAAGGGTAAATTAGAAATTAATAGCGTAAATATTTACCTTATAAAATAGAAAAATGCAGGTATGTATGTGCATATAAATAATAATCCTGCTAATGTAAAGAAATTTATAAAAATAAAAATATGTGCTTTCAGGAAAGTGGTCAAGAAAATGGCCAAGTTACTTAAAGCATTTGACAGCACGAGGCCAGATTATGAATCCAAGGAAAAGGAATTTAATCTCTTTGAAAGAGAGGAAAATATAAATATTGTGAATTACAGCTTGTATAAAAATGATTTGGATAAAAGAAATAGATACAGGGAGTTGTATAAATCCTAGAAAAGGGGCTGATAAATATACTAACCATGATCCAGAAACCAATTACCCAGAACAAGCCAGGTTTAGAAATGGGTCAAGATTTTTTGGCCCAAGTGGATATGTAAGAAACCTAAAAGAACTGCCAGACAAAAATTAAGTATGGCTTTAGAATTTGGATAAACTTTTAGGTAACAAACAAAAAAAAGTTTAATGTACCTGGATTATAAGAATAAGGAAATAAAGCGAAATAAAGTTGAATAAATAAAATAAAATGTTTTTTGTTGTTGTGAGAATTAATAACGTAAAGGATAAATAGAGTAAAATAAAAATATTTTACAGAATCAATACCTGATAATGGAGATAAAAGAGTAGATTAATGGAAGTGAAATGAGAATTTGTTATTTAGAATAAAGTAAAATAATATTTTAAAATAAATATACGAGAATAAAATAAGTTTTTTTTTTTTTTGTAGAGAATCAAAATGTGAAAATAAAAATAAATAAATTGAATAAAGCCTATAATAAATAGAATGAAATCTATAATAAAAAAAGTTAAATGAAATGTTGCAAAATAATTTCTCAAGTAAGTGTAGATTGTGTTTGGGCTAATAGAGTCATGGAGAGGGGAAGGTGCAGCAGATAAAGGTTGAGGAAGGTGTGTTAAGTCTAGGCTGTTGCATGAAATGGAAGGGATAGTTCTATAGAATGAGGATCCAGTAGAAAGAACCTGGGCCTATCCAACATTCTGGGAGATGTTGTCCCAGTCCATCAACTAAAAAAATGTGCACATTGGAAAGCAATTCCAGAATAAGTCACAAGTCAGTTTCATTGGAAGGAAAATTCCCATCATGATATAATAAAAAAACCCTCATTTTAGCATAAGCTGAATGATCAGTAGATGAATACTGCCATTTGCAGTACCCCCCCCCCACATATTTTTTAGGATGCAAATCCAATGGAGAAAGTCTTAGGCTCATTCAATCCACTGGAAGAGGAATTCCCAGCATACCAATAAAGTTAAATTATTGCATAAGTCAGATATAAGCAGATGTGTTCTGCCATTCACAGCATTCAACCTCCCTGTACACATTGGAAATATGTATGTTGTCCCTGGTGGCCATTACATATGACATAATCATTGCAAGTCAATGTACATTACAGCCTGTGAGATAGAGCAGCATAGGAAAGATCATCCTCTGTAGTTTGTTGTTCTGTATGCAATTTGACACTTATGAAAAAAAATAGTAAATAAATAAAAACAAAAAGTGAAAAATCTGACACAAAAAAAATGTCAGAGCTAAAATGGGTCAAATTGACACATTTTACCTCTCAAATGGAGGGTGATAATGTAAGCTAGCGAGATTTAAGTTAAAAACACATATATCTGCATTACTTATTTCATAATTTAAAAATATATGATCAAAGTTATTAAGAATGAAAAGAATAGTTAAAGAAATCATTAGTCAAGAAGTATATTTTAAAACATAAGTTTGTAAGAAATAAAAGATTGCATTATATTGTTCTTTTAAAATAAAATAAAACTATTTATGAAAAGTGGATGGTGAAAAGAATCAATAGAAATAAAGATTTAAAACTCATTCTCCTTTTTATAAGTTAAAAGAAATTAAAAGAATAAAATGTTTAAAAATAAATTTTAGTAGAAAATGTCAAATAAAAAAGAGTAATTAATTAGTGAAAGTAAATTTTGGAATGCCAGTAAGATTTCTGGCTGATATTGAAATTGATAAGTCAATTAATTATAAACTATGTAAACTATCTTATCAGCATAAATGCAGTAAAATAGTAGATTAAACTAGAAAAAATATTAAAGAAAATGTAGAATTAATTAAAAAATAGATTTAAGGCTCAGATAAAAATAAAAACTATGAACAATGGGAGAGAAAAAGTATAAAAGTTGCAGTTTTATATTATTATATTATTCCGGTCTTCATTCTATTATTAATTCATTCCTTTATCCAGTGCTTGATTGAGTTATCCAGAGATTCAGAAATCTAACTACAGTATAGAGCCAGTCATTACTGTTGTGGACAATATTATTGCTGAAGCCACAGAATTAGCAACATGCATTGTAGAAAGTCATAAGATGTTTGACTGGGATGCATGCCCCAAAGTCCTCCACAAAATCAATTATTTTCACTTGGAATCAATGCCTGAAGTCAATGCCTAAACTATGAAATAGATATTGTTGCTATTTCTCTTCCACTGTTGAGCTGAAAAATGGAAAACAAGCCTTGAAACCATCAATGGAGACCAAATGGCCAACCGGTTGGAAAATCCAAAGCAAGAAATAACAAACCAAAGGAACTGGGTCACTGTAATATTACAAAATACCTAGGTAAATATATTTCCAATAATAACTGTCTAGACACATTATTTTTTTAAATGAAAGGAACTTTAATGGAGTATCATAAAATTTAGTCATAACTAATTTATATTTCTTTATGTAAAATTTTATACTGTTACATCAAATACATGTGCATGAATGACTACTAATGTTTGCTTAATTATTATTTGGTTTATTTTCTCTTTCTCTTGTCACTGTGTCACCAATGATTTAAAGATGCAGATATTTGTATATGTTAAGTTAAATGCACTGGACCCCTGTTTAAGATGAGTAAGGACTAGATTTGGGATATTTCAACTGCTGGATTGGTATGCCTGTCACGCGAGCATGACATCTATATAACATATCATTGGATGGAACCTGAATTTGATTTCCAAAAGAAGTAAAATGCTTTGGATGGCAGGGTTTTTGTTCCAGCAGATGAGGTAGGCTATGGTCAGGAAATATGTTCATGGTATGCTTTGTATAGCCTCAATATTGCCATGGGTATCATTGATGAGTAAGTAATCAGTGGTATTCTCCCTCTGATGTGCCAGTCTGTTCCTGTAAGTATTAAATATATCATTAAATGATTGCATTAGTAAGAGAGGTCTTATAATAAATAATAAAATAATAAGTGTGAGAAAGAAATGATGAATATAAGATATTGTTAAATAAATAATATTCCAATAATAATAAAATACTAATGTATAGAGTGTAGTCAAAGTTGTCCAAAAAGTTATTTTAAAAGTAGTTGAAACTAATAAATAATCTTATGAATAGAAGAATAAGAAGTATAAACAATAAATTACATTGAGCCTGATAATAAGTTCATCAAAGCAAAAAGATATCTAAGATAATAATTACCAATAAAGATATGTATTAAGCATGTCAAAGCAAAAGTTTAATAAAATCAAAGATAAAGCATTGCTTGTTAAGCTTAATAAAAGTATAAGAAAATATGAATAATAGTCTGTAATAAAGGAATTTCAAAGGAACCTGATACAATATATACTCAATGTATATATTATATTTAGTATGTATATATAATTATATATGTCTAATAAATCAGTAACTAAGTTTTCTGTTTAAAATCATTTGATAGATTTATTTTTAATTTAAAATGTTGTGTTTTTAAAAAAAATGCTAAAGATAAAAATTTGCAATCTTTTTTAACTTTTCTTGGATGATCTTAACTAATGCAAGTTTTCTAATTTACTTTTTTTAAAAAAAAAAAAGTTATTTTAAAATAAAAACAGAATCTATCAAACAATTTTAAAAAAGAAAACTTAGTTACTGATTTACTATAAATATATAATTACATGCACATACTAAATATGATATATACATTAATACTGTAAAATGGTTAAAAAGTGTTATTAAATTTAAAGAAAATAATTTATATTGCTCTCTTGTGATATTTATTTAAAACAGATGAAACTTCTAAGAATAATTGTTACCTGCGATATGTGAAGTTATTGAATATTTTTTATTTTTTCCCCTTCTTCTAATTCATATCTATGAAGTTAGTTGACATACTGGAAAGATAAGTGTTTCAAATGGTTTAGAGTGATATACTTTGATCTTAAAATTTCATTCCAATTTAAAATGATCAAAAGTTAACAAACAAACCAATCTTCCAAAATCAATAAGACCATTTAAAAAATATGTATAAATTCTGGATCATCTCTTATAAGTATGAATAATTAGAAAGTATGGTAGTGTTTATAAAATCCATATCCAATTCAATCCTATTTATATTTGCAAACTAGTTTCTAATTTATGGATATTGTCAGTGAGGAAGTTAGGCTGAATTTAGATCACTTGAATTTTGGTGGATCCTAATCCAAGCTTCTTATGGATGAAAGTCACAAATCTGAAATTAGTTAGGAATTATGCATAGAATAGCATTAGAAATAAATTTAATTATCACTATCAGATATCTTGATTATTCAAGCTTTGGTAGATTGCAGCAAAAGATTTGAAAAAAAAAATAGTTTGCACTTGTAATAATTGTTTAGGCTGTTCTTTTGGTTTTATATATAAATATTGCTTGACAAGAGGAGACTTTTATGATAAATTATAGAAAAGTGCAGGTTCACTCATATATTAATAAATTGTCAACTGAAGTAAAAATTTAATGGCCAAATAAAAAAAGTTGAAACTAAAACAAAAAAAATATTAATTCTATAAATTTAAGATGCTCAATTGTACAAGATGTTTTCTTATTGTATTATTGATGATACCTGGTGAATAATTATTGAACATAATATAAAATTAAAATGCTTTATGCAGTGGAAGAAAAGTTGTTTCAATTCTGAAGAAAGAAATGTCATTTATTCAAAATTTAGTATGGAAATACTCTTATATTTAAGTTATAGATAAATTAAACTATGTACTCAACACCACAAGTATATAATATTCTTTCTCCAATATAGTATTATATTGCAGTAACGGATTTTTATAGTCACTGATACTCATCTGATTGATAAATTATCTTGGATTTTTTTTTTCCCTTTATGCTAATAACAATTATATGAATATTTCATTGTTCAATAATAGATAGATATCTATATAGATATTAATTAGTTACTTGAAAAGTCCTAATCTTGGTGGGAAATTCTCTAATACCTGGAAAAAACCTTCAAAATCTGTTCATATTTTATTCTCAGATTAATGGTAAATCAAGAAATGTCTGTGCTTTTGCTGATTTTTAAAAAATATTGCAAAACTTTTAAAAAATACATAAATACATCATAACTGTTATTAATTATCTTGTATATGCTAGGCTAGAAGAAACATTTTTTTAAACAGATGATGAAAAGAAGTAATTGATTTCTATAAATCAGAGTTATATTCTGTTTCACTAAATAGTGGTTTTTCCATTGCTTGCTAATAGACCATATAAAATTAAGTGCTATCACTCTTAGAAATTTACATTATTGAGAATCACACAGATCTTGGATAGAATTTGAGGACTGCTGATACGGGTTATTATATTGGTTGGTTTAAAAGGAATATCTATAAAATTTCAACCTATTCTCTCTTTCTGCAAATGATATAATAAATTCACAAAACAGCTGTCAAGGAGACCATCTTTTGAAGAGACCAAAAGCAATTGTTTCCAGATTAGAACAAAAGCATAAATGATGTTTATAATCGTTAAATATCTACTATAGTCACAGAAAATGGTATTAAATATCAATACAATGAAAGGAGACAAAAAATGATTTGAGATCATGAAAGGCAATCTTGCTTTTAATTTTACAACTAACAAAATGTAAGTAAAAAAAATCATTAAAATCATGGTTCAAGAAAAAGATAGACTATTAGATTATGTACTGAAAAAAAAAGGAATATTATATAAACTTCATGCTTCAGTTCAAAATATGATCTTTCAAAACTTTCATAATTATTGTCAGTAGTGAGTGCATATGTGAAGCAATGTCATGCAAATTCCTCCTAAAAGTAATTGTTTTCACTGTCATTTCAAGAATTTCAGCAAAACTTGTACAAATTTACCATCTTCTCTTTTTTTTATTTAAGAAAATTAATAATAAAATAATAATATACAATATATGTAGATATATAAGTATGCATGCACATACATATTGGCTGCAGAAATTTGTTGCTAACTAAAAGATATTTTTTTATTCTTGGATGAAGCCTTAAAGGAATTGAACAAGATAAATTCTTAATGTCCGTTCCATACATTTTTATCATTACAAAACATAAATTAACTGCTCCAAATGCTTTGGCCACTATGATGATTACTGTGAGTTTAAGACTAAGAAACATCACAAGCTTTTTTCTCAGTTGTCTGAATCACCAGTTGAGTTTTTTTGAAGGCAAAATGAATGAGTGTGTGATTGCTTTTTTTTAATTACATATTTACAATCATGATAGACAAAACTAAATTATGGCTCTTATTTCCAGAAAGCTGTAAAATTGCCAGCCATTAGCAAATGGAAGCCAAAGATAGAATGCCAAGCGTCACTGATTGTGGACCCAAGATGCCACAATGGTGACCTTTATTTAACTACTTATAACTGAAGATCACTTTCAAATGAAAGATTATATGAATTGGATGAACTGTCTATTATTAAATGAATTTTTGTTAGATTTTGTGAATTTAGAAAAAAAGGTAAAATGACAATTGATTTAAAAAATGACACATACTTTACTGTAGAACTACAAATATTAGGAGCACAAGTGGAGTAGGATTCATTATAAATAAAAAATGGAAAAGCAACATTGTGGAAATTGATAATATATCAGCCAGTATGGCAAGTACCGAATGCAGATAATTCAAGTTTATATCACAAATAGTTCTCATTGTTATGAAAAAATAGAGGATTTTTATGTATATGTATAAAATGTTTTTGATCAGATCGAAGGGACATTGTAATGGGAGACTTTAATGCTAAATAGATGTATCAGTGCTCTATTTATTCTGTACAAAATCTTTATGAGGGAAATTACAAGTCTTGTTCAGTAAACTTTAGATTTAAATCAATCCAAAGAACTACCTGAATTTAAAAGTGATTTTAGCACAGAGGATTAAATCCAGGTATTGAGAGAAATTAGCTGCAGAAAGGAGTTTGCTATTAACTGAAAGGAGACCCTTTGATTCCTCTTGGAGGCCTTAAAGGAACAGAGCAGGACAAATTCCTAATGTCCACTCCACACGTTCTTGTCGTTGCAGCTGTTATTACTATGCGATTATTCATATAGTATACGAACATGGATGGGCTGCTCACCAACACGCATTAGCCAGCATGGTGAGTTTATTGGCTTTTTACCTCTGAGTTTAAGATCAAGAAACACCATAGTCTTTCTTCTCAGTGCCTGATAAGGCAGAATGAATGTTTGTGTAAATGATAAATATTTTCCCCATACATATATACAATTATGACAGACAATAAAAAAGTGTGGCCCTTATTTCCAGGAGGCTGTAAAGTCACCAACCAAGGCAGCGGTTGGTGGCCGAAGGCGGAGGGTGCTAAGAATCCCCTGATTGTGGACCCAGGCTGCCATTTCATGACGACTTTTTATTTAGGTACTTACAACTGCAGATCACTTTCAAGTGAAGGAAGATTGCAAGAATTAGAAGAAGAACTGTCTTATATTAAATGGGACATTATTGGACTTTGTGAAGTTAGAAAAAAAGGAGAAGAAACAATTGATTTAAAAAGTGAACATATACTCTATTATAAAGGCACACATATTAGAAATACAAGTGGAGTAGGATTCATTATAAATAAAAAGTGGAAGAACAATATTGTGGAGATTGATGGTGTATCGGACAGAATGGCAAGATTAGTTATACAACTTAAGAGCAGATACCAAATGCAGATAATTCAGGTTTATGCCCCAACAAGTTCTCATAGTGATGAAGTAGTAGAAGATTTTTATATGGATGTACAAAAGGCTTTTGATCAGAGTAAACAACATTTTAAAATTGTTATGGGAGACTTTAATGCTAGAATTGGTAGACAAATGAAAGATGAAATTGCTGTAGGTAATTTTGGTTATGGTAATAGAAATGAGAGAGGACATAGACTTGTGGAGTTTGCAGAAAAAGAAAAACTTTATATTATGAATTCATTTTTTGAGAAAAATGTTAAAAGGAAATGGACATGGAAGCATCCAAATGAAGGTACAGCAGAATTGGATTATATTTTGACTAACAGAAAATACATATTTCAAGATTGTAATGTTCTTAATAAATTTAACATAGGAAGTGATCATCGATTAGTAAGGTGTAAGTTACGTGTTAATGTAAAACTAGAGAGACAAAAATTATTAAGAAAAACCAATATTTACAGTTGATATTCCTAATCTTCAGAAACATTCTAATGAATTTAAATTAGAACTTACAGGTTTCAAGTATTAGGAGATTTTGAACATGATTCAGATTTGAATGAAATTAATATGAAAATAACTGATACACTTTTAAAAACTGCAACAAACATAGCTGGTAGAAAAAAGCAGCAATTGACTAATAAAATTTCTACTGAGACTAGAGAATTTATGAAGAAAAGAAGGAATATGAAGATATACAAAAATGATGTATTAAAAAGAATTGAATATCTCGAATTTTGTAAAATGGTACGGAAAAGAGTTGAAAACGATATAAGAAAGTATAACTGTGAAATAGCAAGGAAAGCTGTAGAAGAAAATAAAAGTCTCAAAAATGTTAAACAACATTTTGGTATTGGTAGGAAATTTATATCTGCAATAAGAAAAAAAGATGGAATTATTACTAAAAAGAGAGATGACATCATGAAATTGGTAGAAGATTTTTATCAAGAATTATATAGTAATAAAGAACAAGTACCTCCTCTATCTATTACATCTTCCGAATTGCCCAGAATTTTAAATGAAGAAGTGAGACATGCAATTAAGTGTATGAAGAAAGGAAAGGCCCCAGGAAATGATGGAATTATAATTGATATATTAAAAGAAGCAGGTGAAGAAATAGAAACAATTTTAGCAAAGTTATATACCAAATGTCTAAATGATAAAGATGTACCGGAAGATTGGAAGAATGCAGTAATAATATTAATATTTAAAAAAGGTGATAAAGAAGATATTAGAAATTACAGACCTATCAGCCTTTTATCAGTTTTATATAAAATTTTTACCAAGATAATTACAACTCGTCTACAGAGAACTTTGGATTTCCACCAACCAAGAGAACAAGCTGGATTTAAAAGTGGTTTTAGTACAGTAGATCATATCCAGGTATTGAGAGAAGTCATAGAAAGGACAAACGAATATGAGTTGTCATTATGTTTTGGATTTGTAGATTATGAAAAGGCATTCGATTCTATACACATTTCTTCAGTGATTAAAGCATTGGATCATCAAGGTATAGATCCAGAATATTGTCATATTTTAAAGAATATTTATAAAAATGCAACAGCAACAATTAGATTATACAATGATACTGGAAAAATCAACATTGAGAAAGGTGTAAGACAAGGTGACTCCATATCTCCAAAACTCTTTACAGCAGTGCTGCAAGAAGTATTTTGTGGATTAAAATGGGAAACTAAAGGAGTGAAAGTAAATGGAGAGTATTTAAGTCATTTAGATTTCGCAGATGATGTAGTTGTTTTTGCAAATGATGCTTCAGAGCTGCAGGAAATGTTGCAGGAGTTAGCAGATGGAAGTAGAAAAGTAGGATTAAAGATAAATGTTAAAAAGACTAAAGTAATGTTTAATCGATTTGCTCAAAATATGAAAATAAAGATTGATTATGAAGAATTAGAAGAAGTTAACAGTTACAAATATCTTGGTCAGATTATTAATACAGATGGAAACATAATGGAAGAAATTAATCATAGAATTAAACTTGGTTGGAGTGCTTTTGGTAGAAATAACTTGATACTAAAAGGAAATATGCCTATGTGTTTGAAAAGGATGGTTTTTAACAAATGTGTTTTACCAGTTCTTACTTATGGATCTGAGACTTAGACACTTAATAGAAGAGCAATACAGAGACTTCAGACCACTCAAATGAGTATGGAGAGATGTATGTTGGGAGTAACAAGAAGAGATCGAAAACGCAATGTATGGGTAAGCGAACAAACAGGTGTTACTGACCTTATTGAAAAAAATTAAAAGATTGAAATGGAGTTGGGTTGGACATATTTCTAGAAGAGATGATAATAGATGGACAATTGAAATTTTAAACTGGATTCCAAGAGATTGTAAAAGACACAGAAAGAGACCACATGTGAGATGGATGGATGAAATAAGAAAATGTGCAGGGGTGTTGTGGAGAAGAGAAGCTAAAGATCGGAGAAGATGGATTAAACTTGGGAGAGACCTTCATCCTGCAGTGGATTGATAATGGTTGATGATGATTGAGAGAAATTATAAAAAGGACCAATGAATGTGAGTTACTATTTTACTTTAGATTTGTATATTATGAAAAAGTATTGGATTCTGTAAGTATTTCCGCACTAATTAAAGCTTTAGACCATTAAGATCCTAAATATTATTATCAAAATGCACCACAGTTATTAGATTAGATGATGGCACTATGAAGATTAACTTTGATAAGGGTGTATGACAGGGTGATTCCACATCTACAAAACTTTTTACACAGCAGTTTTATAAGAAGTATTTTATGTATTAAAATGGAAAGCTAAGGAAATAAAAATACATAAAGATTATTCATCTACATTTTGAAAATTATGTGGTCGTTTTTGCAAATAATGGTTCAGAGCTTCAAGAAATGTTACAAGAGTTATCAAATGAAAGTAAGAAAATAAAAGATAAATTTTAAAAAGACTAAAATAATGTTCAATAGATTTTTTGAAGAAGATAGTAAAGATTGGTAATTGTGATATATAAGAAGTTACCAACTTCAAATATCTTGTCAAATGGATACAGGTGAAAACATAACATAGAATTAAAATTGAATGGGCTGCTTTTGATAGAAATAATTTAATATTAATACAAAGTATGCCTATATGTTTGAAAAGGAAAGTTTTGATGGTATGTATTATCAGTTTTTACTTATGAATCTGAGACTTGGAGACTCAACAGAAGAACTTTTCAGATACTTCAGGCCATTCAACCATGAAATATGGAGAAATGAACATTGAGAGAAGATATTGAAAGCAAAACACTTGAGTGGGAGAACAAATATCATTGAAAGAATTAAGAGATTGAAATGGAGCTGGGCTGGAAATATTACTAAAAGCAATGATATTATACGGACACTTGAGATCTTAAACTGGATCTGAAGAGATTATAAACAATCCACAAAATTAATGAAATAAGGATGTTTGTTGATATAATATGGAGAAGAAAGGCTGTAGATCAGAGAAACTCAATTAAATGAAGAGAGATCTTCAGTATCCAGAGAATTGATAAAGAATGAATATGATGATGATATATAATATGGAGAAGAAAGGCTATGGAGCAGAGAAACTCAATTAAATGAAGAGAGATCTTCAGTATCCAGAGAATTGATAAAGAATGAATATGATGATGATATATAATATGGAGAAGAAAGGCTATGGAGCAGAGAAACTCAATTAAATGAAGAGAGATCTTCAGTATCCAGAGAATTGATAAAGAATGAATATGATGATATATTAAATGATTTTATAAAATGTTATATATATATATGTGTGTGTGTGTATGCATGTATTAAAAATTATAGTGATATGTGTTTATATAACTTTCATAAGGTTATTGTATATTTATATAAAGAAACAAGAAATAATGTAATGATTATTTATAGATCTGAAGAAGACTGTTAGAAAGTCAGAATTATTAGAAAATTTAATTGATTAAACAAAACATTTTGAGACATGTAAATAAGAAATTACATTTTTTAGAAATTTATTAAGGAGAAAAATATATTTTTCTCAGTAATATTTCACTGTATATGTTTTATTGCAACTTTTATTTTTATGTCAATCTACTGACCTTTGCTATTTTTATCTAATACCATATCTCAAAGTATCTTTTTTTTTTTACAAGTAGTGTCACGTTTTATCTATAAAATATAATATTATTTCAAACCTAACAGAATATATACATTTAGACAATATGAAAAAATTATAATCAAAATTGTGAAAGTTATAAATATTTGTACTTATGAGAGTTGTTTGCTGATATATTAATGATACCTAGATTGATCTTTGTACTTTGAAATACGTCTTTGCAAATAGTACTGATCTAGTTAGCTATTTACATTTTAATTTAACTCTTTACACTGCTTTGACATGAAAGAATGTTAGAATGATTAGTTGATCATTTAAAGATTTCTTTAGAAAAATGATTATTTATTGTAGTAAATAGCACCTATGACTTAATTTATAAATTTAGTCTGTAATCTAAACCTGTTACTATTAGTTTCCATTGGCATTGGTTGTTTTTTTTGGGGGGTAAACCTTTAATAGTATTTTTTTTTCAATTTCTAAAAAAGAACAATTGTAAGTTTTCAAGATTTTTTTGGATTTCTCATCATTGTATATTTAATATCAGCTTACAAAATTAATTGTTTTAGAATTTCAAAATTCTTTGTAATTGACAGGTTTGTTTTGGAATTTTTTATTATTTTGTCTTTAAAAATTTCTTCTTTCTTATTGACTTTTTAAAAAGCAGGGAGAGATAGAGGGGGAGGAACAAATTGCATCTGTTGAATTATTACCTAATTCAGACAACCTGTTTTAATTTGTAATTGATAAATTTGATTTGGGAAATTTATATAATTTTGTCCTTAATTTTTTTTTAAATTTCTTTTTTATTGCCTTTTTCAAAAGTGAGCGGGGGGGGGGTTTGCATAAACTATGTTACCTAATTCAAGCAACTGTTGATTTGGAATTGACAGGTTTGGTTTTGGAAATTTAGATATCTTTAAAAATGTGTGCATATCTTCTTTCTTATTGGCTTTTTTAAAAGTGATGGGGGAGGGGAGTGAACTGTATCTATTATCTAATTCGTACAACTTGTTTTGAAGCTTTAAATCTGACATGTCAAACTGGCGGCCTGTGGGCCGCATACGGCCCTCGATGGGATTTTTCATGGCCCACGACTAAGATGCTATGCAATAAAATGAAAACAGAACATTATGTTGCAAACAAATTAATTTTAAAAAACAAGTTCTTATATTTAATTACATGAATTAAAATATATAAAGTAATTGTTGTCTACATACATAGCTAATTTATAATTCTCGGTTACACGCATAGCTAAATATTTTTGATGATACGTTTTTATGATGATGAAGCATTTGAGATATGTAAATACCAAAGCTGGCACGTTAATAATGTGCTGCTGTGCTTCCGAGAACATAAATATATTAGGCAGCTATTTGTGCCACCAACATAGCAATCCTATCTGCAGATGTTGGGTTTTTCTTAGAATTGTAACAAAAGGCAGTTGCACTAGTTTCTTTATCCTGATTGGTGTGTTAAAAATTTGTGGGTTGTTTCCTTTTATAACTCATTCAAAAAATATAAGTAAACTGTTATATCCAAGAGTTTCTACCTTTCTGAAACTAGTCAGACAGCATAAGAAATAACGAGCATGCATTTGACATTTTGTTATATAATATTTTAATTATAATCAAACATGAGAAACAATAATATTTTACATATAAGTTAGTAACAATTACAATTCAGTTTGTAAAACACTAAAAGTTCTACAATTTTACCAGTCTATGTTCGGCCTTGGGGAACTTTAGTGGCTTCGACAATTTCTAATCTACTGCCTTATGCACAGCTTTCTTCTTTGTCACATCTCTATCTTAATTGCTCCATGCTGAGAAGTCTGGACTGAGAGAGAGAGAGAAAAATAATCCGTACCTTTTATGGCTACCTCCATTTATCGAGCATAATTCCAGGAGTGAGAATTGATAGCAGCGCTCTCTTTACATTTAAATACTAGAGTAGTGTTAAATCCTTATGAGGCATATTTAGCATAAACGTAGTTGCAATTTTTTTAATTTTAAAAATTTAAATCTAAAGCCCTATTTTTATTACAGAAAATGCCATTTCCAACGCTAAATAAAAAACGAAAGATTGATGACGAGGGAAGAAAATTTCAAGAAAGGTGGGAACTGAATTATTTTTGTGTGGAAGTGAACAATAAGATTACATGCTTAATTTGCAAAGAAACGATTAGTGTTGCTAAAGAATACAATATTAAGTGACATTATAGCACTAATCACAAAAAATAATTTTCATGTTTTGAAGCTAAAATGGTTGCGATAATAACATGAGGATCACCAAAGAATTGTTGGAATTCATCCCTCTTCACGGAACAACAACTGGTGAAGATATTTTTGATGCCGTATGGAGCATTTTAGAAAAACTTAACTTGCCTCTTGACAAGCTTGTTTCTGTTACAACTGATGGTGCTAAATCAATGACAGGTGAAACTAAAGGTTTTGTGTCACGACTGGCAAGGAAATTACAAGATGAATATCCAGATAAACCGAAAATCAAAGCTTTTCATTACCTCATTCACCAACAAGTTCTCTGTTTAAAATTATTAAAAATGGACCAAGTACTTAAAACAGTTACAAAGATAGTCAACTTTATTCGATCAAGAGCACTTAACCATCGCCAATTTACTTCGTTCTTTAAAGATTTCGAATCTGAATTCGAAGATCTCCTTATTACACAGAAGTTCATTGGTTGTCCTGCCAAAATGTTTTAAAGATCTTCTAACTGCTTTTGGAGGAAATAATATTATTTTTGAAATGAAAGATGAAAACAAGAAAATATATCAATTATAAAAGATCCATTGGGGGTACAAGACCTAACATTTTTAATAGATATCACAGGCCATCTGAATAATCTTAATATTATATTGCAAGGCAAAGATCAATTGATAACGAATATGTACGATGCAGTTGCAAGCTTTGTACAAAAACTGAATTTGTTTAAAAATCATTTGCAAAAGAACATTTTGACGTGTTTTCCTATGTGTGAGCAGTTAAAAGCACAAAATCAAAGTTGCTCGTTTTCACAACACTCTGCAAAAATTTAAAAAATAAAAGGCGAATTTGATAAACGTTTTGATGATTTCAAGGAGTTCGAAGAAATTTTTTCTCTTTTCACAGGACCATTTGCCTTTGAAGTTGAAAAAGCTCCAACTTCGATACAACTGGAATTAATTGATTTCCAGAATGATTCGATTTTAAAAAAGAAATATCGAGAAGTAGGAACTCCCAAAATATATTCCCATTTAGATGAAAGATACCCAGAAATTAAAAAATTTGCTGCACAAATTTTAAGCTTTTTTGGAAGTACATACTTATGTGAGCAATTATTTTAATGCATGAAATTAAATAAAACAGCTTACAGATCAAGATTAACTGATAAACATCTATCTGCCATAATGAAAATTGCTTGTTCTCAGTCTTTGAATCCAGATATTGAAAAACTAGTAAGAGGAAAACGCTGGCAAGTTTCCGGTAAAAACAATAAATTGCAGTTTTATAAATATGTAATCAAATAAAATGTTAAATAAAAGCAATACTATATCAATTGTATATTATTGAACTGAATTCACTAAACTACATACTATGCTTTAATTACCCCACCTATATTCCTGCATTCTTACTTCAAAATGCAATTTTAAGAAAATTTGTGTGATGTGGCCCGCGAGAATCTTACCATTAGCATAAAATGGCCCATTGTTTGAATGATTTTGACACACCTAAATATATAGTCTATAAGTGTTTCTTTATGGATGTGGTGATTTAGATTCTTCTTAGAAAAGCATGATGAGTGTTGAGGTTGATAAAAAAGATTTGAACGTGAAATACATGGATGAAGATATAGACAAGTATTATTGATATTATAATAGAAAGAGTTAACTAGTTTGAAATGAAACTGGATTGAAAAAAAATGACAATAATACAAGATACTGTAAAGGATTCAGAAAATGATCAAATGTAAAATGAATGGACTTGAAATACAATTTTACAGAAAAGTTAAGTTGAATTAGAAAAGGTTGCCATCTTGTAATGGATGAATAATGGTTGAAAATGATGATACAGAATGCATATTTAAAAGTTAAACATTAAAAGTAGGCTAAATAAATAATGGAATGACTTTATTGTTTGGGAGCTCATAAGAAGTTTTGAGTGCTGGAAATGACAAAACCGAACATGATCCGTGGATCATAAGCCCTATCACTTATCACGATACTAAATCACACATGGCGATTTTCAAAAAATATACCTTTAAAGAACCTATTGCAAGCAAAATTCTCAGAATAATGAATGAAAAGCCGTTACTTATCAGGTTTGCCTAATTTGAATGCTGTTCCATTCTTATTTTTATTTTCTAACCAAAAATAATTAGATGTCCATTTATCAAATCAATATTGGAAGATTAGTTGAGTTGTATACCGACAGACAATCTGAAAACAAATCCTGATTAAAACTTGAAAAAAATTTCAAATTTTATCTGTCCAGTATTCCAACCGGAAGTTATAGATACCGTACAGTATTTCAGATGAACATTCTACTACTTTATTATGAGATACATATATTCATAATTACGTATATATATACTCATGTATGTTAAGTCAAACTATATTATTCTCAAGGTTTCTTTATTGACAATAAAATAGGTTTTTTAAAAAAATTTTTTTTACAAATATGTATTATATAAATGACTGGTGAAGACTTTACCTAAACATACATTGTTTTATTTGTTAAAAAAATATTTATGCATAATAAGCCATAAAGGAATATTTTTAAAAAGCTTATCGTCTTAACTCTGTATTTAAGAAATAATATTATATATTTATATATTTTACTTCCCTAATAGAAAGCAATTTTAATATAGGGAAAAAATATTTTAAAAGTGAATAAGAATTTTGTTCATCATTAGTAAAATAATCTTATCATTTTCTTCCAAGTATTGTATATTAATTTCAACTGCATTATTTCCTCTGTCTTATAATAAATAATTTAAAAATTAAAGTACATTTTTTAATAAAAAGTGAATTAATTTTCTGGTTTGAAAGATAATTAGTTATTGGAATTTTATAATTACAAAACAACAGCTATTTCAGATTATTTCGGTTTGTGCTGCCATCTATGATATCTAATTTTATTTAATTTTAAATTGTTAAGGGTTATTCTTTACGGTAATATAAAAACCATCGCTTTTATGGTTTCTTTCTTTTGTTTGTTTGTTTTAAAATATTGGTATGTGATTAATTTATGAAAATCGTCTTTTTTGACTCTTGAGACTTTTTGTTTTTATTGTTTAAAATGTCTTTCCTTATTTAAGCCCAATTTTTAAAACAAATTACGAATTAATAGAAAATATTAAATACAATGAAATTATAATACTGTTATCGAACAAGAGCGAAACTCAACCTTTTATTTATTTGTTTTTTTATTTTATCATTTTATAAAAAGTCAGTTTTCTTAATATTGTTTCACGGATTGACATTCTTTTTTAATGCTATTAGTTATTATTTTGTTTCAGGCTCTAAAGTCATGAGCCTTTTTTTTTTTGTACGAATATTTGTTCCAGATAATGTATGTAGAATATTCAATGTCTTAAAAATTAAGCTTCAAAGTTTTATAAAGTGCAAAATATGCATCCAACATTGCTTTTAATCCTTTGTATATTTTAGTATCGTTGATATGGTAAATCGTATTATTCATGCAATATTTCTTATTGACTATGTCGATCAATAAAATACGATCCCTTACTCAAGATCTTTGAATGGTAATAATTAATTTGCACACTTATGATAGTCCATAATTAATTATTACAAACTTTCAGCAAATTTAGATTATTAATTAGTACAAAGATAATTCAAGGAAACTCTAATTAAAGAATATTTAAAGGTTTTATAAATGATCTAAAAAGTTAACACAAAGTCTACATATATAAATATGTTCAATCACATCTCTTAAAATATTATAATCCTATTTACATATAGATAAATACAAAATTGAAATGGTAGTAACTGCAATTCCATTGGGCAATGCATAACCAATAAGCAAACGTCAATAAACGATGGAAAGAAATGGAATGATACCACTCACCTCTTGTTCTGATTTATATAGGCTCAGTTTATAGATATTATTATAAATCAGAGTGAAATCTATTTCATGTGATATTGTGTTGAACTATTTCCATCATTTATCAATAAATGTTGAATGTATAGAAAATTTTAAACATTATTTAAACTTTTTCTGTTATTTATTAGTTTGTATTTGAGAAAGTTTAAATAAAGTTTAAAATTTTCTATACATTCAACATTTATTGATAGATGATATGTAAAATCATATCTAATACACCACCATTACAAACCTTCAGGCAAATACTATGAAATCTATTTTAATTTTGATTTATGCAATATATAGGGGGTATGAGCACAGACTTTCACATGACCCACAACTCTCCACTCTATCTCGTAACACTGATACACTTGAACACATATCTGTCGAAAAGGTAAATAATCACCAATATACGTATTTCATGCTAAACCAGCAATCATCAGTTGGTCCAGATTACCATCTCCACATATATATGCTATAAGTGCTCAGATATATATTAAGATAGTCGATATTCATACTTTAATGGACAGGCTTCAATTCACTCCATCCTCCAACTCTTCAACCATCCATCCAATTGAAAATCTGATGATGGAACACTCAAAGGCCACCCTGAGGTTGAGATTCTCGTCACACCCATGTTGACTTTATGTACAGCATAAATGCTCTGAAATCACAATTTAACTATTTAAAATCTGTAAACTTATATAATATAAAAATAAATAAAATTCTTTCATTAAATGAAAAAGAAAAAAAGAATTAATAAGGAAAACTAAGAAATTGACTGTATATTTTAAAAGAATGACTCACCAATCAAAGAAATCATAAAAAGCAGATTTATACCACAATCACTTGTGCCTCTGAAATAGCTAAAGTTGTAACTAAAAGAGAGAATTTTTTTGATTAAAATGGAAAAAGCCTTCAATATATGATTAAATAATATGAACTGTAAGAACATTACAGTTGATGGTTTTGAATTGCATCAGAAATCTTTTAACCTGACTGAAGAGTTTAACTGAGAATCTGGATCAATCTGGATCATACAGTTCCTGGCTATTCATTGCAAATAGCATTGGTTATATAGATTCTGAAATTGTTATAGTCTTAAAAATATTAAACTAGCCAGTGAAGCTGCATTTGCCGATAACAGAACTGCTACTATATTTTTATTGGAATTAAAAAAAAATATTGAAGAAAAAAATATCCAGAAAAGATATTTAATTGTGATTAAATAGAATTGTGAATGATTGAACACACACACTAAGTATAGATATAAATATGCTTTCTCAATTTATTATTAATATTTTTTAAAAATTTTGTTTATGTTATAATCTTAATTTATATATTCATATTACACGCATAAAACATCTGCCATATACATCTAATTCTCTTTTTACACGATAGATTGGTTCATGAAAATTATGTATAAGAGAAATTTGTGTAAAAAAATACATTGTATATACGGAAAATAAGGAAATTGGTTCCGGACCTGAGAAATCAAAAAAAATAATTAAATAAACAATATGAAAAATTTCATTAGACTGTTATATTTTTTGTGTGTTATCTAATTTTATTTTATACATATTAAACATAAATTTTAAAACTGAGTTATATGAACATAAATTTCATCTGAAAAATAAAAAGACTTGGAAGTGACAGAAAACACAATGAAACACTGATTGGTTTCTCTACACAAGCCATTGAAAACTTTGAAGTTCAAAGCTCTTGTCACTTCCATGTTATAATTAAAAAAAAAAGGTTGAGATAAAGATTATTAATGTAATTTATCAGAATTTATTACTTTTATTTCATTTAACTTATTATTTTTTTAAATTTAACAACTAACACATTCGAAAAGAGCAATTGTAAGCCCCTAGAACTGTACATTTATTAAAAATATGGGCACCATTTTGCTTGCCCATATAACAATAAAGTACCCAAGATTTTAGTCATTGTCATTGTCTGACAATAAATTCATATGTTTGTGCATGATTGGAATACCACTGCTATCACTAAATATAACTTAACATCTATTGGTTTTGGGCAAAATTAATATAAATTGAAACAAATTAATCAATTAAATTTAAACAAAATTAAATTTTTTTAACTTCAATACCAACAAGAAATTGTTGCTTTAAAACCAAAATGCAAAAATACATCAACACCAAAAAGGTATTATCCTTTCAAAGCAAAACATCAAAAATGTTTCACTACAAACAAACAAATTTCACCGTTTAAAGAAATATTGGTAAAAACGGGATTTTTGTTTTTAAAATAATGAGAAATAGAAAGATGAAACTTTTTAAAAAAAAAATTAAATGATAATAACAGACATTTTTTTTTTTTTTTTAGTTTTGTGACATAATCATGACGAACCCGACCTTTGAAACAAATCTGTAAATAAATACTAAATTAAAAACATTTACAATCTTCTAAAAATAAATATATTAAATTTAAGTGTAAACAGATAATATTATAATAACGTGAAAGCTAAACACCTTCAAACAGATACGCTTTAAAAATGTTTGAAGGTGTTTAGCTTTCACGTTATTATAATATTATCTGTTTACGCTTAAATTTAATATATTTACATTTATTAATATCATTTCATTAGATTTAAAAATATTGCTTCGTTGTAAATCGGATGATTTCACGTTGTTAATTTATATATATAATATTTAGTGGATTAAATGTGAAGGTATTTAAGCTTCACACTCTTAGTTCAAAATGCTTGAGTCTGGCTTATTTAAATATAATTGAGGCATAGATTAAGATGGGTCCCATCTTTTTCTAATAGTTCTGGCTTGTGTTTTAGAATTTAGAGTCCCATGTGACGCCATTATTCCATCTGATTGGCTGTCACGTAAGCATTTTTAAAGCGTATCTGTTTGAAGGTGTTTAGCTTTCACGTTATTATAATCTTCTAAAAAGGAAAGTAAATTATTTTATATTACTTGTATGAAATTATTTAGAATTTTTAAAAAAGTTTAATAACAACTTAAGACAATCTAAGAATTACTTTGAAAATGTAAGATGATTTTTTTTTAAGCTTTCCAGACCGTAATATTCGTTTCTTCTTTCTAATCATGAATGTATCATAGCAGCTGTAATCCCAAAGTACTTTTTTTTTTTTTTTTTACCGATTGTGTTACTTTAAAACAGCTCATGTAGAAAAAGAAATATTTTTTTAAGCTCGTGTTATTTCAAAATCATGCAAAAAAAAATTATGTAAAAAGAGAATTACATGTATATATATATGCATGTTGGAAATTACTGTACATTTATAGTAAATAAACAATACTTATTGTATTATAATCATGGCTTATCAGAAAAATGTGAACTAGTATACTCTATATATGTTTGCATATGAGAAGGCTTGGAACAAAATATAGCATATTTCATAACTCACTGTATATATGTATATATTAAATTATTTATCTTCCTTATATTACAATTTGTAATCAATAGATTAGCTTCAAAAGTTACAAGTCATTATACTTTCAATTGGTATCAGTTTTAAGCTATAAATTGTTAAGCCGAAAGAAGTGTGTTATATTTTAACATGATCTAAACTTAAATTCATTATTTATACTATGATGATATCATAGAGTTGTCTATTCTTATTACAAATAAATTTTATTTATTATAAGAATAGACATGTCATGTGAGATTATTGGAAAATAAAACCTACACTATGACTAATTTAAATGATTTTTAAGAAATTACAGAGATTATATATGATGTAATGCAACCATGTTTTTTATAGAAAAGATGTGATTGAGCTGTATAAAAATTTAACTAAATTAGCATTGTTCATTAAACTTTCATTTAGATCAACATTTGATTAAAAAAAAAAAGTTAAATAGCTGAAGATGAAGACTAAAGTTTAAAAGAAAATATTGAGTACTGACCGTTTTCATAAAAAGAGAGTGAATTAGATATAAAGAGAGAAGGCCTTGTATATTACAGGGAAACAAACGGGGGGGGGGGGATATTCGTGTTTGTAAAATGGTAATGAATAAAACTCCATATAATTTGAATGGATGTATTTTTTAAAAAATGCTACTTTTTATAGATTTAAAACATAGATCATGTATAAATGGATTAAAAATAAGTTGAATGATTTTTTTGCTTTTTTATAATTACATATATATTTTATTCTTTTTTTGCTTAATTGCAATTTTTTTTTTTTTGTTTGTGTTATTAAACATTCAATAAAATTTATTTTATATTTTATACACTTTGATATATCATCTTCAGGTTGGTTTTGTATATTTATATATTCCAGATGATCTATTCAGAAGTAGGTCAAAACATAGGGAATATAAAAATAATAAATTTCAATGGTTGGCATATGGAGAGTTTTGCCTGTTTAATAACAGTAATGTGCTAGCATAAGAGATGGTGATCAGGTGATGTTAAAAACTGCTTTCAGATAAAATACAACTAGGAACATGGTATAACATTGATTACGCTGAATTGGAAATAAATCCATAGTTCCAGCAAATGAATGAGTAATGTCAGTTGTAAAGCTGAAAGAAATGATCTTAGAAGACTTAATTCATTATTTTTTATTCTATGCTAACATTAGAGAATTATTTGTCATTATACATAATAGTAATATATTCATCCTACCGGTTTAGATTCAAGACAAGGAAATTTGAGAATTTTTTTAGTAAGTATAGGATTTTTCTTCCAGGAGTTATCTCATTTAACTATCTCAAACAAAGATGGAAATTTGCTCACATCCTTACTATCCAGAAATGGCACGCTTGATGAGTCGTTCATTTCTCTTTACCATTCTTTTATGAGAGGTTGTTTGAGAGATCTTTGCCTTATAATGATCCACATAATTTTATCTCCCTGTATATAAGAGAGAGAAATTTTTAACTTTTTCTCAAAGTAAATTTTAATTTAGATTAAAGATAAAGTCTTTATCATATATATTAATTACATGAAATTTGTAAGTAGAGAGATTTTTTTTACCTCATGTGTCATAGCATCAGCTGGGAAACGAACCCGCTACGGTGACCTCTCGATCACCATTGTTTGACAAATTTGTAAGTAGAGAGATTTGGTTGATCAATCAGCAGCCAGTTATAGTTGCCCTTTTTTTTAACAAAAAATTACTTTTATTATAAAATTGTTATTTTACTTTATGTAATAATATTTGAATACAAGTATAATTTATATATTTGGAGTTTAAATGTAATTATAGAAGATTTGAATACAGACTTTCAAACATCCTTTAGTTATACATTCTATCTCATACAACCGATGCAATGACCACATAGTTTGAAAAAATAAATGATCTCCAATAGCACTGATTATATATATGTGGGGGGGGGGTGATCTGGATCAACTGATGAATGCTGGTTCAGTATTAAATACATACATTGGAGATCATTTATCTTTTTCACATGTGTGGTCATGTGTGGTCATGTGTGTCAGTTGGATGAGATAGAGTGGTTAGCTGAAGGAAGTTAGAACATCTGTGTTCAAATTCTCTATAATTTATGTTAAGTAGTAAACAGATTTCAAAATTTAAACATGATAATAAATTATTGTAATAGAAGTGGTTTTAAGTCTATTATTGAGGTTTTGGTGAAATCAAATAGAAAACTACGTAAGAGTAACTGTTTTTTATTTTATTTGTTTATGGATTTGTTTTAAATACAAGGAATCTAAAAATTCTAATCTGGAAATAGATTCATTCGTACTTTATTAAAACCTTCAATTCTGTGACAACATTCGTAGATTGGGCATTTATGAGCTATATGACATAGTTTCTGTTTGACCACATCTACATAGGTCAGTGGTTGTTAGAGTTTATTTGTGAAGCAGACAAATACAATGACCACGAGGTGTTCTGAATCTTTTGAATCTAGTAATGATTAGAAAGACCAAATCCAGCTGGTTTATGTATAGAAAAAAATGTTTACTTGGAGGCTCATAAATTCTATTTTTTATGTTGTAATTGTTCAGTAGTTTGATGAGATACTTGGTTGAACATCCAGAAAAGAATCATATTTTAAGTTAAGTTCTTGATGATAAAACTCTGTTTTGAATTAATGGTAACTTTGATTTATTTAACAGCTTTTGTAATATTTTTTGTGAGGCAATTTTTTTGTGATATCTGATGGATGAAGGTATGAAATAACAGGATGCCACTGCAAGGCAGTAGATTTAACTGTAACAGGAGTGTTTTATTGTAGTATTTAGTTCGTATCCAGGAGTTTAATGTGGGCCTTTTTTTTTTTTCGCTAATCTTTTTTTTTTTTTGAAGACTGAACATGTCCATTTCTACAATATGTACAAAGCTATTTGAATTAGTCTTTTTTTTTACAACAGCTATTTGAAATTTTAAAATTATGAGTAAATCAAATAAGATAGTGAACTTTTTTTTTTTTCAGAAATGAAATGAAAAGTTTATATTTCACAAGAATCTGCGAGATAAAATGCATATAACATGCAGAAAGAATGAAAAATGTATCAGTTTGAAAAGCAGTATGCATGGAGAAGTTTTATTCTAATCTAAGCTCTAGACAAGGTTCAACTTTAATTGTATTAACTTATTGATTCAAATTAACTTTAGAGATAGTCTTATAAATACTTGCATACCTTGTATTTGATATAACATTGAATTATAAAATAGAAATGAAATTGTCATTTAAAAGAATATGAGAAACCGAAACAAGAATAAAGTAGGTTTTTGATGAATTAAAAGAGAGAATTAAGAAAAATAAATTAAGGCCGCAGTCAACACTAAGGACTACATCCCCCCAATATACGCCCAACACGCCATTTACAAGATCACATGTAGTAATAATAATTGCCCGGCAGCATATTATGGGGAGACTAAGGCATCCATCCATACAAGACTTGCACAACACATATATGCATACAATAAGGTCTCAGCTGACCCATCCCACCCATCTTTTTGTGCAGCATGCAGCTTCTACGGGACACCAGTGTAGGCCAGACAATCCTCACATTATGTGCAGAGAGCAGTGCGAATTGCGAAGAAAAGTGAAAGAGGCATGTTATATCATCTCTGATGTGCATGCCATGAATAAAGAAGAGACATTTTATGCCATATCTAAGAAGTGGCAGATCTAGATCTATCCCACCATTATTTGCATATTTAGTCCGACCTAATTTGCATAGTTTACTTCTTGAAAATGAAGGCTTAGACCTTTGAAAGCGCTCGAATAAATCGATAAAAAGTTTATCATTCGTTTGATTTACGGTGATTATATATATTTAATTTATACATGTGTATTTTCCTATTAACACAAATATTAGAGTTTACAAATATATTACAAGAGGATAAAAAGCTTTGGTTGAGCAATGGTAGAAAATAATTGTTTGGAAGCTAAGTAATGTTCTAATCCCCATATAGAAGTTTGAACAATTGAATTGAATTTTTATTTTACTTCAGAAACCTTTAGCTGGTGTTGGTGATATTAAAATGCACAGAATAATGATATTAAAAGAATATACTGTAGAAAATGGAGAAATGGAAATGAAGCTGTCTAGAAAACTAACATTAAATTGGGTCTTAAGCCCAAATAAAGCTTTTCTGCATATTGTTAGAAGAGTGTAGAAAGATAAGATAAAAAAAATTAGAATATATTATATATAGTACAATAAAAATATTTAAAATGGGAACAACAAAATTATAGAAATGAAATAATGTGATAATTAAAGAAATGAATAATTGGTTGCAAATAAACAAAAGAATGTATTAAAATGGTGGGGAAATTTATTTAAGGGATTGGAGTAATAAAATTAAGCTTTTATTTGTGGCAAGTCTTACTAGACTTTTACAATGTAAACAAAGCAGTACATAAATTTCTACATTATAATTCTGTTAATTGTATTCCAGAACCATCTTTTCTAACCCTGTATTAATACTAGTGTCAGTTTGCCTGAAGGTTAGTGTTGATGATGGATTTGATGAGATAGTATATTGGACTATTTCCATCATCTACCACTAAATGTTGATAAGCTTTTCAAATACAACATTGGTAGTAATAACACACAAATAGACAAACCAGGTTAATATATTACATAACATTTTGAGTGGTATTTTTCTCTGCTCTTCTTCAGATGTTAGCACTAGTCAGGCCAGCAACATTTGAAGAAGCGTGGAGAATAATAGCACTAAAAACATTGGTAATCTGCTAACCTCCATTGTCTATTTGTATATTATTACTAACAGTTATTATATTTGAAAACTTTAAATAAAGTTCAACATATTATTACAACTAGCATCAATTGGTTACTCAAGTTTGCAATAGATGGCGCTGGAGTAAATAGAATGAATTAATTATTGCTAAGGTAGATTATTATTCTTTTATTTATTCATAACAAAAAAATGGGTTGTGCAATAATGAAACAAATGGTTGTTAAAATATGAAACTTGTAATGTAAAACTTGGCTAATATTTTTTCCCAACAATTATGATTCCTCAGAAAATTCGTAAAATATAAAGATTTTAAAACTTCTAACTTGTGTTCATGCTGAAATTCTTTGAGAATCCTAAATAGATATATGTCTAATTGATTAATCAAAGTTTTTTTTATGAAAAACTATTTGGGTTTGGAAATGAGAGCAGGACAGAAAGTCTAATTGGAACAGTGAGAAAAATTATTGAAATATATATAAAAATAAAAAAGGAAGATTATTTAGCTAAGTTATAATGGAAGATTTATAATTGCAAGGATTATACATTTGAATATATTTGTAAGAATAAATAATCTTTGGGAGGATAAATAGATAAGAGGAGTCATTAGATAGGGATGGTTTCTGTTTTGTTTAATGTTTATTTAATGAATAAAGATGATAAATAATGTTAAAATAGGATTAATAAATATCAGAATAGCAAGTAACATAAAATACTCATGATAGTAAGAATGAATTTAACACAGTATTTAATAAAAGAAGTAAATATGTAGAAGTTTGAAATGGGGATATGTATCTAAAAGGTAGAAAAATGAGTAGAGTATTATTTAGCCAGGGAATTATAAAATTAATATTTTAAAATATGTAAGAAGTTCTCTACTTAACTACAAAACTATGAGAATGAAATTGAAAACACAATAATATTTTCAATCTAAGCTCAACAGCTTATATAGTCATGAGTCTGAACTCAGTTCAGCACCCATACATTTTGGTGTCTTTGGCTCTTTAACAATCATAGCCACCACTATCCTATTAGGCAGGATTGGTGTTAAACCACTAAATATCACATGATCACCATCTTTTATACTAGCTTGTAATTGTTATTAAACAAGGCAAAACTCTCCATACAGTAGGGCATTCTGTGCCAACCAGAGTAATCAATAGATGCCAGAAGGCAGATGGGGATTTTATGCACAAGCCTTCTGGCATCTATTGATTACTCTCGTTGGCACAGGGTGGCACTACTGTATGGAGAGTTTTGCCTTGTTTAATAACAATCATGTGATATTTAGTGGTTAACACCAATCCTGCCTAATAGGATAGTGGTGGCTATAGTTGTTAAAGAGCCAATGACACCAAAATGTATGGGTGCTGAACTGAGTTCAGACCCATATGACAATATAAGCTATTGAGCTTAGATTGAAAATATTGTGTTTTCAATTTCATTCTGATAGTTTTGTAGTTAAGTAGAAATAAAAGGTGGCTGCTGAAGGGTTGCATTAGATCCTAAGATCTAGGTGCAGTGCTCTCAGATCCAAGGCTTCCTACTGACAAAGGCCACAAGCCAGAAACTAGTCTGGGGATATTGGATGAGTAGGCACTAGATAGGGATTTTATGCACAAGCCTTCTGGCATCTATTGATTACTCTGGTTGGCTCAGGGTGGCACTACTGTATGGAGAGTTTTGCCTTGTTTAATAACTTAGGATATCAATTGGATTTTTGAATTGAGATAATTCACTTGAAAATAAGTTTTTAAACATAGTTCTTCATACATGAACAGTGTTTCTATAGTCTAATTTCACCCTCACATAAGGTAGAAAGTGGTTTTTACCTACTTCTAACATCTTGTGGAAGGATGTAATCATGAACATATGACAAAAGACATTTGAAAAATATCTATGATCTCCAAGATTCACGGCAAACCAGAACGTATCATTTGGCCCAGACGACAATCTCTTACACATATTTTTATCAATTGTTCAGTATATGTATAGATAGCAAATTACTACAGTTTATTAAGAAGTGTCAAATGTGCTGCCCTCTCAACTTTGTTACAAATCACTTAATGAAAGTATATTAATATTTTTTATTAGTCATTCATTAGACTAAAAATTATCCAATCATAAATAATATTTCTCTAGTGTAATATTCACTACACCACTCTCATGCAAGATAGGGACTGGTTTCTATCCACTTTTAACATATTGTGGAGGGATGTAATCATAAAAATATGACCATAGACATGTGAAAAAGATCTGTGGACAGATATTTGACACTTCTCAAATAAACTAATAATTTTCTATCTATACATACACTAAACAATAATAAACATATGTGTAAGTCATTGTAGTCTGGGACAACTGATGAGTGATGGTCCATCATAAAATGTGCATCCTGGGTATCCCAGATCTTTTATATGTTTATGGACGTGTTTATGATTATATCCTGTTACAACATGTTAAAAATGGATAGAAACCACTCTATACATTGTGTGACAGTGGTGTAAATGCACTACAGAAATATTTATGATTGGATAATCTCTAGTGTAATGAATGACTAATAAAAATTATTAATGGTTCTTCATAAAATTCCTCTCCATTTATGTCTTTATTATTACTACTGTTGCTTAAACGAATTTATAGATTGAAACATTCTTTTAATATTTTTTTTAAATTAGGTTCACCGAGTTTATTTATAATTGACAAAAGTATTTAATTATATAAATATTCTTCATACAATCTTTAATGTATCTACATTATCATTAATTAACAATCTCCAAAACAAATTACACACATATTAAGTCATTGATATTGAAATTATAATATTATATATAATTTAAATTATATTACCCATAGAACCTCTTTTTTTACTCCAACTTTCCTCTTGTAAGAACTTTAAATCAACTAGACTATATAGTTTATATATAAAAATAAGTAAAAACAAATATATTTATAGTTTACTTAAAGTGTTTTAAGAGTTTTAATTATTTTTACCCCAGTGAAATGTTTTAGGATGTTTTTTTTTTAAAAAAAAAAGAATAAAAACCTTAGATGCTTTAATTGTAAAATCACAGAGAAGTGAGAAGATTCATTCCTGGTAGAACAATAAATGATGACAATTTTACCTTTTGAATAAATCTATTAACATGATACATTTTAAGAAAATAACATGGTTTTTTTTCACTTTTAAGGATGTGAAGGGGATAATTAGTAATTTCCTAACAAGTTAAATTCATTAGTTTTAGCCATTTCTGACTTGTTTACAGAGTATTTCAATTAATTTTAACTGGAGGTGTTTAGGTAATATTTTTTTAAAATAATTTGTTCGTGAATTTGCCATAAATATTTTCCAGATGTTTTGTTTATTTATTAGGACAGTTGAGAAGCAATCATATAACATTTTAAAACATATTCAAATATAATAATAAAATTAAATGTACAAATCATAATGCTAAACAAATATTTATATTACAAATATTAAACTAAATGATTTTTATTTTAGTTAGTGTTCCCACAATAACGAGATTTTATTTCAGTTTTAAACTAAGTTTATATAAATATTTTAAAATGGTATTCTTCTATATTTAAATATATCAGAGAAACAAACATTCATACGTGCATCAACACATTTAGTTATTAAATTAAAAGTTTTTCACTAGCTTTACCATTACATGTAAACTAATATAAATATTGCTTTAACTGATTTAGATACAAAATTATGCATTTTATTACTGTATTGCCCCCCTTTTTTATGTCTGTTTTTGAAACTAAACCAAAATTGCTACAAGAATTTCAAACGCTATAAAAATATGAACAGACATCTTAGATTTTTTTTAAAAAAAATTGTTTGATAAGATAAATTTAAGATATTATTTTTATAATAAGTCAGTAAAAATTTTTGAAGTTATGTTTATTATTATTTTACAAATACCAAATAATCATCACAATATATACATATATATAAATGACATGGATATTAATACTAAAATGGACTATTCTATTTCGGATTGTGAAAAGCTAGCATAAGAAGACATAACTGAGAACATCATAAGAGAAAAACAAACTGTAGAAAATTATTATTGACAAATTGTATTTCAAGAAATGGTTATTTATTTTATTAGATTTATATTTTTTTATTTTGTGGAAATAATAAATCAAGTCACAGTAATTTAATATTCGTGACAGAACAAAAATGAATGTATTCTTAATTCTGCACCATTTCCATGTTCTCTTGTATTGGTGCCCTCATGTTTTGCTTACTGTTTTCCACTGGCCCTGTTTGTGAAATGAGTTAAGTTTGAATCCAGAAATCATGAAACTAGTTTAATTTCTGTGAAGATCTAGAGATTACTGAATATATTCAAAGGAGTAAATGTTCAAATTGAACAGAAGCTAAAGTCTGAAAAAATAATGTTAAAATGAATAAGGTAGAAGAATTAATGATAACATAGAAAAAGAACGAAAAAAATGCAATAATAGTCTGAGATGTATTGGAAGCCAAAATATAGCTGCAAAGAGATTGCAATTTAAATAATATTTATTGAACCTAGAGTTAATTCTGAACTTCAAATAGATAGTTGGATGTATGATTTTGCTAAAAGGAACATTGTTAATATAATAAGAGACAGAAGCATTACGTTAAATTGACTAGTAAATTTTTCCATTAATTAATAATCGGAGTTTATTTATCGTAATCAAAATTTATATAAATATTAAAATTCTGAGAAGTGGTTTTAAATAATCATATTTTATCTTTTGTTTTTTAACTTCATTTTAGTCTATTGTAGGTTTTTTTTTTTATGTTTTGTTTAAATATTGACAATTTTCTGCTCCTTTTAGCAGTGAGAATGCAAACTCCTGAATCGATCACACAGGTAGAAATATTGAAGTCTTACTTTATCGTTTAGCAACTTCAGATTAAATTAACAATGAAAAAAAATGTTTGAATGCTTCATGAATAACAATTGAGTTGAGAGGTGTTGAATATAAATTGTGGTTAGTAATGATTCTCTCTCCCCTCCATCTCTTCTCTTTGTCAGCATACCCTATACTGAGAATCACACGAAAGAATTAATTGATTTTTATTACTGCTTTACTGTAATTTATTTCAATTCAACTGAATTTTTTTAAAACTGAAACACTACTAATTATTACTTTTTATTTCTTACATAAATTAATAATATAAAAAAAAATACAATCGTTTAATGGGAGATCTCGTATTTATCTTTAAAAAAAAAAAAAAGTAAAACATTTTTTAAATGACCTACTGTAAGACAATGGCTTCGCCAACAGTCTCTTGTAGAAGAGCAGTGAGGGTGGGGCTAGCTGTTTTCCAGGTGGTTGAATATTTGATAGTTTTTCATTCTTGTTTACCTATACCTAGAACAATTAGATATTCATTTACTAACCAATATTGAATGGTTAATTGTCTGAAAGAAACATTTTAAACTTGATTAAAATCTGAATAATTTCTTTTTCCAGATTCAAACTCAAGTTATAAGCATGCAAGTATATATATATGTTCAGTATATTAAGAAAATATAACACAATTTTTTTGATCACGTACATAGCTTTTAATTTAATGAGAGCAATTAGGCTTTGCACTTCAGGAGTACATACAGTATATATATATAGAAACAATGCATAATGTTAGTTGAAATATATATAAAATATTTGAAACGCCCCATAGTTATATTACAGCCACACACACCCCTTTCAATCAAAAATAATATAGTTATGGGGCGTTTCAAATATAGCATATATATATATTAAAGATGCTTACAGTCTTATAGATGTAATCATTGAGATATAAGAGGAATCATCATAGCTGAAAACTTTATTTAGATTATTATCTGGAAAATTCCTGTTATCATTTCAATGTTTACTATTTATCTTCGCTATATATTAGTACTTTCTTCTTTTTTTTTTTCCAAAATCTAATTCACAGTGTAAATTCATTATTTACGTAAATATGTGTGTGCATATATATAATAATCAGATTATATAATTCTACTGTCAGGTCTGTTTTTCTTATGCGGTGTTGGAAATCATACAGATGTGGTCTTAATTTAGATCTATAAGCAGATTTCTTTGATAGCACATCACATTAATAAAGCACTTTGAAATTGAGGTTTATTAATCAAATTATTAACTGAAATGAGGGTTAAAATACGATGTAAAAATTTTGTAATAATACATATATATATATTACAAATATTTAACAAAAGTAGCACCAATTTTTTTTTCTATCTGTAAAAAGAAATATTGTACTTATGTAAGTTTAAATGAGATACAAATGTTAGTGCTCATTTATTTGGCATACTGGTGTACTAAAGTGGCTGAACTCCTTCATTGTTCAAGGTTAACATTTCATCCACAAATCTAGAACTTCTTATCTGACAGATTTTTATAAATTGCTGTTGAAAACAAATGCTTACTGATAGAGACTGATAACTATTATTAAAGATTGTTACCCAAAACTGCACAAAAATGAACCACAGTTGAAATCAATATGCATTTAAATGTTTTAGTGCCCAATAAAGCAATCTATTTCATACTCTCAAACAGATCCAATGGAAAGACTTATGGCTAAATTATTGTGATCCAAGCCAGATTCTTTTTTTTTCTTGGTTTATGTAGATGCATCACAAACATAAACTATTTGAACATAGGGAATTAAGAGGTTTATAATCTTCTAAGATGATATTGCTAAAACCTTTGCAACTCACACAGACAAGTATAGTTTGATGTATATAAAGATGATATTATATGCCTGTTTTCTTAACTACCTGATATAAATATAAAGATAATCTCAGTGGATGGACATTCTTGAGAATGAATGAGAATCACCATTATTCATTAACATTTTTTTTTATAAAATTTGAAGTTTGTAAAAATCATTAATCTCATGCCATATGGAATACAAGCAAATATAAATGGATTCATTTTACAATTTCAAATTGAAGTCTGACAATAGAGAATGGGGCATACATTTTTCCTGTGATTATATATATACCAACAATATTAAAAAAAAATCTCATGCTTGGCCACACTGTAAGTTCAAGCTTGAGTGAAACCTTTAATTTATTTTCCAGATTGCCATCAGGATTATGAGACTATTTCAAATTATAATCCATAGTCAAAGCATTTAGTTATTCAATTGTTTGTTGTTTAATGGGTGTCTACCCGTTAATAGCAATTAGATAAAGCAAGAAAATAAAATGTTCTAATCTAGCAACAGATTGTCGTAATGAATACTGCCTTCTTCTTCACTGTTTTTTTTTTTATGAGAAATTATTGGAAAGATCTATATTCTGCAGTATTTTTAAACCTATAATCAAGGTTTATTTCATAATCATAGTGTCCTATAGACTATATCTATAAATTAATTATGCTTCTTATTTAGTGTATATTTATGCTTCTGCAAAATATCAATGGTGATTCCTATTAATTACAAACTGGTTAACAAAATATAGTTTCTAAATTAATATCTGAATATGTTAATTGATGGATTGGATTGAACATTGTTTTATAGTCAAATTATTAAATAAAAAGTCCATCTATCTAACATTGAAACCTCTCTCCCATTTTGTAGCTCAAAGCTCAACCAACATCCAACATCACTTAACATTTCATATGCTTTCAAGAGCAGTTAACTTTGTCTTACTCGAGCTATCTACTGTAAACTTGAAAAATCATTGAATAGCAGATGATGTAGCGTAATACAACCTCGTTCTCTAGACTGATCTGAATTAGCATAGATTTAAAACCTTATGAGTTTTTTTTTTTAAATTTAAGTAATTTACTTGAATAATGTAAGTGAACAAATGATAGTTTGCAGATGCATAAATATATTAGTCCCAATTTGGAATCTTAGTTTTCAGTGATTAAGGCACAAACTAAAAACTACTTGGGTTGAAGATTTTATAGCACTATATCACTGATTCCATTGATCATTTAATCTTATAATAGATGAGTGCAGAGTCAGTGAAGGTAATTACACTTGAGAACTATTTCATCATCAGAGACTCTTCTAACATATTTATCTTTCAATCAGCCATCATCTAATAAGCACATATAATGTTAATATTAAAATTTTCTCCTAAGTTCGTATAGCAATTATATGCAATAATTCAGTGAAAAGGTTATTCATGCATCATTTAAAGCATGCATTGATTTAAATTATCAATATCAATGGAAAAAAAAAACATATTGGCCAACATAGAGATGGTAATAAATTATGTGAACTAACATACTTGGTTATAATGTGAATACTAATATACTGTATATGTACATTCATGTGGAATGCTAAAAGCTATCAACAGTGTTGCAAATTAAAGCACTATACATCCCAGGATTTGTTATTTTACGTGTGGTCATTGCCATGCCATTGTCCAAATGGATTTCTAATCCAATTTTATAAATTATTAAGAACCATTCAACTATAATTAAAACATCACTCAAGCAAATTAATCTGCTCTCAAAATGATAATCTTTCCACATTCAATATCTTCCTAAGTTAGTGGAAGATGAAGCATTATGAGATACAACATTTTTTATCTAAATGATTCTGATACAACAAATTCTGAATTAGTATACAGTTTTCATGTATAGTAAAAAAAAGTGAAAGGATTTAAAATTGTAAATTAAGATTCTGAATACTAACTGAATTTTAAAAAGATAAAATATAGCGACATTAATTATAAAAGAATTATGTCTATTCTATCAATAGCCATAGTATAATGCAACTTCTTTTATACTTTAATGCTGAACAAATTGTCAAATTCCTTCCTAAGTTGATAAAACATCAGCTATTTTAAATGATAAATTTCAATATGTACAACAGTTCTTCTACTCCTTTTGCATTGCTTATATCAAATTTTTAACTGCACTCCACCTAGTACATTTTTTCACAATGGTTTATTTAACAAATGTTTTGAGGGTTGCCTTTGACAGAATACCTCAGTTGGTAGAGCATTTGCCTTAAATTCGATATTCAAGAATCTAAAGATGCGAGTTCAACTTTTAAGCGAATATTGTCATTGTGCATATAGGTCAGCAACACCTGAAGAAGAGTGGAGAATAATACTACTCAAAATGTTGTGTAATTACTAACCTGTATTGCCTATTTGTGTGTTATTACTAATAAGTTGTTTGTATTTGGAAAGTTTAAATAAAGTTTAAAATTTTCAATACATTCAACATTAACTCATTGATGATGGAAATAGTCCAACATATCACATCTAATAATATACCATCGTTATAAACCTTCAGACAAATAGCCCTATTCAAATCTCTCAATTTTTACAGATAACCATTTTTTTAAAGTCTTAAACTTTCTCTATCTCTCCAGTAGAAAGTTTTAAATAGATTAAAATTGGAATATCTGAAGAAAACTGTTAGGCAGTTGAAAGTATTGATAAACAAAGCATCATAAGAAGTGTAACAGGAAGACTAGCTTTTTTAAAAATAAATTTCAATACTTATCCAACTGACCCAGATTAACTTCATCTTTAGATAATAGTAGTTATACACCTATTTCTGGTCAATAGCAGAATGGAAAACCGGGTTGTTTATAAAGTAGATCATCCGAATGGCAGGCAGATGTACTGATCATTGTATCCCAAGGCCCATTCAAATTAAATTTTACTGAATTCCAAACAGTAACTTACTTGAAAGTAATATCTACTGTGAATATTCAAAACCATTTTAAGACATTGGGGATGTCATATAGTCATTATAATTTTGAAAATCTTTAAATTATATGTAATTATAACCCCCTCCCCTGGTTTTTCCTTAGAACTAACTGTCTTGACTTAAAACTCTCCTTACAAGTTTTTTTGAAAGATAATAATAGCTAATTCTCTACCTATAAGTCAGAGTATTTAGTTAATGCTCTCCTTTTAAAATAAAGTGGTCAATTTTTTTAAACTAATCTTTGAATATACATTGTTATTATTTATGTATACATTCAAATAAAGTTGTATCTTTATATAAAAAAAAATTGTAAAACTAGTTTTATTAAATCTATTTAATATTTTCATAACTTTAACTTTTTATAGGCAATTATTAACTATTAATAGCATTTCTCATTAATTTGAAGGATCTTCTGTCATAGTGGTCAGAACCTTTGTCTGCCATTCCATGAATTGAATTTGAAAAAGTGGAACTTGAGATGTTATAGAAATCTATAAATAATTCAGACGGACATCCAATCATATCTGAAAATAGGATATTTTAACAATTCTTAGCTGGAGAAGAGAAAGTCCTGGGTCAATCTGAATTGGATAAAGAAATATTGATGTGATAACTATAAAAATAATGTTTACATATATACTACAACCTTCATTACTGATAACATGCAGTGAAACCATGGTTTAGTCTATTACTACTTTTTTAATGAAATATTGAAAATCATTTCAAAATTACATTTTGTATTTCAATATTGCTTGTAAAGGTTGTCTTCTACTAAATACATAAATAAAATAGCAAACTCATGAAAAAATAAAATAAAATTACTCTAAACAGAACTATTAATATTGTTTTTAAATAGTAAGTAATCCATTGAAAGGAAATCATCTTTTCAACAGTCAGCTCCTGTAGAACTATCTGTAAAATGTGCTATTAACTTATTATTTTAGAAATGTGATCTTTATAAATATTGTGGGTTTAAAAATCATGTTGTCTTTTATTAGCACATTTTTTTATTTATTCTTTAACCATACACCAATTTTTTTCCTACATCAATATATGATATTTCTGTATATACATTGATTTTCAAAATTTTTATGAAATCAACATGAATCTTTTATAAACATAGTCCAAAGATTAAAGTTTGCTTACTTATTATTTCATTTATATAAGTGAAACTTCATTTATTTTTTTTTATTTAATAACTCAACAAATATTGCATCAATCCGAATGAATCTTGCACATTTTTTCTTTCTTTATTGGAGAATTACATAGGTTATGAATTTTTCTCAATAGCAGTTGTCTGAAAAAATTGGGAGTAAATCTTAGGATACTAGCAGTGACTTCTAGGGAATTTTTCATCATCTAAAAGTAATATTTTCAATCACTGGGAAAAAAAAAAAAGTGGTTATTTAAGAAAATCAGAATAATATTTATGGAATTATTATGTAATGAACTAACAAATATTCAAATTCATTTAGACATAAGACTAATAACTATATTTGAAGGATTAATTAAAATTCTGTAGTGGACTGATTTCTAATTTATTGTGCACATTGCTTTTATTTATAAAAGTAAATAATTTAGAAAAACTATGTCCAAGAGATTGATCATCTGCATGTAGTTACTGACAAAAATAGGTGTTATGGTATAATTCAAATATTTCAATAAGAATTAAAGGATTTACAATCAACAAATAGGTGAATAAATGTTAGAACTCTAAAATAAATAATTTAGGAATATTTAAATTAAAGACAACTCTATTGTGCATAAGTTATCAATAATCCTTTTCTCTTTATTGTTTAATGTTTATCCTTATATGTATAAATTTGAAAAGTTTGTTACTAGGGTACGAATTTTTGTTTTATAGTATTTAATTGTTTTAAAAAATTTGATAATTTTCTACAAATGTGATTGAAGCTGTGTGGACAGCTGGTCCTAAATAAAATAAAATTATATTCTTAATATTTTCTTGGTTTTCAGTAAAAGTATTTGAAAATGTTTCAAAATTAAACTATCAAATCATTTTCTTCAGCATTTTTAAGCATTTCCTACTAAAACGATTGTTGGTCAACGTTTTATTTTATTTATTTGAAGAACAAAAAAATCTATATTAATGATTAAAGAGATTATAATTTTCTACTAATGTAAATAATCTAAAATGTGATTACTATATAAATTATATCAATCACAGTATTAACACCTCCTTTGCTGACTCATTGTGAAATGAAATAGATGATAAGAGCCAAGTCAGTATACCGGTTAAGCAATAAGATAACTGCTTCAAGTGCTTAATTATAATAGGTGCTAAAATAAAATATTTTTTATTAAATTTGTCACAGAAAAATACTTTAATAAAAATTTTTAAATCAACTGTTTTTAATGGTGAGAATAATCTTTTTTTTTTTTTTAAAAAAAAAAACAACAACTTTCAATTCTCTAAATGAATTTTCCATTCATATTTAAAGTTTTAAAAAATGCAAAATTTAATAATATCATTTTGGTTCTCAATTTGTTATGTCTAAGAAAAATAGATTAAAAGATAACAGTATTGCTTTTTGTTTGAGAGAAATGTTTGCAGTCCTTGGATGATTTACTTGTTTTTTCTTAGTCAATTCTCCTCTGCACTTTACAAAGAAAGAAAGAAATCTTAGAGATTCAAAAATTATTCCATTTATATATCTATTTACTATAACATGGTAAAATAGATTGAATTAAACTTTTCCTCCAGTCTGTTTGAAGATATGCAAGTAACAGGTCCACGTATGTAATACAATAATTTCAGAATTTATCTGAAAATCAGATGTACTCAGCCTATAAAGGTCATGGATTTTTTTTAATTGGTTGCTTTAACAATTTTTTTTTTTAGATTTAAGGTAAATTAAAAGATTTTAATATTAAACCTGAGAAATGTAGTTAGCCTGAAAAGGCTGCCATTCCCACTTCAATTATATGCTAGCCAAAACTAAATGTAAATACGGTACTTATAGCATCTTTTTCCCTTCACTAAATATCACTTTTCAAACATGAATTTATGTACTGCAATCACATTTTCTTCTCAATTTAAATACTATGCCTCTGTAGTTAAAAGTGCGTATATTGATTTTTTCCCCAAGATTTTCTTCACATAAACGTAACTTTTTTTTAATTGGTTGGGAATTTGATATATGACAACCTTACGGACAAACATACATTCCCCATTCAGACAACAAAGAAAGTAGATGATTTTGAATGCATGCATTCAAATGTTGCACAAAATATTCTTCTAATATATATTTAATTTTTAGTTGCAGATGAAGGATAGTTTTTTGATAAACATTTTAAAAAATTATTTAATGACAATAATACACAAAATAAATTGATTTAACAACAATTTGCATAGAATGGTCTACATCTAAAACAATAAATGATAGGAAAACCATCAAGCTATTTGATGCAGTAAATGTCTATGAATGAATTTAATGTATTAATGATTTTTTAAATTTTTATTATTTATTATATTTTGTTTTATTTTTCTATATTTTTTAATTTTATAATTTTTTATTTTGTGTTGTTTTTTTAATAAATACATTTACTCTTGTTTAATATATATTTTTATTATATCCATTATCTTATTCAAAAGTCTACTTGCATATTTTAATAAATAGTGCGCTACAGAGAAAAGGTCTTTCCAATAGCCCATTATAAAGTAATGAAGTAGGAAATACTGGGTTGTTGAGTTTATTTTGTATACTAGTTAAAGTTAGCAAGGTATCTATGTTTCAGCCAATGTGGATGATTAAGTGGATTGTTTATGGATCACTAACTGAAAGAAAAATCCTAAACCATTTGCAAACAGACTGTTTGTCCTGGATTTGAACCCTTATTGCAAACATGGAAGGCATATGTGCTACTTCTGCATTATAAAATCTAAATAAGTAATAATACCTTTATCAATAACTTGAAAAGGTGCAGACTTGCCTCGGGCAACAAAATTGATATGAACCAGCAAGCATCACATGATCACATCTCCAATACTAGCACATAATTGTTTATAAACAAAGCAAAGCAAAACTCCATATAGTAGTGCCACCTGTGCTAAACAGAGTAATCAATGGATGCCAGAAGGCTTGTGCATAAAATCCCTATCTAATGCCTACTCATCCAATATCCTCAGACTAGTTTCTGGCTTGTGGCCTTCGTCAGTGAGGAGTTTTGGATCTGAGAGCACTGCATCTAGATCTTAGGATCTAATGCAACCCTCTAGCTAAACTATGAGCATGAAATTGAAAACACAAAAAATATTTTCAATCTAAGCTCAATAGCCTATATAGTCATATGGGTCTGAACTCAGTTCAGCACTCATACATTTTGGTGTCTTTGGCTCTTTAACAACCATAGCCACCACTACCCTATTAGGCAGGATTGGTGTTAAACCAGCAAGCATCACATGATCACATCTCCAATACTAGCACATAATTGTTTATAAACAAAGCAAAGCAAAACTCCATATAATAGTGCCACCTGTGTTAAGTAGAGATAAAAGGTGGTTGCTAGAAGGTTGCATTAGATCCTAAGATCTAGATGCAGTGCTCTCAGATCCAAAGCTCCTCACTGACGAAGGCCTCAAGCCAGAAACTAGTCTGAGGATATTGGATGAGTAGGCATTAGATAGGGATTTTATGCACAAGCCTTCTGGCATCCATTGATTACTCTGTTTAGCACAGGTGGCACTACTATATGGAGTTTTGCTTTGCTTTGTTTATAAAATTGATATGCCCAGATCTATAGATGCCCTTTATGACTTTTTGCATAATACTTTAATACTAATAATAATTTAAAATACTTTCTATGTGTTATAAATTAAAATAAAATTATTTGGATCAAATTATTTATAACAAATACAATTACTATTTGTAAGTTGCATATCTATGATTATGAGTATAGATAAATATAAATTTTGAACTGTATTTCATTATTTTTTGTTTATTTTTGTATTAACATTTTAAAATGTGCATGTTAGTGTCAAATATTGACAACGTAGTTTATTAAAATGAAATCTAAAAGTAAATTATACACAATATAATTCAAAAAAGAGAGGATATTGGTTTTTTAAAAAAAAAGAAATGTAATATCTGACATATTTAAAAAAATTTGTGATCCAATGAATGATGAGTAGCACTCATGAGATCCATGATTGACAAAAGTTACCTATGCCTATATAATATCCCAATTCTGCATGGTAACTATGACAATACAGGGCTTATGGAATCAGTATCAAGGGAATCCTCTTCATTTATTATCAGAATCTTTTATACAATTTTATTCAGAATAAGCTAGAATCTTGTTTTATATAGTATAGATTTTATTTAGTTTATTTGATATTATAAAAGAAGATATATATATAATTATTAAATGTTATGCTTTTTTTATATTCAGAAAGCATTTAAAATTATCAATAAAACAAACCATAAATAAGGTCACATTGCTTTTATAAGCTTGTTTTTACAAAAATGTAATACAGAGAGCATACCAATAGCTCAAGCAAGCTCTTAATTGACCAATTGGTCTGGGGATAAGAGTATTTCAGATAGAGAAAGCATTTACGTAATTATAATGCAATAAATTGAAGTGATAATCAATTTCATTTTTATAACCTTTATATTTGAAATATTTTGAATTATTTCATGTATTCATTTGCTTGTTAATATTAGGATTATATCAGTATTTTGGTTATATCTTATCATCCATATTCCAGACAGTATAGATCAGGGACATTTCCTAATGATTCTGGAAAATGGCTAGTGGGTCCCAGTCAAAACGTTGTTATAACACTGATATTATATTAACTACAAGTAAATGTAAGCCCAGATTAATCTGAAATATATATTCAAATATTGTATCCATGAAAATTTTGACTTTAATATGTTTATAATTAAATGTTAATTACTTTGAAAATGGCAAATGAAATTTACTATCAAAACTGCACTAAAACATAATAATTTAAAAAAACAATATTTAAAAATTCAATATTATTTTAAATTGAAGTTATATAAATTTATTTGTTTTTCTGATTTTATAAAATTAAAATGTTTTTAACTATTGGTTTACTATAGGTAAAGAACATGCGTCTTGAAGTTGAAGAAGCTCGACAATCAATTCGTAAAGAACTTGAAAGACAGAAAGTACTTCAGGATGAGGAAGAAAGACTTCAGAAGATGAATCAACAAATTCACGAAGTAAGTTTTTAAAATTTTTTTAAAGAAATGTTTAACTTCTCCAAAAAAATACTATATTTAAATGTTTATGTAATAGCATTAAAATAAATAGATATAGTTAGTATATCTATATCACTATAGTTCAGAACAGTGACATATAAATGACATGTAGTTGCAAATATATTACATAGAGTAATTTTTATATCCCTATTTAATTCTATCTAATTTGTTTTTAATTTGTTGAGATGTATTCTAATATTATTGTTGTAAAGAAAAAACGTCTTGTTCATCACGGACCATAAAATATGAATGTAGTGTTTTTATTTCTGCAAAGAAGATTTTCAGAAAACAGCAATAGAATGAATTGGGTTATTATTTTTACAATGTATGTTTGTTATGAATGACTAAGGTATCTTGTAAGCTACTACAATCAAATAAAATAAGTTTTTGATTTTTTTTTTTTTTTAATTCATAGTTGCTGAGTTGGTAAACTTTGTCTTTGATCTAAGAAAGTGTTAATAGGTAAAGACCATATATTTATTGTGAGCATAAAATTAAAATATTTCTGTTCAAGATTTAATCTTCTTATCAGTTGCTTATTATTATTGTCAAGCATTTACATTTCCAATAATGCCATTTGTCTTGTCAGAAAACCATCTCACTATTTGTTATTAAGTTAATTGGAGTTAGAATTGTTTGAATGTACTTTTAAGTCTCCATAAGTTTATCCATTGATATTATATTGAGTGTTGTCTCAAAATATGGGAATAAACTTGCTATGAAAGATACAAGACTAATGGTTTTTTTAAATTTTATACACATAAATTGAATGTAATTCTATTGTATTTTGAATTCTATGTAATTTTAATTTTCTAAGTGAAATTGCAACTTTTTTCTTTCTCAAAAGAGCTTACAACACAGTGAATAAACTTTTGCTATGAATGACTTTTTGTAGATAATGATTGGTAAATAACGTGGTATTTGTGATGATATTTTGTATTCTGTTGTTTGTAATAGTTTATCTTGTACTTGATTTCATAGTCATATTGTTAAACTACTAAGAGAATCCTAAATATGCCATTGGTTTGGTAAGGAATATATTTATATGAATTTTACCTGTATATATACCCATACACCTGATTTATTTAAATTGAAATCAAGTTTATGGGACTTTATAAATCCCTTGTGAATTTGTTTTTAATTGTAAGGAACACTGTGATGTTATCTGATGTATGGTATGCAGGATATATTATGACTGTATGTGGGTATGTAAATGCATAAATGTTTTTCCATGTTGTTGAAAAATGGGTTGTCATAATTAATAAAGCACAAAGCAGTGGACCTAGTGATATTGATTTATGTGGATTAAATAAGAGAGAAAAATTTTCTGTTTAAGGTTATATGTATTTCTCTGTTCATTAGCAAACTTGTAATAACATATAAAATAGAGTTAGATGTGTTAGTGTTTTTGAATGCAAGTATAAGAATATTAATTGGTACTGAATCAAAAGTTGTTTTGATGTCCAGCTGTACTAACATTGGGCTATATTTCTTGGCATTTCAACAGTATTTATGATTGTTTTGGAATAAAAATGCTGCCTAATTCTGTTAATGAGACTTTTTATGTAAATTATGACAGACATTTTTGATTTTTAATTATTATCCAATCAGTTTAATTTGTTTCTTCATGAATGCAACAATTAATATTAGATAAAAATTATGAATTTATAGGAAATTAGCCATGTCCACATCATATGAATAGACGGACTGACTTAGTAGTGAAAATAGAAACTTTAATATACCTGATGTTCTTGGATAGTAAGATTCGAGCCTATTTTCCAGATTTTGTAAAAATCCTATGGACTGAATATTGTTTGATTATCTGTTGCCCCAAAGTAATTTCTCTTCAAAGTGTCTATAAATTGAGATTAGTATTTTTGCCATTAGCAACAATAATGTTCCCTATTACTAGAATGGTGAAGATTCTTGATGTAGGTAGTTGATCTAGAGTCCATCAGATATATTGTTTTGTCAATGTATGGGATTGGGTGACAAAATTTTTTTTTTATTTCAAGGTATTTTTTCAAATGTCACATGTAAATTTGTATATTTTCTTTCATTTTATTTCACTGCGTGACCTAGTTGGAAAGTTTATCAGCGAAGCCTAAGAATTTTGTACAAGCCATTGTGGACCTAGTAATCTAATTTATAGTGTGTGAAATTATGTGCATAAATAATATCTATTTGTGCATAAAGTCAAGTTTTTTTATCTTTCAATTTGGCAAGAAGTATGTAAATCTGAGAATAGGAATTCTCTAGTTTCTTGTACATAAAAATATCCTATTATTTTGTTGTGTTGTATTGAATGGAAGGAATAATTTAGATTGAGAGTATCCATTACTACTGAATAATCTGAGAAAGTATTAGTTGGATTTTAAGTGACTGCTATAGTAATGGTGAATAGAAAATCAGATCAATAAGTGATGAATGTCTACCATTGTTAAATGAGACAGTATTATTTGGCAGAAAACCCTCACTACTCTCTACTGGAATATTAATGAGGTGTAATCCTGTAGATTCTAATGTTGTTGTGCATTACAAATTGTCCTATCCCTGAATAAAGAGATAACTAATAAATTGTAAAATAAAAAACTTAGATATATAGTAGGAAAAGAGTAAGAAACAAGGTTAACTGTTTAAACATTAATTTGTATATTAAAAATAGACATCTATGTTGGGTATTCCTTGGGTTTTATAGACGTTGGTTTAAGTAAAGATGTAAATAAATAATACATTTTTACAGTAAAAAGGATGAGGAATATTGATAATTTAGTGGTAATTGTAAAGAAACAAAAATAAACAATGTCTAGATTGATTTTCAGAAGTCAAAATTTTTTTTAATGTAATTAAAAATTGTGTATAAATAACGATAATCATAGTATTTGATAATGGCTCAAATTTAGAGCATGCCTTAAAGCAAATTATTTGATAAACACTTATACTGGATTAATTAAAAGCTGATCAAATATGTTCAATTAAAAAGTACATAGCTAATTAAGTTGTGCTTTTTTGGTAAACAAACTTATTGAATTAAAAATATTCAATTAATATGATCACAAAACAACCATAGGAAATAAAATTCAAGAGTGATGGGATTGAATGTTCTTATGAAGTGACATGGTACAAATAGAAGGAAATGTTGGAAAGCAGAAAAGAATATGCAGAGGAAGAAATGAATTTATAATAAGGAAAGTTATTCCATGGCAAGATTTAGACATATTTTTCTCAAATGCAAGCTGTTCTTACCAATATTTGCATCAAAACTAGGGAAGTGTAAAAGCACTTTTCAGGGTAAGTAAGTATATCATGATTTTACAACGCATTTCTTAACATGAAGCAAACATGATGAGATATTAAACAATGGAAACTCTCAATATAATGGGATAAAATCAATCCAAGTGCACTAGTCAGGGCTAAACTATGTAGTTTTGCCCATTCAGAACTCTTCAGCGTTTATACGATATATGCTCACCACCTACCATTTAATCATATATATGGAAAACTGTGACTTAAGGAATATGAAACAAAGCATGGAAGAATTGAATTCATATTTATTCATAGAACTCTAATGGTAAGCTTATTATACTCCTATATTATAAACAATATCGTGATTAAGAATGTTTTTTGATCTGAAAACATAAGGCATTAACTAATTTTTTAAATTATTATTTTATTTGTCGTTTATATATTTAGGTAATTACTTGTATTATAATGTAATATAAAATAAAATTTGTGTAAATTGTTAATACAGAGTTTAATATAAATAAATAAAATAATAACAAATAATATTTCCAAGCGCTTTCAACTCTTACGAGTCCTTATCAAGGCAGTGTAAAAATTTCTATTTTCTCCTAGGTGATGAATTTAACATTTCATTGTATTGGCCAGGAACAACTAATCGGAAAGCTGGTTAATTTCGAATTCATAGCACAAGATGAATATTGTATAAGATATGATTCTTTAATCTTGCATTTTTTATCATGCGTTTCATGCATTAATATTGTAAAATCCTTTGGACTACATATATGGCCTGTATTATTTTGGTGAACATAAAAAGCTGAATAAACTGTATCATCTTCTTTTGCTCTATTATACATATATTTATGTTGTTGAAGGTGATATTTAATATTTGTTTTGGTTTCTCCAACATATATTGCACTACAATTTATTTGTGGGCATCTAATAGAGTATACAACACTGCTTTTATCCTCCTTATTTATTATTTCCTTAGAATTATTTATTAACCTATTAAGGTTAGGTGGAGTTCTCCATGCTAATCGAAAATCTTGACTTAAAACTTTTATTATATTTTTATTAATATTGGGAATAAAAGCTAATGACATCCATGGTTTATTATTCATATTTATATGGTCACTATTATGACATTGTTTATAATGCTTCAATACAATAGATAATAGCATTTGTTTATTATAACCCACTTGTATTAAATCTTGCATATAACATTTTATATTATCTTTCATAAACATTTCATTTGAACACAGTCGTTGATAATATAAAATGTTATATGCAAGATTTAATACAAGTGGATTATAATAAACAAATGATATTATCTATTGTATTGAAGCATTATAAACAATGTCATAATAGTGACCATATAAATATGAATAATAAACCATGGATGTCATTAGCTTTTATTCCCAATATTAATAAAAATATAATAAAAGTTTTAAGTCAAGATTTTCGATTAGCATGGAGAACTCCACCTAACCTTAATAGGTTAATAAATAATTCTAAGGAAATAATAAATAAGGAGGATAAAAGCAGTGTTGTATACTCTATTAGATGCCCACAAATAAATTGTAGTGCAATATATGTTGGAGAAACCAAAACAAATATTAAATATCACCTTCAACAACATAAATATACGTATAATAGAGCAAAAGAAGATGATACAGTTTATTCAGCTTTTTATGTTCACCAAAATAATACAGGCCATATATGTAGTCCAAAGGATTTTACAATATTAATGCACGAAACACATGATACAAAACGCAAGATTAAAGAATCATATCTTATACAAAATTCATCTTGTGCTATGAATTCGAAATTAACCAGCTTTCTAATTAGTTGTTCCTGGCCAATACAATGAAATGTTAAATTCATCACCTAGGAGAAAATAGAAATTTTTACACTGCCTTGATAAGGACTCATAAGAGTTGAAAGCGCTTGGAAATATTATTTGTTATTATTTTATTTATTTATATTAAACTCTGTATTAACAATTGACACGAAATGTTATTTTATATTATATTTATATTATATACAGAAGTGTTATTTATTTGTATTATAATGGTAACAGAAAAATAATTGTAGGTTTACATGCTCATTAACAACTATTTGGAGGGTATTTTATTTTTATTTTATTGAAGTATGATCCTCACTGAAAAAATACCCGGATAGATTAACTTCTTAATGCTTATATGGAAAATAAGACCTATATTCTTAATGACACTAGATTTGTTGATAAATTTTTTTCAAAAAATATATCATGAAATGTTATATAGTATAAAATGAAGGACATATTTTTTTTGAAAAATAATCAAAGTACTAACTATATATAAAAAAGGGACCAAACAGCTTGCGAAGAGTAAGAATGATGATAAAAGATGATACACCTAATTAGTTATGATGTTTTGACAAATATATGAAAAATATAAAGGATATAGAAAAAAAACATGATGCCAGTCAAAAGCTGTTTGAAAATATTTTTTTAAGCAGTAAGATATTATTAAAATAACAATAACTGGAGGAAAAGAAAACCTTTACACATGTCATGGAGGATGAGGCATCAGAAAATGTCTCATTTTAGTCTTATGAAATTATAAAAAGCAGAATGAAAATGCATTTTTGATCAGAGATGAATATGGTGCTAAAAGATCGCATAATAACTAACTATATTTTAAAGTTGCTCATAGGTCAAGATTAAAGAAAAAATAGATTGGAAAGAACTGAATAGAAGGTTGATGTGTCTGGATATTTTTAGAACTGTTTGAGTATTTAAGATTGTAGTATACTGATGAGCTTTTCTCATATGTTTGATTGTTATATGATGTGACTTTTGGGTCCAGATAATCATGAAATATACTGAAATTTTACAGGAATTTTTAAGTGCTGTGTATTTTAGATAGCAGAAAATGGGATTTGCTGAGAGTAGCCATTAGTAATGAGAAAGTTCATGTATATATTAGTCAGTAGAGGAATTTCTGATTTATTTATGAACTTACTAGGTATAGATGACTAGTTTTTTTTCTGCATGATGGCATAATTATTCTACTGGTGAGATATCTGTTTGCATAGTTCAGTCAAAGATTTAAAAATGATTCTGAGGGTTGAGACACTCATAAATCTCTTCAATCTTTCGGTAAAAATATTTTTTTTATAAAAGTGTTGTAAACGTTTTGGGGATATAGGATCACTGACTCTGTCATACATATTTTTCAATGTTAATCCAATTAGTAGTTTTATGTAATCTAATCACTGCTGTTGTATTCTATTAAATATTCTTCAGAAAATGTCAATATCCCAGATCTATACTTGATGAACCAAAGATTTAATAAGTGTAGAAATTTATTTTGATCAATTAGAATCCAAAGTTCATTGTAGACAAGTTATAATTATTTTGGTAAAGGTTTTGTATAGAATTAATAGAATGATAAGTCTGTAATTTAATTTTTATTTTTCTCATCTCATACATCATTATCATTTCAACATGTGGTATATAACTTTGTCAACAATTTTTCTGTTTTTTCATCAGCTTCTTTTGAAATATAAGAATTTTATCATTTCATGAAGCTTTTTCCTTCTTTATAAATTGAATTGTCTCACTTCTTTATTTAAAATAGTTGGCTATTTAGAATTACTAATTATTATATAATTCTCTATGCTTATAACATGATGTCATTTCTTTTTAGTAATAGTTTTATCTTTTCTCCTTATTGCTGAAACAACCTTCCTTTCAATGCCACGATGTTTACAATTTTGAAACTTTTATTCTCTTCTATAGCTTTTTTTTTTTTTTTGCCAATTCACAACTATATTTCCTTATATCATTATTAACTCTTTGACATTATTTTACAAAACTCTAAATATTCGATTCTTCTCCATGGATCATTTTTTAAAATTTTTATATTTTTTTCTTAGGTTGTATTGTCTCAATAGAAAAACAATAGAACATTTGCCAATAAATTACTGCTTTTTTATATTAGCTGTCTTTTTTGCAATTCTTAATAGAATATCAACTCTTTTCTTCTTGAATTTAGTCAAATCAGAACTGTCTTTAAAGTTTGTTTATACTGCACTTTAAAATGATTAGCAAGTTTTAATTTAAATTCATTACATTGTTTCTGGAGTTTAAAAATATCAACTGCCTATCTAGTTTTGCATTTGCACATAACTAATTTATTATCATGTCCTGTGTTGATTCTATTAAGGACATTGTAATCTTGAATTATATATTGTATTTTTGTTAGTCAAAATATAATTCTGCTTTGCTTTATTTGGATGCTTCCATCTCCATTTCTGTTTAGTTTCTTTCTCAAAGAAAAAATTCATAATATATTGTTTTTTTTCTGCAAACTCGACAAGTCCATGCCTTCTCATTTTTATTACCATAACCATACTTACCCAAAGCACTTTCATTTTTTAATCATTACCAATTCTAACATTAAGACCTCTCATGGCAAATATTAATATATTTCTGATCTGATCAAAAGCATTTTATATATCCATATAAAACTTCTTTACTTCAACATAATAAGAACTTGTTGGGGCATAAACCTGAATTATCTAAATATTATGTCTCTCATTAATTTGATTAATTAATCTTATCACTGTCTTACATATTATCAGTCTTCACAATGTTCTTCCACTTTTTATTTATAATGAATTTCACTTCATTTGTGCTTCTAATAATTGTGCCTTTGTAATAAAATATGTCTTTTTAAATCAATTGTCTCTTCATCTTTTCATCTACACAGAGATCATTGAAGCCCTATTTAGACTATGCTTCCAATTCACTCAATCTTCCTTCGCTTGAAAATGATATGCAATTATTGATATCTAAATAAAAGATCATTATTAAATTGCACCCTATGCCCACAATCAGGAATTCTTAGTACTCTTCATTCTTAGCTGCCAAACACTTTATTGGCTAGTGATTTAAAGACCTTTTTTTGTCTGTCATGATTATAATTCTTTTTTTACAAAAATTTAATTGATATTTAACTTAAAAACTATCAGACAACTAAGATGAAAGACCATGCTAGTAAACTCACCATATTGGCTAATGAGTAGTGATGAGTAGCCAATGTATGTCTATTTACAATATAAATAACTGCAAAATAACAATAGTTGCAGTTGTAAGAATGTGTGAAGTGGACTTTAAGTAATTTGCCCTGCTCTGTTCCTTTAAGACCTTAAAGAGGAATCAAAGGGTCTCTTTTCGGCTATCTGCAGTGTGTGTGTAATAATAGTTTATATGTGAATTAGATGTTTACATGCAGTGTAAATTATTAGGTTGTTTAATTATTACCCAAAAAGTGTAATCTGGATCCCCACATTTTTTATTCAAAATTTTTTATTCAGTGAAATTTGTTATTGTTATAAATATTTTTTTTTTTTCTTCTGTTTTCTGAGTCTGCATTTTTCATTTAATCTTATATATATTAATGAATTTCCATATTCTCTTCAATAAAACTGTATGTCTTTTGATTTTGACATATTAGGTAACTATTGAGCTTCTATTTTTTTGATGCTATATTCATATTTAATATAAGTTTTTATTCCATTAATTCTTGCCTCTTGAAAACATTTTCATCATCTTTACATTATGTTTATCCCTAATGAATAAAACAAAACATCAGTTGGTTAAAGCATTACCTTAAAATTCAAGAATCGATGGGTCCAGAGATTTGATTCCCATGCTAGTACTGTCACTGGTCAGACTAACAACACCTGAAGAAGAGAGGAGAATAATACCTTCAAAACCTGTGTGCTATTACTAACAGTTGAATGTAATTGGAAAATTTAAATAAATTTAAATTTTACTAAAGACATTCAATACTTAATATTGGCTGATGGAAATAGTCCATAAATGTAAATTCAATTAGCACAAATTTTCAGGAATACATCAAAAATATGTTTTCATTTGATATAGTTCTTTTATAAACATAGAGTTCACACTTTCTGATCACTTCTTATTTATAAAAACATCAGTAATTTAACTACCTGTATTGTTTTTTGTTTTACTAAATGTATGGGCAATTGTTTTTCTTGTCCTCTGAACTTGAAGTGCTCTTATTATGATGCTGTATTGTAGTATGAATCCTTGCTTTAATCAAAGTGATAATAATATTACTATTATTGCTGTCATTATTATCATTTAATGCAGGCAATTAAAATTTTATATGAAAACATATTTCCAGTGTTATGCATATGTAATGATTATTATTATTTTTTAAAAAAATTGGTTTTTACAATTCTAAATTATATTTTTGTTTATTGTGAGTAGTTTATTTATTTAAAATTTTTAATAAATGTATTTCACTATTAAAAGTTGAGCTTATCATAACACTGCCATCACAAAACTAATTTGTAATTTTACGATCTTACAAGTAGTGTATTTCAATTAGGAAAAATAAATTCAAATAATTCAATTCTTAGGAATTTGGTATTAAAGTGAAGCCATTTAAAATGTAATCTATTGCTATTAAACTATAATTCAATTATTCAAAGTGGTTTAGCAAATTGTAAAATTTAAAGAAACAGAATTCATATTTGGTGAACCACACCAATGGATCTTTATGAAAATCAGCTACTGGTAGTATTACCATGTTACTATGGCTGTATTAGGGAGTTCCTAAGATTTTTGTCATCCGACTGTCCATCAAATGAAATATTGAAAATTAGCAGTCTTTGACTTACAAGTGATATTCATATATGTGCAGCTTCTCCAGAAATTTTAGTAATGATGATTTGATATGAGAGGTGGGTTTTTTATGACTTTTGGGATATAATTTTAAAAAGTTAGAAAAAATGAAGTATAATTCCATTCTGTTTTTAAAGCATATATTACAATTACTGCTGTCATTATGAACCATGAATCAACTATTCATCATTTCATTTTTTTTCATTATTAATATCTTATTTCATAATGAGATCAATGCTCTTGCTTATATATAGTAAGTTATTTTCCTTATATACACCATCAGATAATATTATGCCAGTCTATATTATATTTGACATTATTATACATCACTGTCTCTGAATTTAAATCAAGGATTTTAATCTAACAAGTAAGTCCATATAGCTCTAAACTACTTGCTTAAAAGCAATTTATCAAAAAATTATATATATATATTAAGGACATTAAATTGATAAAACAAATTAGCTAAATATTTCAAAAGAATTGTTAATATTTTGAATGACATTTTGAAGATAGCAAAGGTAAAATCTGTTATATTTAAGTAGATATTAGTGGATAGATAGATTTTTCTGAAATCAAGAAATTATATCTCTTAAGGTTTTATGATGTTAAAAAGTTAATGCTATTATATTCTTTGCTATATGTTATGAAGATTATGAGGTGCAATACCAATTGTTTATATTAAAAGATATGTCTAAGATTAGAGCATAATGAGGAATACATTTAGGCAAAGTGTTGAAGACTTTCAAAAGGTGAGTTCACTACTATAATTAAAATATAGCATCACAAGATATCAAATAAATAGTGTAATAGGTCATTATGTGAACATATTTGTAATTCACAGATTGGTTTGTATAGTTTTAGTATAACTTATCTTGATTTTTTTTTATTCTTTGTCTTTTTAAATGCTTTTATTGAAATTTGAAAATCAGTTTGTTTGTTTGTTAACTTTGAATCTTTTTTAAGTTAGAATCAAATTTTAAATTTGAATCTTTTTTAAGTTAGAATCAAATTTTAAATTTGAGGTTTGATATATTTAAATTCAACAGAATTGCTTGAAAATTGATATATATAATTAAGTTATACTAGCCTAATCTATTTGAAACACTTATCTTTTCAGTATGTCAGCTAATTTAATAGATATGGAACAGAGAGCAGGAAAAGATTAAAAATATTCAATAATTTCATGTATCACAATTAACAATTATTCTTAGAAATGATTTGTTTTAAATATTATTGGGTTGTGTGTACATAATTATATATATATAATAAATCAGCAACTAAATTTTCTATTTAAAATTGTTTGATGATTTTTATTTTTATTTTAAAACAATTGTTTTTTTTAAAAAAAAAGCTAAACTAGAAAACTCACATTATTTAAAAGCTTTGTGAAAAATTAAAAAAGAAAACTTGGAATAATTATTTAACACAATGTAAAAATGAAAACGTGTGATATTCTTAGCATTAAAAACTATCAAATAAGTTCAAATAGAAATCTTAGTTATTGATTTATTATTCATATATACTTAAGTACTCATTTTAAATATAATATATATATTAAGAATATATATATATATATTCACTTACTGCAGAAATATTTAATGACATAAACACGCTATATGTGTGATATAGATTTAAAGTAAAATTATATGTATTAAGTGGAAGTTCATTTACAATATATGCACATGTATTATTATTCACATATACTGATAGATACATAAGGAGTATACATTTTAATTTATAGCAGAAATATCTAGTAATATATATATATATATAACTATAAGTGTCTAGTCAATTTAAAGTACAATATAGTTCTGAATTGAACTTAAAAGTAATAGAGATATTTTTTTAAATATTAAATGCTTTTATTGATTGGGAACTAAAAAGAAAGAAATTAACTGTTTCTTCAACCACAAATGGTGTTTTTAGATTTAACTTGAAATAAAAGCATGGGGGGGGGGGGAGGTCAGAAGTTAATTAAGTCATTGCCTTGTTTTAAAAATAGGGATTTCCTTAATTAATTTCTGGATTCCCCCTCCCCCATGCCTTTCTATCAAATTAAATCTAAAAACCCTATTTCATTTCATTCTTCTGTAGTTTCCAATGGGCATACTATTTTCAAATTGCTTCTAACATGTATAAAATGATAAACTTTGAGATATTAAGAAGTTAGAAAGTCAAATATATAAGACAGAAAATGCCATTATAATAATATTTTTATGAACAAACATTTGGAGTTTTGGAGAGGAAACAATTTTTTGAAAAATTGTTTTGTGGTGTTCTGTAATTGAAATGAATTATTGTTACATCATTATTTCAAAATTTGAACGTAGTACATTTTTTGTAAAACTGATGAGATTTGTGAATTAATTTTGAAAAGTTTGATTTTTGCTTATTGGAAAGATCATTTTATTAACACACATATACTTAAATATTTTTGTTTATTTAGGTTCAAAAGCAAGCAGATGAAATTGTTGTCCAAGCTTTGCAACTTGCTCAGGAGGTATTTGTTAATATTCCAATAAGGGATGAGGAAGAGCAGCTTTTTGATGAAGAAGAAGGAATGGCAGATGAATTGTCTGGTAGTTATAACTTTGTTTTATATTTATTTTTTATATTATCATAATCAATAGTGCTCTTTCCTATAGATAGGTCTAAAGAACATCACATAGATAATTCAACCATTTCCTTATTCTGTTTTGTTCATTGCCTTTAATCTTCAATTACATATTTCTTCTCATCTTTATATCTTCCAGCATGGCCAATGTTTTCTTTTTAAAAGTATGTATCAAATCCAGTTTCTCTTTCTATCTCTCATTTTCTTCATCTTTTTTTTTCATTTACACTTTCCAAAACATTATTGTTTGTCATTTTATTTTTTACAACTAATTTTCTCTATTCTTCTCCATGACGACATCTCAATGACCACCAAATTGTTTTTAATTTTCTTATACATTGTTCATGTTTCACAAACATACAATAACACATTCCAAACATAGTACTTAATTATTATTATTTTTAATTCCCTCTTCAATACACCATAAAATATTTTCTTTTTCCTAATAAATGTCTTCTTTTCCAATGCTATTCTTATTTTAACTTCATTTTCATTTTTTCCATCCTTACTCAACCAACTACCCAAATATCCAAACTCATTCACCTGTTGAACCATGCTATCATGAATATGAAACTTGTATTCTTTTTGTATTCCTTCCTATATATAAATATGTTGTCTTTTCTTTTTTAATTTTTATTCCACATTTCATACATCCTTTCTATATTATTTACATTTTTAATCAAATTACTAGATAAGTCCTTTATTTATATGCATCTGATTATAATATCAATGTCATTTGAATTGTTATACACATTATTTTTGTATAACACACAAATTGATAGAAGTTTTACAAACAAAATGTATTAAGAAAAATAGTATTCATAATTGATATTCCTAATCTTAAGACATATTTCATTGAATTTAAATTAGAAGTAATGGGAAGTATTCTATTTTAAATTCAGATCCTGGTAAGAAAATAGTTAATTGCAATTTCTTTAAATAAATTTTTTTAAGATAGATCTACTTATTTAAATTGTTATCCTACTGATTTTTTGACTCCTAAAGTTTTCTTCAATTTGAAATCTCATAAAGGTAATTTTCCCTTAAGATGTATTTTTCATTTTATAGAGGGGATTGTAGATAAAATTTCAAAATTTCTTATAATGTTTTTAAGAATTATATAGATTTAGGTCAATTTTGTGTATCTTCTTCATTTGAGTCATATGAAAAAATTAATGGTTTTGTTTTAGAAAACAAATGTATTTTTGATAATTTTGATATTGAAAACATGTATCAAACAGTTGATAGGGAAAAAAGCATTGATGTGTTTCTTACTGTTTTAAAGAAATATGAATATTTTTCTGTGGATAAGATTAAAATTATTCATGATTTGCTATTGTTTTTAGAGGATTCTATGTGTTTTGTGTGTAATGATTTGTTTTATAAAATTAAAAAGGGATGGGTTGTTGGTTATGTTATTTCTCCTTTAATGTTCAGTGTCTATATTGATTTTTAGAGAGTAGTGTTATTAATAATTTTTTGGTTCTTTAAAATTATTTGTTAGACATGTTGATGATTGTTTGTTTATTATACATGAAGATAAATTGAAGGATGTTTTGATGGGTTTAATGCTTTGGATTCTAATATTAAGTTTATGAGGGAGGTACATTTGAATTTGATAAGTTGAAATTTTTGGATTTAAGTGTTGATAAAGTTAATAATGTTTTATTTTGTAGTCATTTTATTAGCAAAAAATGTAAGAAATGTGATACGATCAGACAGTTATCAATCTTTTACTCAGAAGATTTAATAATTTTGAAAATAATAGGTATATTCAGAGAGGTCAGTTTGCATCTGATTATATTGAGTTAGAGTATAATCATGAATTTATTAGAAATATTATATTTAAAAAATATCTATAAATCGGTTAATATAAAGATTTAATTGATAGTGAAAATAAAGTTTCTTTTTTTATCATATAGGTCAATTTGTAAATTGATTTATAAGAATACCTTTTTATTGGGTGGTATGAAAGTGGCCTGGAAGAAAGGTCTGAATTTAAATTCATTATTAAATAGTTCAAAACCGTCAATTGATTGAAAATCTATTTCTGTGGTAGTTTATAAAATATCTTGCAGTTATAATAAAATTTATATAGGTGAGAATAAATTAAAACTTAATGAAAGAGTTAAAATTCATAAGAGTAGAGTTAAAAATAGATATCAAACTCAGCTTTGTATGTAGACAACACATAAGTTATTTTTTATGAATAATGTGAATTGAAAAGAAGAGTAAAAGAAACTTTGATGATAAAATTTTTTGAATCTGATGCCATCAATCTCATGAAGACATCCTTTGATGTTAAACAAAGCTGGTTTTTGAAGTGAATGGTGAGAAGGCAATTTTGTTTTGTATATATTGTACTGGTCAAAACATGTTGATCCATCTAACATGAAGTGGAACTCAAAAAAATATACTTCAAACCCAATCAAGCCCAAGATTTAGGTTAGGGATCAACCTGGATTTGAATCCACTCCCTAAACTCCAGATCAAACACCTAATGAATAACATATAATGATGGCGCACGAGAATTTATTCTAAAATCCGGCCCACTAGCAGAGTGGAGAAAACAATGAGATGTATATTTTATCGCATCAATACTTGACTAAACCTATATCATATAATCTAGGAATTATATCATATAATTAAGTTGATTAATAGGAGATTTGAACCTCATTCATGTATTTAATAGAAACGTATATGTATAAATGAATGTGTGGAAGTGGAGAGAAGATCATTCGAACAACACAAATGATTTGAATAATAAACTGTTTAATAATATAGTAGGGTGATTATATACCCATTAGAACGTGCGTGAATAAGAAATCTACCTAGCAGTAGGTGGTTACATATAGTCATTCACGCTATTTTTACTCATATGCTTTTGTACTTGATTAAATAACATGTTATACATAAATACATATATTTGGTGGGTAAGATTAAGGTGCCAATCATTCATTACGTAACATTATGATCAATGCTTTTATTGATGGTTCTGAAAGATGGTGATTGACATACAAATTCAGGGAGCATTCTAGAATTCATTACATATGACAAATTATTTTCACATCATTGCAGTCATGGAAATCAATAAAATGCATTTGAGAATTATGTTTAGTTATTAGAATTAATATTTATTAACAACTCTTTTTATTACTATTTAAAAATAATATACATTTGAAAATCATATTTAGTTATCAGACAAAATATTTCTTAACAATTCTTTTAAATTCATATCTGAAAAGAGAATGCTTTGTTTTATCCAATGTATGTATACCCTTACACAGAAAGAAAAGATTATGATGGTGGGATTTTAAAATAAACTAGAATAACATTATTAATTAAACTGATGAATAATATTTGGAATTTATATATATGAGCAGAGCGTAATTTCATTATTGAAGCATTAAAATGAGATCAGTTAGCAAAGAAATCAATAATGAATGGAGAGGTGGTGATGCTGACATGAAGGCATAGAATCCAAAGTGAGGATCATGCCTCTGGACGAAGAAAATGAAACATCTAAGACTTCCTTCTTTAGGGTAGTGCTTAGAGAGATGAGATTAGGTCTGGTGCGGTCCAGGCATACTGGAATCACCGACACACGAAAACACTTTTATACGTAGGATGGTCCTGGGAAGCTCAATTATCCCCAGGACAGAACATGAAGAAAATCTATGGGTCCGAACTCGTCGCAACTCCCAGACTAGAAGCATGTAATGTTCAAAAAGATAAGCTGTATGTCAGCAATGCAGCATGGAAACATGTCCCTAACTAACATGACCTGGCTTTTGCTGCTTTAAAATACATGATCTTCATTCCAGTGTTTTAATTTAGACAATTAATGCTATGCTATATAATATATATAGAGAGAAAAGATTTAATTTATTGCAAAAAGATTTTAAAATTTCCTTCTGTCCCTGCTTCTTAATATAATTAAATCCCACTCTCATGGATTTTACAACCTGAGAATATTCAAGTATTTGAAATATTAAGAGTATAAAAGAATAAAACTGATATTATAAAAAACGAAAACAAAATAATCAATCACCTTTTCAGAATTAAATGAATAACATTTTAACATATTGGAGAGTGTTACTTTTTCAAATATTGAGCTACCCCAGGTAGAATTGCTTTATTCTAAGCGAAATTAAATAAATAACTTTTTTTTTTTTTATACTAATAGAAAAAAGTATGAAAATAGGTCAACTCGGAAAACAATCTGGTGAGCTTCTTCATTAAGAATACATTCAGATCTAACTAAAAAGGGGGGTTTAATAACCTCAATCTATGGAGGTCTAATTAAAAAGGGAAGCTCACGTTAAGCTTACAAGGTTGTTTAGATTGGCATATGAATGATAATAAAATAAATCATAACTTAATAAATATAAAGAAAGAACCACACCAAAATTAAGAGAAATGACAGCATATGATAGACTTAAATACAAAAAAAAAAAAAACCAGTGTGAGAGCAAATTTATATTTACATTTAAAAGAGTACAGAATTAAATAATTTACAAAAGAATTCTGGATAGCATAGGTCAAGATTAGTTGAGTAAATTATATTTCATTTCACATGGCGGTCTTAAATTAGTTACCTTGCACACATTCAAGAGTTCATTTCAAAGTTCGGCTCATGCACGACAGTTTAAAAGAATCCAGATGAGTTCTAAGGTGATAGTAAGTTTCCACTAGGCACTCCAACATTCTTATTTCAAGCTTTTCTACATTTCAGGGAAGCAGCACAGTGGTTATTAGCGGCAGAACACCGATCCACAAAGGTCAGGGAAGTTGATTTGCTTTCTGCTTGTTCAACATGTTGAAATTCAGAGCAGCATGGAATATGTTGACAAAGCATATTTCTCAAACATAATTCTTTCCTTTGGCAGTCAAAATTAACCCATTTTATACTCCTCTCAGGTATTTGAGGAATGCTTTTAATTTCTATTTCTAACTTAAATCTCGACTTCGATATAACAGAAATTTTCACATGAAGCTTTATTCATTGTTCTTGGAGATGCAATAGCTAGATAATATACCAAAAATATATTCAAATCTATTTCTAGATTGGAAATAGATATGACAAAAATGTTTATAACAAAAGCACAAACCCTTAATTTAATTCCTTTTTTATATTTAGTAAACTTTAATTTAAAAAATTCTTTCCCAAAATTGAAACAATGTTAACTTTCCACCCTTTTAATTATTTTGGGACAATTAACGATTGCATTCTCCATCTTGGATTAAAAAAAATACACTTTAATAAAAAAAATATTTTAAAAGAACAAAGTTTTACATACTTTGTACAATGAATTATTTAGAATGCTAATATTTCATTAGTATTTGCTCCTGTCATATATATGTATATATCTGAACTGCACCTAATATACTTTAAACAAAAAAATTTTAAGAAAAATTTTTTTTAAAAAAATTGCGATTAACAAGTTGTAGTTTATAATTTTTAGGCGCGCTTCTCGGAAACATATATGAACTACTTATTCATAAATAAAGAAGCAGGATGGGATATAAGGTTTGAACATAGGTTAGTACTTGGTAAGTGGGTAGAACCATGAAGCTTAATCTTAAGCTAAGTTTGACTACTTCATTATATATATTGTAGTATTATATTTTGCTACCAATGCTATCACGGTCTACAAAGTAAGTATGAATTGGTAAAAAAATTTCTTGATTAATATTATTATTTAAGGGCATTATAAAATTAATATTTGTCTAATAGGTGTAAAACCAAGGGTAAACTTCCATAAAAGTGGAGTGCTGAGGGATAATCATTTTTAGACTTCAAATATTAGTTTTGAATATTTTCAAATATTAAATATTGCATTTCTTTATAACAATTTACCAAACAATTAGTAAATTATTTTATCAGTGGCTATAAATCCAGGTACACATAGAATAGTGTTTGTGACTGAACATTAAGTGAAGTCATAAGTAATCAAACTTTACAATATTGGAATATTTATAACAAATTCAAAATGGAATAAATTGTCATTTAAATCAGCAGAAGAAGCGCTAGTAATTAGAAATATTTAAAATTTTGTTACATTTGCGGTAAATGGGTGGATGTGGGCATTGATATTTCACAAAATTAGAAAAGAGTTCTAGAAAGACTAATAAAATAATTTGTGGAAATTTTAGATAATTGCATGTTTAGATTTAATAAATGTTTCTAAAATAACAATATTAATAAAATTTTATTGATCTACAAATGTTTATTGACAAAACTTTATTGTTCTAATAAAGTTTGCTAATAAATAAATAAATGCATTTCATTTATTTGTTTATAATAAATTGATGTTAAATATTTTTATTATTATTATTCTATTGTTTTGTATTTCAAAATGAACACATATTCCTGCCAACAGAGAGAAAAACAATAGGATCTCATTTCATTATTTACTATACAATGGAGATGCCCCTGGAAATCAACTACAAAATGAGATGCATTGTGAAAATTTTGACATCATAGGAGAAAACATAAATACCAGCAAATTAAAATGAGAGGTCAATCTAAAATTTTCAGAGTAGTGTTAAAATATATGCTAGAATTAATTTTAAAGGATGAATTGAAATTTGCTGCTGTGATATAATTTACATACCAGTTCCACTAGCATGGTGAAAACATATTGAAATACTTTAGGGCATATGTGCTTATAAAGTAAATCTTGCAATAATAAAATTTGAATTTAAACTCAAGTGGATAAAGAAAGTGATAAATGTGTAAGTGTTAAATTTATAGTTTTGAGATATTTTATTCAATTGTATGTTCAAAGTAAAAGTGGGATGAAACATTGGAATCAATTTCCTACAACATGTATGTTGTATTGTCACACATACTGTTGAGTTTATACATCAAATGTAGATGTAATCAATATGCCACATACACTTTCAAAAGAGCCAAAAACATCTTTAATATTTGTTGTCCTATGGAGATAATTCATATTATAAATATTTATCTTTAGTATTTGCAGTCATGTATTGATGATTTGTATTTTATTATTATTATATTTTGTTATTTAAATGAAATAAACAATTGCGTTATTTTTATTAAGTTATGTGGTATTATTCCTTAATCATCATTGTGATGTCATTTAACTTAAGATCAAGACATATCACTTCTGATTTATTTAAGACTACTTAAATATTTTTATTATATTTGCTATTTGAAACCAGTTAAGTTAAAAGTAGAATGCATACATAAAAATCCTTGATATGTATATTCATCTTGATAGTGGTAAATGTTTATTTAAGAAAAGCTCTGAGATAATTGTTAAGATAAATCTTAATGAATATTTATCAGCAGAAACTCTAATATTATGTAGTCAATGAATAGCTAAAACAGAATTATATAAGTATGAAATCATTTAGTAATAAACCAGTGATTGTTGAAATATTATATATTGTATTTTAAAAGTTTGGTAGTCAATACTTAAATCTCTGTGAAATTATATATTTACATTAATTATTTATTTTGTTTGGAAATTTGGAGTGAGTATGTTTGAGTAGGTTAGGGTCTTATAAAGACTCAATCATCTGCGAATGCGTTTTCAGTACACACAAACACAACTGAAATTCACTTTCAGTTTCACTCTGATTTTTGTTTTAGCACAATTAACCTCTTACTCACTTAGTCTCTTCCAAACAAAGTCAGAAAATGTGGTTGCAAGTTGGCCTGGCCAATGAATGGCTATCAATCAGCAAAAAGGTTGGGTAGATCAATCGTCTAGGTTTAAGTTTAAGCGTTGTTGCTTGATTCTTTACATTTTTACTTAGATTGAGAGCTTGCAATATGTTGTATGTTTAGTTTAATTTTACTTTAGAAAGTCTATTTGTTAATAGCTGAAACCATGGTTGTGGAAGAATTTTAGTAAAATTTTGTTGTTTTGACTAGTATTATAGTGTTATATGAATTTATTTTTATTTTTAATTATTAGTACAGTGTTAGGCAATATTTGCTGCCGATTTAGTTTGTGCTCATGGCCATTTTGAAATTTAAAGACCAGCCCAAACCACCACTGACACATTTAACCAATATTAAATAACATAAATATTGAATAAAAGTATTTTAAATTCATATTTTAGAAATTATAAGCTAAATAAAAGTAATATGCTTTATTTCATATGAATGTATAGTATAATCTTTTAGTATTTGGAAATTATAAACTTGGTTTGATCAGACTTCTGCATATTTTGGACAATACTTCTTATCGGCCAAACCATCCTTACCCATTTTTGTGTATTCTGGTGCTTTGTGCCATTATATTTCAATTATTTTATGAAGGTAAATTTTTAAAAAAATCTCTAATAAAATAAAGCATATTATTTTTACTAGCTTATAATTTCTAAAATATGAATTTAAAGTATTTTTATTTAATATTTATGTCATTTATCAGTTGGATGTCTCAGCAGTAGTTTTTAGATTTCAAAATGGCCATGAGCACAAACTAAATCAGGACCCAATATTTAATTTTTAATATATGTATATTTCCTATTTTTATTATTTTTCTATTTTGCCATAATTTATTCTGCTGTTTTTTTTTTTGTTTTGCTTAATTTTTTCATCATCTCTCATCATTAATATGCAATTTAATAGCAGTAATGATATAGAAAGATGTTAACGATAGCTAATAGGTTTATCAACAGCAAAACTTTATTTAAAACTATACAAAAAAAAAAAAGCTGTTATAAACTACTTTTATATAAGATATTGAAAATTTTATAAATAGGAATAATGTATCTTCAATCTTTTAAAAACTTTTATTTGAAAAATGTAATTCAAAATTAATACATACAAAATGTATATAAGGCAAAGTTTCGTTAAATACTTTTACAGCATGGTATGCGAGCTAAGCATGCTTTTGACTGACTGATAGTCATCTTTTATAATAGTGGGATGCAGGATTCTTTTTTGATGATTGTGTATATATTGTCGGCAATATGTCACGACTCTTTAACTTTATGTTTAGCATTATTTTTTTCAGAGCAGATAATGTTGGCCAATGTAGGTTCGAAGTTATGACCATGGTTAGACTCATGTTCATGGAAAATGGATTTGGCCTTGGTATTAGTCTTAGCTCGATTGTATTGTTATCTATGCTATGCAATTCTCATAGACAGGTTGGCACACAATTCCCCACAATAAACTGCACGGCAGTTTGTGTTGCTGCCCATAACTTTGAATACAATTTGGGAATTCTGATCTTGGGACAGTTTATCTTTGATATGTTAATAAGGTAATTCATGGCAGGAGAAGTACCAACTGTATAAACAAAATCTGCACTGAAACATACAAAATTGGCCTTAGCATCCCTCCTGTCCTGAATTGCCTTATTAACAAAATGAAAGACAAGCTTCCCCAGAGCAGATTTCCTAGATTGTATATAAACATATGTGCAACAAACTGCTACACAGTTTATTATTGACAACCATATGCCAATTTGTCTATGAGAATTGCAGAGCACAGATATCAATACAATCAAGCTAAGCCCAATACCAAGTTAAAATTCATTTTCTTCAGACATAATCTAAACATGTTTACAACTTCGAACTTACATTAGCTAGCATTATCTGCTCTGAAAGAAATGACGCTAAACATAAAGTTAAAGAAACCTAGCATATTGCCAACAATATACATGCAATCAACAAAAAAGAAAGCTGCATCCCCCTATCAAAAAGTGGCTCATTAAATTAACTTATTTACATTCTATATTCAAATTGTGTTCAAATCCACTCTCATGTTTTTTTTCCTTTATAAAAGTTACAAGCTTCTTGGACAACTATTGCTATGAATGTGGCTACCAGTTAATCAAAATACTGCTTAGTATACCATGCTGTTAAAGTATTAAACCAATTTTTTTATATACATTTTGTATGTGTTTATTTTGCAATATGAATAATATCTTTATATTTGCTAGAAGTCAACAATGCTTAATAATTATATGCATATATAGGGGTTTTTAATTATACTGTACATTTCATTTGAAAGAGTACATGTTTTGTTTTTTTGTTTTTTAAAACAAAAAATTTTATTAACAAAGTTTACATGGTTTCATGATACTGTTTTCATACATGGTATACTGCATGACTGATTGCAAAAGTTCATAAGATCAAACGCTTGGTAGATCAATCCTGGACCAAGTCTCTTTGTATAACCATTCTGGTGCAAGCAGCCGGTCCCTGGCACTTATGCTCTTGACAAGACCTATAAAGGTCTCTGTGACTGAAGATCCTGAATGACGGAAAACACATTCACATCTGGTCAACCAGACTGCAAAGGTAAGGAAGACAGAGAATCGGATAAGAGAAAAAATTCCTGTCTTGATGGCATTCTGGATATTTAAGGCTTCTCCGATGTCAGATGTAACTTTCTCTGTGATGAAGTTTCTGATTTGGAAAAGAAACGGACAATTATAAAGTAAATGTTGGATGGTTTCATCGGCAGTATTACATAGCTGGCATTGAGGATTGATTTTGGTGAATCCTCTTTTCCATACTAAGAAATGGTTAGTGGGTAAGGATGAGATGTTGAGCTTTAAGATAAAATCTATGTATTTTGGTTCAACAAACCAGTTCTTCAATTTTTTAAGCAATGGTTTATTGTCTATGTTCAATGTGGTCAGGAGGGCAGTCTGGTTTTGAAATCTGAGGTTATAGGCCTGCCAGTAGGTTATTTTACCTTCAAAAGAGGTTTTAGATAGATTTATCAGCTTGGTGACATGTAACCAAATAATTGTGGCCCATCTGCTAGCAAGAGGTGGCGGTGTGTCTGTAGGTTCCACTGGAGTGGCTAGGTTTAGTTCTGGCTGTTTTAAGTGAATTGCACGTAGAACTGCAATTGCCTTCTGTAAATAGATTGTTGAAACAGAGTGCAATCCAAGTCCATTTAACTCTCTGGGCATTTGCATCTTACAGATGCTGATGGCAACAATCTTTCCACTCCACATGAGCTTTGAACACAGTGAGTTCATTGACGACTGAAATGCTTTAGTGGGTTTAATTATGGGAAGATAATAATTCAATCTCGGAAACACCAGCATGTTGAGAAGGGCTACTTTGCCTGGCAGGGAAAGAGAGATTCGGGATAAAGATCAAACCACTTTGCTAGTTTTTTCCAAGATGGAGTGTTGGATATCTTTTGCCATAGCAAGTCTGGACTTGGCCATAGGAAAACCGAGGAAGAGTTGCGGCTCAGCTGTAAAGACTGACGGAATCACTGAGCCAGTACTGATTTTCCACATGGAGGACTTACTGTAGTTGATGTTCAGATTTAGTTTCTTTGAATATTTATCAATGATTTGTGTGAGTGTTGGAAGGTGAGTTTTATCGGGGAGGAAGATGGTGACATCATCAACATAGGTTATGTGTTGTACATGATGTTTCAGGGCTGGCACGAAAATTCCAGGGAGTCTGTGCTCAATCTCTCTGAGCATAGGATTTATATAGGTGATGAAGCAGAGAGTGGTGAGTGGCGATCCCTGGGGAATGGAAAGATGAGGTCTGAAACCATTGGACAGTCTTCCATCCAGTGACGTAAAGATAGATCTGTTCAAAAGCAGATTACCAATAATTCTGGTATAGATGCCAGGGACTTGATAATCAAGGAGAGTCTGGAGTAGGACAGTGGGTATAACAGAGTCAAAAGCCGAGGCAAAGTCAAGTTGAATAACTATAGGCTTGGATTTTTTGTGCAGTCTGATGTGTTCTACAAAGAAGAAAAAACGCTGTGCAGCATCCGTGGTGGAAGAGCCCTTACGTGCAAATTGATATGGCGTGATGTGTGTATAGAGTTGATCTTGGATTTTGTCCTTGACTATGGCCTCAATGATCTTAATTAGGAGGGGAATCATGGAAATGGGCCTTATGTTGGATAGGGTAGAGGGATTGATGGGCTTTTTTAGGAAAGGAACAAGGGCCACAGGGTACAGGTCTGGAATGTTTTGAAACTCTCCTGCCAGAACATCTATCATCTGCAGTACAATGGGGGCTGTGAAATGTCTCAGGTGGACAAGTACAAATCTCGGAATTCCATGGAGTCCCGGATGAACACTCTCCGGATAGGCCATGAGCTTTTGGATTATCTGATTTTCACTGATATCATGAGCGATCCCATCTTCCAAGTGATTCCAGATGTTTCCAATTTCAAATTTATAATTCTGTAGCCTGGCCTGAAAGTGTTCATGAATCTTTGCAAGCATTGCTGGGCCACTGAGGCAACCCTGATCTACTGACAATGAAGTAGGTGTGGGTCTGGCCACCGAACCAATTGCCCAGCGAATGTAGCTGTGGGTCCAGCTATGCTGGTTGGCCAAGAAGATTTTAGACCTTTTAGTAGCAATGTAATGCGCGAGGACCTTTTGCTTGCTATGGTATTGAGTTTTTAGCTCCAAAATATCTTGGGGATGAATGTCAATATGGTGTAGAGATTTTAACCTGTTGTTTATGGCATCCAAATCTTTTAATAGTTGATTTGGACCTTTGGTTTTCTTTGTGTACGAGTCTATGAGTGAGCTCAATATACCGGTGAAAGATGACCAAGCCTGTAGTGGAGGCAAAGTAAGAATTTTGATTTTTTGGAACAAGATATATGCTTCAGAGAAAATGAGTTCTGGAGTTGCTGCTTTGTTGAGTAGTCTAATGGTAGGTGTATAATCTATATGAACTGCGGTGGTGGGATCTATATGAAGTGAAATTAGAAGAGCTAAATGATCAGTGAAGGGAACCAATTGAAGCTTGGCGCATATGTCAAAGTGAAGTTCAGGTGAATAGTAGAGAAGGTCAATTAGGGATTTCTTTTGCAGTGTGTAGAAGGAGAATGATCCAGGAGGGAAAAACCCCTCTCCACACAAGAGGACTCTATTAATTAAGTGAAGATGTTTTTTGTTGAAGTTATCGTAACTCATGTTGAAGTCACCAAAAAAAACAATAGGGGAGGCATCTGAAGAGAGAAGAGAATTGATTTTATTGATTACTAGTTGTGCTGAGTAAGCATCATTTCTGATGTACAAGTAAATGATATTTATTGCCATATTTCCAAAAGTGAACTTAATGACCAATAGATCATTGCTAAGGTGTAATGTTCTGAAAGAGCTGTAGGTCAGGTTCTTATTGATTATAAAAGCAACTCCAGAAGATGCTGTGTTTGAGGGTACATAATGAAATAGACCATATTGTTGCATCAGTTGAGTTATTTGGTAATTTGAGTTTATATGTAATTTAGTTTCGGATAGACAGACTATGTGGAGGTCTGTTTTGTCTAGCCATCTTTTAAGTGCAAAGACACGGCCCAGAGAGTTAAAACCCCTTATGTTTATTCCGGCCAATTTAATAAGCATGTTGAGTTGTTACAGAGATTTGTAGGTTATATATACTAAGCTGTCATTAGTACATCACATAGTACATCACATAGGGGAGATTATTGACATAAAATTCTGATTTTCACTAAGTGGTTTGTCAGGGTCATGTGACACCATTACCAGTTGAGTTGGAACAGGTATTTTGGAGCTTAAGTAGGGGTTGGAATTGTGTTTATCTTCATTGTGATCATTTTCAAAAGCTGTGTTTTGGGAAGAGCTGCTTTCTTGTGTGCTGAGTGATTGAGCTAGTTTAGTTCTTTTTTCTCTTTTTTCTCAAGTTAGTAGCATGGCTTGCTGCTTGTTTGTTGTTTTTGTCATCATTGTCCGAGTCAGCCGTAGATGAGTTAATGTCTTCTGGCTGCGAGCTGGATGAGTCTTGGGTTTTTCTTTTGTTGTTTGGAATGGGATGTTCTTGTTGAGACTTCGTGACTGGAAGAGTTTGTTTTGTTGATAATGGTTCACTGTTGGGAGCTTTTGTTGGATGATCTTCCTTTGAGTGAGTTTTGAATGCTTCTTGCATCTTCTGGGGTGTCATGTTGGTAGCTGATGTTTGTTGTTTTGGGTTCATATGGGTGCTGGTGTGGTTTTGTGTCTTGTGTTGTAGAATGGGAGGCTGGAGTTGTTTGACCGGTGTGTAATCATTAGATGAGTTGGTTGAAGTGTGATGGTCCATTTCTAGATTGTTTTCCAACAGTAAGTCAGTGTTGGAGTCTTGTATCTGCCCTTTTATGTGGTCCTCTGTGTTAGTGGGTGAAGAATATGATAGCTGAATTAAGTTTTGCGTATTTTTTATGCATCTATGATTTTTGCTTTTCCTACTGTTGCAGACATCACAAATTCTGTTTGGGCATGACCTTACAAGATGTGATCGGTCTCCACAGTGGAAACACTGAGGTTGTACACCTCGAATAGCTATGTAAATTGGACATTTTTTTCTTCCAGAGTTATAGGAATATCCGATGGAGTGATGCCTTGATTGAGCTTGAGAGAGAAGGCAGCGCTGTTGGATGGAAGCTCAATATCTACCCTTCTCTCTGCGAGGTACTTGAAACTAGTTAACACACCATATCTAGCAAGCAGCCTCTGTAGATCAGCATCAGTGAAATTAAAGTAGCAGTTACGTGCTATTCCATAGGCTGTTCTTGGTTTATTCATATCTATTTTGATGAGATATCGGTCTTTTAAGAACAGTTGTTGTCTTTTAAAGAGTTCTTTCTGTAGTAGATTCTGAAACTCAATAATGAAGTAGCGTCTGTTAGGGTGGTGATAGACCCTGCGAATAGATTCTGTTAATTGAAGACTTTTAAGAAGCAGAAAGAGATCATCCGTTGGAAAAGTGAATAACTGACAGAGGTCATTAGTGGTGGTTAGAATCAATGTGTTATCACTGTGGTAGTTGAGGAAGGAATTAAATAACACTGAAGGAATTCTAGAATTAAATTCTTGGCTTATGGCTTCATAATTGTTCATATAGGACTGGGAAAGTTGGTATGGTTCTGTGTTGATCTCATCATTGATTGAGATAAGGTTATCATCATCAATGAAGTCCATGACATTGTGTTGAATATCTGGTTCAGTTGCTTCTTGGATATGGGCTTTAGATTTATTGTTTCCCAATACCGTAGCATAGCTTCAGTTTTTTGTTAGGTTGGAATTGACATTTGTATTTGATGTTGAAGGTTGAAAACCTATAGTATGATTACCTGCTAGATTGTGGTCAGAGATCGCGTTATTGGTTTGAAAATTGGCATTAATGCATGGAAAATCTGTTTCAATAAAGTTTATTTCAGTCGGTGATACTAGCGGTTTTCCTAAATTTATTATTGGATCGATATACGAATTGTGTATTTTGCTATTGGATTTCGAATCGAATTTTCCACTTGAATTTTGTTTTACGGGTATAAAACCATCAGATTGCGGCTGAGTATTTTTACTTATTTCTCCTTTATGAGCTTTTAATTTTGTTTGTAAAGTGATTTTTGGTTCATCTAAAGGATCGTTACAGAGATCTATAGCCGTTACCGGTGATACGCCACCTTCATTTAAAAACTTTTCAAAACTTGTCGTGCTGAAATCTCCAAAAGGATTTTCTGCTAGATTTGGGCTATTTTTGGACATATGACGTTGTTTTGGGTGTTTAGTATGTGGGTTTTCAGGTGCATTGATAGGTTTAGATAGGTCTTGTGAGATATTAGTGGGAAATTCTGATTTTTTAAGGTTTACGGTCGAATTTACCGTAACAACTTTTTGCATTTTAGAAGTCGCGGTCGTGTTATTTTTGTTTGGATTCACAAGAGTTTCTTTTGATTGCTGAATGCTTTTACTTTTTTTTTATTAAGAAAGCCAAGGCCTTCCTGCTTTGTATCAACCGATTTAGAGTAATTTTGATAGCTTATATTATTATTTTTTTCATTAGGGCTTATGTTAGGCATGGAAATAGATTGCTTTACGTTACTATCGCTGTGCGATCTTGTTAGCCGGGTTGACCTGACGTTTTCCCTTTCTAGGAGATTATAGCTATGACTCATTTTTGTAAATAATATATTATAACACAAAAATAAAGCTTACCTGCTCTGATGAGCAGCTTGGATTGAAAGACTTTTTTGATTTAATATTTTTAATAAACTTTTTAAAATGATGTGATGTGATGTATTATGGCTTCTCCTTAAACGAAGTCAAGAATATCTCAGCAATTATGCCCAGATAAACCTGTTAGCCACTTTCTTTTACATTCCCCACTCTAAATTTACCCATAATCTGCTCTATCCCATTTCCACAACATAATTTTTGTCAACTCTATAACCTTTATATCTAAATCCCCCTTATCTTTTCCCAAACCTAGCATAAAAACCAATAATTCACTTTCTGTATAATCACTCTTTTCATATTTATTTTTCCACAACTTCATTATATGTACCCTTTCTGTTTTCAAACATTTACATTCAATTAACAAATGCCTAATATTTTCAATTCCTTCCTTACATAATTTACAAAATAAATCACCCATATTTTTCCATTTACATGTATATTCTTTTGTAGCTAAAGATCCCGTTCGAGCCTTAAACAATAAACTACTTTCCTTACTATTATCATATATTAACTCACACCTAATATTCTGTTTATTTCTATATATATTTAAACTCTTTTTACTCTCCATACTATTTCTCCATCTCTCTAACTCCCTAGTCTTTATTAATAAATCTATTCTTTTATCCCATTCCTTACTACTATAACACTCAATAATCCTCTTAACACAATCATCCCATCTTTTGTACAAATATACTGATATAAATTCTTTATCCAAATCTTTTGCATAGCGCATTACCTTTCTCACCCATCTTGTTACCTGCCCTTTACTCATAACCCAATTAAATACTATTTTAGCTATTCTTTTATTATCCATAAACTGCAATCTACCAAACATTTTCATTTTACTTTTTGCATCTCTCATATGAAAACTTGACCATCCCATTTCTCCTTGAATTGCCTCCCTTGCTGTCCATACTTCTGCATCCAATGCATGTCTTCCTACTTCCCTTTGAGTTTTTTCTAAATAATCTAATATCTTTTTACTAACATATAATGCATCATTACCATATGTTAACCCTGCTACTGCAACTCCTTTCCATATAATTCTAGCTACATCATATTTATTATATGAAAATACTGTTAATTTCTTTATCAATCCCTTTCTTTTCTTTGCTTCATTTATCAATTTTTTCTCCCATTCATCCAAATAATTTTTCTGATTACTTAAAATAATTCCCAAATAACTATATCTATTCACCACACTTAACTTAATATCTCCCAATAAAAATTCTACATCTTCTCTTTCCTCAGTATTAACCATCATTATATTTGATTTTTCTTCACTAAATTTAATCCCCATCTCTTTACCCACCCTTGCACATGTCCTCAACATAACTTCCATATCTTCTCTTTTTTCTGCACACAAAAATATATCATCTGCAAAAAAAAGACCTGACAAAATATATACTCCCTTACTACCTATTAACGGTATCTCTATCCCTCTTCCTAATCTTTCTATTGCTCTTTCCATTTCACTCAAATACAACACAAACAAAATAGGTGACATAGGGCATCCTTGCCTTAGTCCCACACCATTTTTAACTTTAATTGATTCTATATTCTCTAATTGATATATATAATAATTATTTTCATATAATTTCTTAATAATATCTATTAAAGCTTCATCCATTCCCAAATTTGCTAAACTTATCCATAATCTATTTCTATTTACTCTATCATATGCCTTCTCTATATCTATAAAACTCATATATAACTGTTTATCTGCATTCCTACTCATATCCATAAGTTGTGTAACTACAAATAAACTATCTCCTATACGCCTATCTAATCTAAAACCTCCTTGCATTTCACCCACTACATTATTCCCTTCCATCCATTTTACAACTTTACTAGCCACCATATACGAGAAAACTTTATATAAAACTGATGTTACCGCTATCGGTCTATAATTATTCAACTTTCTATGATCCTTACCCTTTCCTTTAAATAATAACCTTACTCTTGTATTACTCCAACTACTTGGGAAAACTCTATTCTGTGCCATTTTATTAAAACAGGATAATAACTTTACTTTTGCCCTATATCCTAAATTCATTACCATCTCTGCTGCCCATCCATCTAAACCTCTTGCCTTCCCACTTTTCAATTTCTTCTCTACCTCATTTAGTTCATTTTCTGAAAAACTAATATTCCCATTACTATATTCTTTCATATTTTCTAATATTCTATCATTCACATTTAACATCTTTTCTATATTCATTACATAACTATTTAAGATTCTCTCTAAATCTTCTCTAGAACTACACTCAGTTCCCTCATCATCTAGTAATACTAACTCTCTCTCCCCTACATTTCTCCTTTTAATATAATTCCAAAATTTTTTACTTCCATCTCTTCCACTTTTATTAATATCCTCCAACAATTTACTATTCAATTTCATTCTCTCTCTATAAATATCTATTTTAGCCAACTTCTTCTTTTCTAAGTACTTTTCCCATTTAGCATTAATATCTTTTTTCACTTTCCTTATTCTTAATAGCACACTTATATTCTCTACATGCTTCTTTCCTTTCTTTTACACTTTTACTAATTTTAATTTTTTTATTACTTTTATTCTTTTCAATATTCTCACCTAAAACCCTATTTGCAACTTTTTCTACTTCCTTACACCAATCCTTATACTCATCCCCAACCCACTCTTCCATTATTTCTTCAACTTGTATTTTATACTCTTCCAACTTATTCTTATCATTTACTCTCCATCCACATCTTTCACTATTATTTCTACTTTTATTTCTATTCTCCATCACATTACTAACCATTTCAATTACAATGAAATTATGATCACTAGTGCATACTTTTTCTTCATTATCAAATACCTTAATTTTCCGTATTTTATTTATTCCCTCTTTCTCTACCAATACATAATCTATTGTGTGAAATATATTATTTCTGGACCATGTGTATTGTCCCTCATAAATATTTAATAAATTTCCAATACTCAAATTCACTTTCTGACAAAAATTCTTCAAAAGCTGTCCATTTTTATTATCTACATCATCAATTTCTTCAATATGTCCATTCATATCCCCTATAACCATTATTCTCTTCCCCTTTTCTTTAAAACTTTGTATATCCTTAACTAAACATTCGTATATGTTACTATTCCACTCCAATATAATTTGACTATCTCCAGTAGCTATATAAACTATAGCCACCATCCATTCTTGTCTACCCAACCTTATTTCAAACCACAAGTGTTCTTGACATTTAACAATATTTAAATATTTTTTTGATATAACACCTATACCACCACCCCTTTTTTCTTTTTCTTTTCTATTTATACCCTGCCATACCAACTGTTCCAAAATAGGTTCTTCTTCTTCTCTTAAATGTGTTTCCACTACTGCTAATACCTCAAGCTCTTCATTTTCAATTGTTTTATTTAATTCCATCCACTTTTCTGGTTTCCTACCACCTTGCATATTCAAAAACCCAATTTTAACAATTTCTTCTTTCCTAACTACTCTTTTATAAATTCTTTTAATTCTTTCTTCTCCATTACATTTATAAATTACTTTCTTACCATTAATTTTACAAACCCATTCCTTCTCCATATCTATATTTATATCAAAATCAAATTCCTTTTGCTTACTTCTTATATTCCATCCATTCTTTTTAATAATATTACAATTTAAAAACCCACCCCCCTTTATAAGTTTCCCGAAAAAAATTCTTTATAAATCAAACTCCCTAAAACTTCACTTCCTTGTTTTCCTAAATGCAACCCATCTTTACTATATAACTCTCTCTTTCCAATAAAACAATCCCACACATCCACAAACATAACATTATTTCTCTCACACAATTTTTTCAATCTCTCATTTATAGAACATGCCCTATCTAACAAATAACTCTTGTCAAACCTTGGTAATAATCCAACTATTCCTACTCTTCCTTTAATCATAATCAAATTCCTAATCAAATCTACATAATCATCCATTATTCTCTCTGATGATTCTAATAAATTATTAGTCCCCACCATAACATATACATCTCTACTACCTTGTTTTTTAACTTTATCTGCTACATCCCTAATTCTAGCTCCAGGCAAACATACTCTTACATACCTACTTCTATTTTCCCTTGCAATTATATCCCCACATTCTCTAATTAGTGAATCTCCTATCAATACTGTTTCATAATCTACTTTTTCTGCTCTATCTATAACATTTTCTAATACCTTCTGGTCCTCCTTATCTATTTCTTCCTTATCATTCCTACTCAATAATTCCTTTATCTCCTCACATTTTATCTCTAATGATTTTAATTTTACTTCTACATCCTTCAATTCTTCCTCTATCTTATTTATTCTTTGACTAATCATCTCCATTACACTATTACTTTCTCCACCCACTATTCTTCGACTATCTACACTTTGAAAACACTTTCTCACCTCTTTTATCATATTAATACACTGACTGCATAACCATAAACCATTTACATCCTTCCTAGTCTTATTTAAACATTTCAAGTGATATACCCCATCACATATAGTACATTCTACAACAGCACGCTTAATTTCCTTTTCCCGATTATATAAACATTTTGAAATACAAATATAATCCATTTTTTTTATTTTACGTTTTTCGAACGTTATATTTTTCTTAAAAGTAAATCTTTTAATAACAAATTTACAAAAAAACTAATCAACAAAATAACTTTTAAAAATAAAAAAATAATAATAATTCTATATATAAAATAACAATATATAAATAAAACAAAACAAAAAATAAATAATAACTTTTTTAAAAAATTTCTATATATAAATAACGTTTTTCGAACGTTATATTTTTCTTAAAAGTAAATCTTTTAATAACAAATTTACAAAAAACTAATCAACAAAATAACTTTTTAAAAATAAAAAAATAATAATAATTCTATATATAAAATAACAATATATAAATAATAAAACAAAACAAAAAATAAATAATAACTTTTTAAAAAAATTTCTATATATATAAATAACAAACTGAAAAAACTTTAAAACAAATAAAAAACACAATTTTCAATCTTTCAAATACTCTTAACCACTAATTATACTTTCACACACAATAATAATTAATAAATATTAATGCTCTCAGACTAAACAAATTAAAAGAAAATTTTTTGTTTGCTTATCTGATAGCCATCTAGTGGATCCCGAGTACATGTTTTGTTTACATACAATTTATCACATTTATAAACTTATATAGCTTTGGGTGGTTGTGATCATCAAGTTGATATGGACTCCTAGTTGCTTTATGAATTCTATTTTTCTATAGTGATTTGTGGTCTGTTTAGAATTTTAACTTCTAAATATTATAGTATTTTTGTGATGCTTGAATAAATTCATACTTTTACTGCTTCTTGTTATATTTTCAAACTTTTTAATCATTATTTTTTTTGTTTGTTTGTTTGTTCAAGTGAAATTAAAATTCAGGCTTAATTTTTATCAAGAATCTATTTGTTTTTTTTTTACTATTATAATAAGATTTTTAAAAGTGCTCACCTATAACACAATCAAAAACTTTATAATTTTTCCTATTCTTCTATTTCATTGTTCAACTTTTGTAGCCATAAAGAATAATTAGTTGCCACAGTGTTGATTTTTGTTATGTTGCTAACTAGCTTCACTATTATTTATTGTCAGGTGTTATAAAAACAATGTCAAATCCTGTTGATCATTTCTTTCAAAGAAGTTATCAAATATTTAGGTTTTTAAGGTTGCTCAGAACATATTCATATTGTGCTGGCAAAGTCTGTCCATGTTATCGCTATTCATTTTCTTCTTTTATTAACAACCTTTTCTCATATTATGCAATTTTCTACTCAATTAGATTATATCTTAATAAAACTAAATTAAGATATCTTCAACTTGATTATTTATCCTTCAAGATGTCACTATATTCTATAAAAGTTTTCTGCCAAAATGCCAATTGCTCTAGTAAAAATTCTATCACCTACGACATCCACACAAAAATGTTGACTATTATTAGTAATAGTTTAGCATTGCTTGCAATTTATCATTAACACTTAATGAACTTTTATATTAGCAGTATGCATAGCATAATCATTTACATAATTAATACATTGCAGAGCTACATCATATAATATTACGAACAGGAGCATTTATGCATCTCTTTTGGTTCATTATTTAACTAAGATATAAGTTGCTATATAATAATAAATTTCTGAATTGTATTAAGACAATACAAAGCTCGTGGAATGAGTTTTAGAGGAACCCTCTTTGTCAATTACCAAGCCTAACTTCATGAACATCCAGAATATGCGTGAATATTATTTACAATTAAATTTCATTTGTTCAAAGTGTGCTGCATAATAATAAATTTCTGAATTGTATTATGACAGTACAAAGCTCATGAGATGATGAGTTTTAGAGGACCACTCTTAGTTAGTTACCAAGCCTTAATACCACTAACATAGTTCGTAATATGATTGAATATTATTTATATTTATCTGATTTCACTTGCTTGTTTTCAAAGTGTGAAAGCTGAAACAACAGCTATTAAATTGGATTGTTCTTTATAGTTAACAATCATACTTATATTTATATTCTGGGTAGGTGGAAATTACAATCAATTTCTATTTTTACAAACAACATCCTACTTGGCTAGCAGAAGTTCAGTTGTTAATACAACTATCTATAAGATATAATAGTTTTTGTATTCCTTATAGAAATATGTATGTGTCTTCTTCCTATCACTTTTATAAAAGTTTTACAACTATTGGCAAAAATTTAATACTTTATTTTTATGGTGCACTGAATTTTTTTTCTTGGATATTTTAATCCCATATTAGGATTAAAATATCTGAAATTTACCAATAAATGTGTTAATTCAATTAGGCTGAGATTTCTGACTGAGTAGTCGTTTTTATTCAATTTCCTGCTAGTTGAAATAGAACTGGCAGTTGGTTTTAACTTTCTTTTTCTTGACCCTTTATAAGATTCTAGAGATTTCTGACATTTTTGAAGTTTAATAACTTGACATTTAGTAATTATAAAATATTGAAAAAATAACAATTGATTTTTTTTTTACAAAAAAAAAAAGAAGAAAACTACAAACCCAAGCTTACTTTTTTTGAAATGTTCAAATTTTTAATATACTTTTGAATGACTTTTTTTAAAAATCATTTTCAAAATATTATCTGATACTTATATTGTAAGAGCAAATAAAAAGAGTTCAACTATATAGTTTTTCATTATATCAAAATTTTCCTGAAAACGAAATGCATCTATTATAAAGTATGTGCTTATAATTATATAAATCTATGATGTAATCATGGGGCAATAACAAGAAATAAAGACAGTCATTATATTTTACAAAGCACCACATGATTTTCTAATTTATTTTTAATTTCTTCATTAGGAACAATAATTGAGCATTGCTATACTCCAGAGATATTTATTGTAAGATTAAGCAGTCATTTGTTATTGAAAATAAATCATAGATATAATAAAATATCTTTACTAACAACAAAATGATATATAACAATAGCTGTAATATAGTCATATAATCGTCACAAATAAAAATAACATAAAAAAGCTCTTTTCGGCAAATTTTAAATTTTTGCCTTTCAATATGGCTTAATTACAAAAATAACTTATACTGTATACATAGTGACATCTACCGGCTCTATATAAAATTAACACAAGCCTATAATTACACTTAAATATCTCTATAACAACACATATTATACAACCGGTACTCATCTTATAGCTAAAGATGCCATTCTATGGCACAGTTGTCGTGCTAAAACACATAAAAATGCTGTTTCCGCAGCCGACACATTTGAACCCGCGTTTTCTATAATACAACTTTTTTGTTGTGTTACAGAATGCAGGCTGCTATATCGCGTCACAGTACAGCATGTATGTCGCTAAGCAGCAATTACATTTTCCGAATTCGCACAGTTTATAAAATAATTACGGCTTGATGAGAGAGTTTGTATTAGAATTGTATTGAAATGTTGTTTTCATTGGATTTTTTTTAATTTTAAACTATTGAAATGTTCAGATTTTTTAAAATAATTATAAGACTTTCTACAATGCACTGTATTGAACTTTTATTTGGGTAAATGTTAAATATCTATGTTTTTATTGAGTTGCAATTAGGTAACATGACAAGTAACGTACTGTTAGTAATATTCCACGAGACAAAGAAGACTACCGTCTGTATATTTTTGAAGTAAAAAAGAGCGGTACGAAAAAATATCCAGTGAGAAAAGTCCAAATATACAGGTTTTTTTGTAAATGTAATAAAAAGCAAATATTATAAACATGTTTAATAAGTAAAGAAGACATTTGTATGTGTTTGTTGTTGTTTAAAGAAGTTTGAGTTTCTTTCTTCTGTCTGAGTATGCTTACGATTTTGAATTTTTTTATTTTAGCATTACAAACAAACAGAACCCTAAAACTAACCCTAAATCTAACCGTAACAACTTTTACTTTTATTACGATTATTATTTTTTAGTTAAACAACAACAAAAAAAGTCGTAACACAAGTAAAAAAATATCCGATAGAAAATTGATAAAAAAAAGCCGTAACACAATTTAAAAAGTATACGATATAAAAAACACGAATCAAATTGTAATTTGTTGATTTTATTTTACATTTATTATTATCATTTAAATTGTATACGTTAATAAAAAATAATATTTAAAAAAGACGATTTTGTTTTGTTTTTATTTTCACATTACAAAAAAGCACAGAAAAATTATTAAAATCAACGGCCCATGAATGTTCATATTTTATAGTTTTAGCGTGAAAACGGCACCATCCAATGGCATCTTTACCTATAAGACAAACCACATACAACCCTCCATTCATTTTTCATTATCCAATTATTAGTTAAATTAATTGATGTTTTATAAATGTTCATACAATTATTTCTGTTATAATTAATGTCATTGGTTTCATATATTTTCCTTCTATTAATTTCTTTAATATAATTTAAAGGACTTATATTCTTAACACAATCTATTCTATGTCCATATTTTAAGTAGTGAACATATAATGCAGATCTATTATCTCTTCTATTAATAGCATTATTATGTTCTTTAGCCCTTCTAATTGTTTTGCTGTATGTCCGTAATAAACCATACTGCAAACCCCACAAGTAATTTTATATACTAAACCCTTTTTATATTTTATATCATCTTTTATTTTATAATTCCCTACTAATATATCAAAAGTTTTACTGTTTGACCATCCTATTTTAATATTTTGATCTATATAATTTTTATTTTTTAATAATGTATTATAAATTTTAGGAACATATGAAAGTTTCACCCATTTTATATTTTCTGGTTCACCATTATTACCCAAATTATTTTGTTTATAATTAAAGAATATATTTCTAATGCTTCTAGGGTTATATCCATAACTAGTATATAACTTTATAATTTTCTCTTTTTGCAAAGTAGCTATCTTCCTATCTGTGTTATATTTATCATTTTTGTTTTTAAAATTTTTAATAACTGCCATTTTTTGTATCCATGCCTGTTGCGAATCCATAGAAATTATTTTCCTTAATTTATCTTCTTTAATGAAGTGTTTTAATGTAATTATATTATTATCATCTATCTCTATATCTAAATATTTTATTTTAACATCAATTTCTATAATTGTAAATTTTATATTATCCATATTATTAAGTTCATTATATGTTTTCTTTATAGCTCTTTTATTACCAATTATAATATATCATCAACGTATCTAAAGTAATGTATTATATCTTGATTTTCTATTCTACTATTAACAATTTTCATTTCCATTTCATTGATGAATATTGATGACATTAGTCCACTAATTGCACACCCCATTACCCATCCCTTATGTATACTGCAATATTCACTATTATATTTAAAATAAAACCATATCTCAATTCTTAGATTAATTTTTGGTACTGACCTTCTGTAAAAGGAGTTTCAGATTGGCAACCACACATCTAACAAACACTTTTCCCCCCAATCCAAACTATTAAATATTTTGAAAATTTAAACACTTTAAGGCTTGAATTCAAGTAATTTGTTTGTATAATAATATAGGTCTGACTTAAATAAGTATGTTTTTAATATCCTCACTTTTAAGATAACTAACAAGATGATATCATATGACTATCTCTGTTACTTCTAGCATCTGCATTTAGGTAATATACTTTATTTACTCTACTCTAGAATCATCTATTGTAAGATTGAGTAATGTTGCATATTAGATGGTAGTAATGCATCCGATATCTCAGATTAGTTCCTGGCTTTTCTTAGTCTCTTACTAAGGAATATTGGATTTGCACCTATGTATCCAATCATGACTTTTACTTTTTTTACTGGTAAGTTAGTTTAAGATCAAAACTTTAAGGGATTTGAATCTCAGATTATTAGTTTGAATAGTGTAATAAATAAAAATGGCTGTTAACTGTGGTCTTAAATCCAGGTCTCTTCAATATAAAAGGCCAGTAGCTAAAAACTAATTTTGACAATTAGAAATGACAATGCCATCTAGCACCCATTGATTACTCAAACGTACAGTAATAATTATTGAGTAAATAGTGAGATTCACTGTTCTTAATTCAGTTATCATTCATTCACTTTATCTTTCTGAAAATTATTCTTTTATTTAGCTAGAGATCTACTGCAATGCCATCTACCATAAACTTGATTAATCATTGAGTACAAGATGAATTTCAATCTCCAGAATCAGCTTCTGACTTTTGTCTATAAGAATGAGGCTTTGAATTCAAACTTGAGAGTAATGTAATGATTCATTTAGGCTAATAATTAATGCACATGCATGCAGCTAGTATTTTTTCTCATTCTTGTCATTAGACAATAATGATAGCCTCGGATTATAATCCAGTTACAAAAAGTTATGTGCTACTGTTGAGAATACTGCCTATTTGGTTAGTATTTGCTTTATATGAATTTTTGGTATCATCTGTATATATGATAGTATTTATCTATATTATCTTTGGTTTAAAATATTAGTTTAAGTACAAATAATAATGCCCAATATGAACCAATCTGATCATCATCAGCTATCATTATTTGATTGTATTCTTGTGTTTTGTTTTTATTCCTGTATAAATAGTGCAACAACATGTGGTCAAGTTTATATGTCTACAGTAATATATTTACATTTCTCAATATGGATTTGTGCACATTTGTTTATATTAACATCAACTTTTAATTTTATTGCATTTGGTTTACTTTCTATTTTATTATAATATGTGTGTGTATCACGTTTTTTATGATATCCCCATGGAACATCAGTAGGTGAATGATTCTGACTAATGGTAGCAAAATTGCTTGCTGTCATTATCAAGACATTTTGTTTATTTTTAATAATGTCTGAATTCCAATAAATAGATGCTTAAAAGTGTTTAAGTTCAAAATAAACAATGAATAGAAGAAAAAAAACTAAATTTGATAAATTATTCTAATATTGACAGAAATCATATTATAAGTCTAAATGATTGGGCTCCAGATATTAGACAAATTTAATATGTCATCTTTTGTATTTAAATACTGAATCTTTTGTGTATTTCAACCACTTCTCTAATACATCTGTTTTGAAAATTTTTAATATGTAAAGATTTTTGTTTCATCATTATTTTCAATATGGCCATTATTTACAGGGCTAAGCAATGGAAGAAGAAAAGATTTTACATTTAACAGTATTTTTATGTTCATTTTTATATACATCCATTCTTTTATTAGTCAAACTATTATCAGAAATAGGGTAAATCTGGCAGTAAATATCTAGACTTTTTTGATTTGCAAGTCATATATTATTCGGGGGGGGGGGGGATTAATCTTTTCATAGTATGTGACTTTTATGATTTTTTTTAATATATTAAACAGATTTATTAGAGAAACCATGGAAGCTCATATAGATTCAATTGTTTAAATTAAAAAGAAAGCACTTTCATTTTTAAGTTATCTAATATTTGATAGTTCCGAGTCAATCAGTGAATTTTCACACAATCTATGGAATAATAATTTGAATGAATAGGATTATGATCTTCCTTGCTTTGTTTCCTCACTATTCTTTGGTTATTATGAAATTAGACAAATTGTTTTACATTATAAAGTGATATTTAAATCTTTTTTTTGTAAATTAAATCTTTATTTCCCTTATTGAAATATCAACAAGATATTATAGTTATGTTGAAAGCAGTAAGTACTAACATGTATGCATAAAGAATATATTTGCTGTATGATCCGACTCTAAATATAAGATGCTAAAATAAGTTTTTAGGAAAGACCAGTCAATGGCAAACTATAACTAATAATAATTATGTTATCACTTGGTCATTCTCATTTATTGTTTAATTGCTATAACCTTTCCTTAGCCAGAAAATCTAATCTGCATGCATATGTAAATTAAAGTGAAGACTATATATAAATTAATATATGAATATTTGTATATTAATACAAAAATTATAAAAACAAATGCATGTATATATAAAATATACAATTTCAAGATGTATATTGATTAATAAAAGACAACATAATTCCAAGTCTGCTAAGCAAAAACAAAAATGAAAATAAGTAAACAATAATAAATAAAATAAAAATCATTTATGTTTTTGTATTTGGGATTTCAATACATATTTTTTTAAAACAAAAACGAGAGACAAAAATTTGACCTAATCAATATTTTTCCCTCCATGAGATAGGGATTAAATGGAAAATACCTGTAGTATGATTATTGCCTTCAGCAAGTCTTTAAACCTCTTCAGAAAAATAAGAGACTGTTTATCTGAAAATTAATTGATTTATATTGAATTTAAGTTCAGGTTTATTCAAATTTTTTGAATTAAAATAATAGTCTGTAAAACTATCTTATTTATAAATTAAAGAATTCTTTTGAAATCCAGAAATTTTGGACATTAGTTAATCTTTAAGTTGAATTTATTTAAATTGGAGAATTTGTAGCTTGGGCTTTTAATGCAATAAGTTTCTCCTCTTTACTAAATGTTTTTAAACCAGAAAATTGTATGACATCATAGAGCCACTGATGTACCCAATGAGTATCACTTCTAAATTTCTAGTATTGGTGCATTTATATTATCCCTCTTTAAAATCATTTCTAAAATTTTATAAAAACTGATTGTATCTATTACTATCAGGTATATATATATATATTTCTTATTCGTACAATCTTTTTTCAAAGAAAATGATCAATGGTGGAAATAATAAAATATCATCAAATGATAGCTTAGGTTTGTATCAGAGTGCTTTTTAGCTTCTGCCTTCAGTCATTAACCATTGCTTTAGTTATCATTACATTTTTTGGGTAGTAAAGTTCTTAATGCAGTTTTGCTTACTGTATACTAATTATAAATATGAAAAAGTGGAATTAAGAACACAAGAGATACACATTCATTTCTCCTCCAATGCTCATTAAAGTTTAATTATATATAATATTAACTACTTAATTAATAATTAATCTTGGTACTATATCTAATGAACTTAAAACAGGCAAAACTCTCCATAAAGTAGTGCCACCCTATGCCAACCAGCGTAATCAATGGATGTCAGAAAAAACTCTCCATACAGTAATGCCACCCTGTGCCAACCAGAGTAATCAATGGATGCCAGAAACCTTCTGGCATCCATTGATTACTCTGGTTGGCACAGGATGGCACTACTGTATGGAGAGTTTTGCCTGTTTAATAACAGTTATGTGCTAGCATAATTTTAGTGGTTTAACATCAATCCTTCCTAATAGGATAGTGGTGGCTATGGTTGTTAAGGAGCCGAAGACACCAACATGTAAGGGTGCTGAACTGAGTTCAGACCCACATGACTATATAAGCTAGTGAGCTTAGATTGAAAATATTGTTTTCAATTTCATTCTCATAGTTTTGTAGTTAAGTAAAGATAAAAGGTGGCTGCTGGAGGGTTGCATTAGATCTTAAGATCTAGATGCAGTGCTCTCAGATCCAAGGTTCCTCACTGATGAAGGCCACAAGCCAGAAACTAGTCTGGGGATATTGGATGAGTAGGTACTAGATGGGGATTTTATGCATAAGCCTTCTGGCATCCATTGATTACTATGGTTGGCACAGGGTGGCACTACTGTATGGAGAGTTTTGCCTGTTTAATAACAGTCATGTGCTAGCATAAGAGATAGTGATCATGTGATGTTTAGTGATCTAATGGACTACCAATTTCTAAAACGTTTCCCCCCCCCTCATCTTTATGAACATCTCTTCCAGTATTTATGTGCTTATAGAAAAGTATTCACTAGTTTTTTTAATCAGTTGTCTCTTCATCTTGTTTATGATATATTTTTGCTTATCATATATTAAATATAAAAAAAGAAAACTGCATATATTTATCCTGCCCTCAAAAAAAATCTAATTCTGTTACAAAATATCAGGTTTCTGAAAAGAAAGTCTATGATGCTTTCTTGTTATTAAACTCAGAGGAGAGTGCAATAAACTCATCATTCTATTGTGTGTGTTATTTAGCAGGTGAATCTTATTAAATATTATGTGAACAATCTTATATTAATAGTAGTTGCAGTGGCCAGAACATATGTAATTGACACTAAGAATTTATTGTATTTAATTATGTTAAAATTTCTGAGAAAAATCAAAATGTTTGCTTTTATGTAATAAAAGGCAAATGGTAGTATATGGCATCTTAGCACCAGTGATTAACATACCATATTGTAATCATATTTTGTATTTTACAAAAAATTCATTGACCCTATCTAACCAACCCAGATTATGCTTAAACCTTTTTTCTCCAGCTATTATTATTCATTTACTGGCATACTGTATCATTTGCTGGTTGACAGCATGCTAAACTATCTGGGGAAATGAATTCTAAGTATTTTTGTAATTTGAAAAAAAAAAGCCCAATATTATGTCAGAGAACTGCAATTTTAATTTCTTAAAAAAAGTTTTTATTAAGGACATATTTGTATATTTTTGCTTGACTTTTCACTTCCATGAATGTTTAAATTGGGAAAAAATATTTAAAAAAATAAAGATTTGAACTCAAACTTTGAAGCTCCCTATGCCCTCTTATACAATTGATACACATGACCACTTACATGTGAAAAAGATAAATGATCTCCAACATATGTATTTCATGCTGAACCAGCACTCATTAGTTGGTCCAGGCCTTCATCTCCCATATATATATAAACAGTGCTCAGTTTATATTAAGATAGCAAATCTTCCTATTTTAATGGACAGGCTTCAATCTTCTCCACTCTCTAACTCTTCAGCCATCCATATCATTGAAAATCTGATGATTGAATGCTGAAATCCCTTGTTGATTCCAGTGTTATTGTCATACCCATGTTGCCTTTAAGTTATTCTGACCCATCATGTATAGGTCTTTAATATGTTCATTTAACACAGAATAGGGATGGGCAGAGTCTAGGCTGAATAAGTAATATTTATGTACAGATATATTGTCTATACTGAACTCAATGTAATTTAGAAGAGATTTGAATTCAAATTTTCAATCTCCCTACAGTTATCCACTCCACCTTATACAATGATACATATGACCATATACATATGAAAAAGATAAATGATCTCCAATATACATATTTCATGCTGAACCAGCACTCATCAATAGTACATATTATCATCCCCCACGCACATATATAATGAGTTCTCAGTTTATATTAAGATAGCAAATCTTCACATTTTAATAGAGAGGCTTCAATCTTCTCCAAGCTCCACCTCTTCAGTCATCCGTCATTGAAAATATGTGTATTGGAGATCATTTATCTGTTTCACATGTATGTGGTCATGTGTATTGGTTGTATAAGATGGAGAGGATGGCTGTAGGAAGTTTGAAAGTTTGAGTTCAGTATAGACAATTATTTAAATATTATTTATTCAGCCTATATTCTGCTCATCCTTCTTTTGTGTGCTTAATAGACATATTAAGGTCATTTATGTGAGAGGTCATAGTGACTTAAAGTCAACATGGGTATGACAATAATATTGGCATCAATTGGGGGTTTGAGCATACCATCATCAGATTTTCGATGATATAATGACTGAAGAGTTGGCGGATGGAGAAGATTGAATCCTGTCCATTAAACTATGAAGATTTGCTATCTTAATATAAACTGAGCACTAATTATATATATGTGGGGAATGATGATCTGGAGCAACTGCTGAGTGCTGGTTTAGCATGAAATGCACATATTGGAGATTATTTATCTTTTTCACATGTATGGGGACATGTGTATCAGTTGTATAAGATGGAGTGGTTAGTTGTAGGGAGCTTGAAAGTTTGAGTTCAAAAGTCTTCTAAATTACATTGATTTCAGTGTAGGCAATATACTTGTATTTAAATATATTATCATTTATATATGAAAAGCAAAGAAATTAATTTATATTATTTCTCTACTAATTTCAATATAATGAAAATATAAAAAAAAATTTAATGCTTTTTGAAAATTAAAAAATTATCTCTAAATTTTCTGAATTTGATCAATATAAGAGTTTTTTGACCTGAATGTTTTTTTTTTTACTTTATATAAAGCTAGAAGGGTATTTTCTTTTAAATTTCATCTTTATTAAATATTCCTTATTATAAACAACTTGAATAGGCTGCTTATCAACACTCATAGTTTTTAACTGAAATATTAATAAAATTTCATTGGAGGCAGAATAAATGTGTATGTGTGAATGATTTTTTTCTTAATAAATATGTACAATCATCACAGATAAAACTAAATTATGATCTTTATTCCCAGGAGATTATAAAGTTGCCAACCAAAGCAATGATAAAATACTCTGACTGCAGACCCAAGCTGCCATTCAATGATAATCTTTCATTTGGGTACCTATAACTGCAGATCGCTTTCAATTAAGAAAGATTACCTGCATTAGAAGAAAAAATTTATAATATTAAGCAGACATTGTTGGACTTTGTACAAAAACATAAAATATTGCAAGTAAGCTTGAAGTGAGATTAATTTATAAATAATAATAAAAAAAGGATGAACAATTGTCTGGAGATTGATGGCATATCTGTAAGGTGTCAAATGCAAATAATTGAAATTTATACCCAACAAAATTATCATTATGATGAAGAAGTATAGGATTTTTATAGGGAAATGCAAAAGTTTTTTGATCAACTCATTTTAAGATTATTGCGGGTGACTAATGCTAGAATTGGTAAATGATCGGAAGATGAAAATGCTGTGGGCAAATGTGATTATGGTGATAAAAATGAGAGAAGATGCAGATTTATGGAGTTTGCAGAAAGAAAAAAATTATATATTATGAATTCTTGCTTTGACAAAAAATGCTAAATGGAAATGGAGTCATCCAAATAAAAGTATAGCAGAATTGAACTATATTGACTAATAAAAAATGTATATTTCAGGATTGTAAATGTTATTAATAGGATCAACATAGAAAATGATCATTGATTAGTGAGATGTAAGATATGTATTAAATGAAAAATTAGAAAACAAAAATTATTAGAAAAGATAGAATTACTGATTAATATTCCCAACCTTTAGAAACACTCCAATAAATTTAAATTAGAATTTTCAAAATCATTTTAAAATGTAAAAAGACCTCAAAGATCAATAAGAAGATAACTGATACTTTATTAAAAACTGCAAGAAAGATGGCTAGTCCAAAAGAAATATAGTAATTTAACAGAAAATTTTCTATTCAGGCAAGAGAATATAGAAGAAAAAAAGGAATATGAAAATTTCTAAAAGTAACCCATTAAAAAAAAATTGAATATCTTGAATCTTGTAAAATGGTATGTAAAAGAGTTAATGATATTAAGAAATTATAATTGAATTCTCAAGGAAAGCTATAGAAGAGCATAGTGTAAACATCTTGTTATTGAAAGGAAGATTGTTTCAGCTTTATGAAGAAGAGGTGACATCATGAAATATGTGGAAGAGTTCTATAAAGAATTATACAATAATAAAAAACAATAAAACAAAATATCCTCTTTAATTATTGCATCTTCTAAATTGCCCAGTATTTTAAATGAAGAAATGTAATTTGCAATGAAATCTAAAGAAGCAGATGAAGAAATAGAAAGTTATATTCCAAATGTCTAAATGACAGATTATCAAATGATTGGGAGAACCCAGTAGTAATATTAACATTTAAGAAAAGTGATAAAGGAGATTGTTTTTATCAGTTTTATACAAAAACTTTATCAAGATAATTAGAACTAGTCTATACCAAACTTTGAATTTTAACCAACAAAAAGAACAAGCTGGATTTAAAAGTGGTTTTAGCCCATTGGATCACATCCAAGTATTGAAAGAAGTTATAGAAAGGATTAAGGAATATGAATTGCCATTATGCTTTGGATTTGTAGTTTATAATAAGGCATTTGATTCTATAGGGGTTAAAGTTTTGAATTACCAAGATATAGGCCCAAGATATTTTTATAATCTAAAGAATATTTATCAAACTGCAACAGCAATGATTAGATTAGATAGTGATACTAAGAAGATTAACATTGAGAAGTTATGTTATTCCATATCTCAAAAACTTCTTATACCAACTTTATAAAAAGTATTTTGTAGATTAAAATAGAAAGCTAAGATGTAAAAGTAAATGGAGATTATTGAAGTCATCTATATTGTGCAGATGTTGTGATTGTTTTTGCAAATAAAGTTTCAAAATTTTAGGAAATATTATAAGAGTTATCAATGAAGTATGTATGATAAAAGGTAGGTCCTACAAAGACTATAATAATGTTCAGCAAATTTTTTCTCAAGAAGAAAATAAAATTGATAATCATAAATTAGAAAAAGTTTACGATTATAAAAATATCTAGTCATTATTAATAGTAAAGATAGAAATAAAAAGAATAAAATTATTCATATAATTAAAGTTGAATGAAATGTTTGCCTGTGTGTTTGAAAAAGATGGTTTTTAATAAAGTTGAATGAAATGTTTGCCTGTGTGTTTGAAAAAGATGGTTTTTAATATATGTGTTTACCAATTTTTATTTATGGATATGAGACTTAGTAACTCAATGTAATATGGTGAGATATATGTTAGAAGTAGCAACAAGAAGTCAAAAACAAAATAAGAGCAAGAGAACAAACAAGTGTCACTAAAATCATTGAAAAAAATTAAGAGAGTGAAATAGAACTGGACTTGGCATATTTTTAGAGATGATAATAGATGGTCAATTGAAATTTTAAATTGAATCCTAAGAGATTATAAAAGACCTAGAAAGAGGCCATATGTGAGATAGGTGGATGAAATAAAGAAAAGAGAGGCTGGAAATTTAAGAAATTGGGTTAAACTTAGAAGAACCATCTTATAACAAATTGATAATGAGTGAAAACCATGATAATATTTTCTGAAAATATTTATTACATGTATCATGAAATTTATTAAAACAAAGCATGTTTATTTTAAAGGAAAATAAGTATTAAACCACTAAACTTCACATGATTACCATTTCTTATGATTGCTCATAATTGTTATTAAAACAGGCAAAACTCGCCTCACAATAGTGCCACTCAATGCAAGACATCCATTGATTACTTTGGCTTGCACTGAGTGGCACTACTGTATGGAGAGTTTTACCTGTTTTATGAAAATAAGTACATATTTTAAGAAATAAATAAAATTGAAAAAGATTTTATACAATAACAATTTTATATTTTTTAATATGTAAAAGCTTTATTCCCCATTGTTTTAGTTCCCTTCTCGTTGTAATATATATATATTATTTAGAATGTTTTAATTATTTATATGCAAAGCTACAACATAATGGATTATATTTATTCCATTTTAAGAAAATATTTTTTGTTTTCACTCAACATTTTTTAATTTTTTGTTAAGGATAATGGGATAATTTATACATGTGTGTATATATATATATATTCTGTAATTACAATAATAAATTATTAAAAGTAAATGAGATAACTCTTTATGTAGTGTATTTTATTTTGAGCAAATTAATGCTTTTAAATAGCTAAGAAAAGTTGATTGGTACTATTATAAAAAATAAAACTAAAAACGTAGTCACGATTTGAAGGTATTATTTATCATATGATTATTTGTTTGTGCACTAAAGTGTTATATTGCTGAATACAGCAATTGTATTCAATTACAATTAATTTATTTTTCTTTCTTCAATGAGAATCAATTCAGAAACCTGGCTTGAGTCTTCCGGTCTTTCTTTTGGATTGAATTGCTTGGTTTTTTGCAAAAAAGAAAGAAAAACTTGAGTAATGTAATAATAGAAATGGGTTCTAAATTTACAAAAAGTAATTAACTCTATGAATGTAATTGTCATAATCATTTTTATCCCTATCAGTCCATTATAAAATGGAATCTCTCCACATATAAATCAGTGTCTTTATAACAATTTTCTTCACATTCACTTCAAGAAACTTCCTTATCACATCCATGCAACTCACATGATATTTTTGGATATCTTACAATTTCTTTCAATTCAGATAATGACTTTAGATCTAAATTTACAAGTAATAACTAACTCTATGAATGTAATTTTCATAATCATTTTTAATCCTTATCGGCCCATTATCAATTTTCTTTATATTCACTTCAAGAAACTTCCTTGCAACTCACGACTTTTTTGGATCTCTTACAATTTCTTCAAATACAAGATCATGAATTGCTCATTTATTTTCACCTCTTTTAACAATAAATCCAATTCAACTTTATTTTAGTCTTTTAACTCTATCAGTGTTGTTATAATATCTGTTTTTTGTCGACCGCATTTCACTTTTGATCTCTGTTTTGAATCTCAATATACATTTCATGACTAGCAGTCTCTATATTAGTTTTTATTCAAGCATCCAAATCTCAAAACCATAAATAAGCAATTATTAAAGGAATAATTCCATGAAAGTTCAGTTCTATGATTAATTTTATTAATTGTATTTCAATCTGTATCATTAAATTGATCAAAATATTTTCAATTTTTAACTTCTAATTTGTAACTATCCATTTTTGTTTTATTTATTTCAAAATTTAGCTAATAGTTCTATTATCATTTTAGAAGCTTGAAGCATTATTTGTGAAAATAACCATATCAACTTCAAACATAAATAATTCAATGAATATTCTTTTATCTTTATCCTTTTTGCTTTTTTTTTTTTTTTATAAAATTGTAAAAAGTTTTTGAGAAATATTAGTTCTATCAATATTCTTAGTGTTATCATAAATACTTTTTAAAATTTGATAATAACTCAAATATACATCATGGTGTTCTAATCATAGTGGAAATGCCTATAGAATCAAATGTCTTTTCATGGTATACAATTCTAATGAAAATTCATATTCTTTGGTCTTTTTAATATTTCAGTATGGACTACTGTGCTTTGAACAATTTCAAATTCATTTTGTTTATTTGCATGTTCAAAATTATCAAAAGATATGTTGTAATGTTCTTAGTAAATATTGTTTAAAAGTGACAAAAGTCTGGTAGATGCATAATTTTTAGCACCTTTTTTCCTATTTTTTGTAAGTAATAATGTCACTGATTCATTCTTTCTAGTCTGAAGGAAAATTTATTATTAAATTATTGTTGTGTGTGTTTTTTTTTTGTTTTTTCTATCTGCATATCTGGTTTTTTCTTTTTAATTAAAGGAAAATATCAGTTATCTTTTTTAATTAGAACCAGGACCATTGTTAGAAGCTTTAAACAATTTAAAGTCTTTTGTACTTTAGCACAAGAATAAAGTGTCAAGATCAAAGTTCAACCAGTTATTTTTTACACTTGAACAGTACATGATCTTCCAAGCATAGTATTAGAGAGTGATGGGCTTAAGAGCTATAGATTCCTGGATCAAAGTTCAGTCTGTCACATGATTTCCAGAGCAATTAAACTTTCAGTTATTTGAATAATTTTGGTGTATTTCTGAAAATTGTCTTTTAACAGGTTTTCTTCTCATTTTTCATTAGCACTTATCACACATTTGCGAATGATATTACTTCCTGTTCAATTTATTGTCCATACTACATCCTGAAATATATCTTTTTTGGTTAATTAAAATTCAATCCAACTTAGTTGTGTTTTTACTTAGATGTTTCCACATCTATTTTTTTTTTTGCATTTTTTTTTGAAAATTTGTATAGTGTTTTTTTTTTTTACTATTCCATAAATCTTCATTCTCTTTCATTTCTCACTTTCTATCTATTATTACCTGCATCACTTGAATCTTCTTTCGCACATTTCCAATTTAAATATTAAAATATCCCTGACAATATAAAAATGTTGCTTGATCTGTTCAAAGCATTCTGCATAATCTATATAAAAATTGTCTTTCTTTTATTAAAATGGAATATTGTATTGTTGAATTATGTGATGGGAAAAACGATAAGCAATAAAAAAAATGAAATTGTATTTTATTAAGAAGCCACAACAATTAGAAGGATTAAGTAAAGTAGGAGTAGGATTATTTACACCTTATGGAGATCAATGGTTAGGCACATTAACAAGAAAAGAATGGAAAATGCCAAGATTTGCTTCACATTTAAATTAGACAATACTTTTCCAATTCTTACAATCAGAATTTATTTGAAATGCATCTGAACTTGTGAGTGATAAAATTATGAATTATAGAGAATGGTAGTCTAGGATTATAATCTAGTGTTTCATAGCATTTTCTGCCTTTAATCACTACCTCCTGCTGGTTGTGACTTTTAAGTTGGAGAAACATTTATTTATAATCATATATTTTCTAGCTTCAACAAAACCCATTTATGTATCTGTGATGAAAGACTACAATGTTTTCTCAACCTAAAACTCAGGAGTAAAGATTAATAAAATGATATTGTGCATAATTGCATGGCAAAATCTCCTGGGATCAGCTCTGTAGATGTTTATTACAATAGTAGTAGGTGTGATATACTCAAAAGCTAAAGATATCTTTATGGAACAGATGATTTGATTATTATTAACTGTTGTGACTAAGTAGTTCAAAGACGTCATTAGAAATTCAATTAGTTCAGTTTTTTAAAGTTTCAGACAGCAATCAAAAGACCTTTCATTTAATAGTAAACACTTTAGTTGTTGCAGCTAAATTTAGTTAAGTATAAAATAAACTTTTAATTTTATGTTGCTGTTGAAATGGTTATCAAAAATACAAAATCAGTACAAACTTTTTATGTTTTTGAATAAAAGAGGTTGCTTAAACATCAAGATTAGAGAAAAATTAAATGATTCAAATGCCAATAATCCATTGCTAAATTTATCAAAGTGATAATAAGGTTTTTTCTTCTAAGTAGTTCTTACTTCCTGTAGGGCATGTTAATGTTAATTTTAAAAATTAAAGATAAACAAACCTACATATATATTGGTTTATTCTTAACTGGCAACAAATGCTTGAGTCTAATAAGAAAACCAATAAGTGTTGGAGAACTGCTGTTGTAATACAATCAATGATAAAAGAAATGTCCTCCAGCTAAGTTTTGGTAAAATTTCTAGATTTGAAGAATCACTGAAATTAAGTGATGAAGAAAAAGAAAAGAGACGGGAAACTGATTAGATAAGTTTTAAACTATGATGGGCTCTGAGGAATCAGATTAATTTAACGTCGTCGTGACAATTCTTGTAACCAAGCTGAATTAATGTTGATTTTACAAATGTTAAACTAATGGTGACTTTCGAAGAAATAATAACAATAAAAAAAGATTAAATAATATTGTCTGGAAAACAAAGATTAAGAAAATAATTAATGTTTTTTTAATCTTTAAAGTCGTCGTTATTTTTACAACTTCGAGTAAATATATAACTAAACTTGTCTGTACTACTTATAATACAATATATAATTATAAGAGATCCCGAACACAGACATTCAAGCTCCCTACAACTATCCAATTCATCTTATACAACCGATACACATTACATGCGGAAAAGACAAATGATTTCCGATATTTGTATTTCGTGCTGAACCAGCACTCATCAGTTGATCCAGATCACCATCCCCCACACATAAATATAATCAGCGCTCAGTTTATATTAAGATAGCAAATCTTCAAACTTCAGTGGATAATCTTCAATCTTGTTCAAGATTTGCTCTCTTAATATAAACTAAACACTGATTGTATATGTGTGTGTGGGATATGATGATTTGGACCAATTGATGAGTACTGGTTCTGCCACAAAATATGTATCAGAGATCATTTATCTTTTTCATAAATCATCATCATCATCAACCATTATCAATCCACTGCAGGATGAAGGTCTCTCCAAGTTTAATCCATCTTCTCCGATCTTTAGCTTCTCTTCTCCACAATACCCCTGCACATTTTCTTATTTCATCCATCCATCTCACATGTGGTCTCTTTCTGGGTCTTTTACAATCTCTTGGAATCCAGTTTAAAATTTCAATTGTCCATCTATTATCATCTCTTCTAGCAATATGTCCAGCCCAACTCCATTTCAATCTTTTAATTTTTTCAATAAGGTCAGTAACACCTGTTTGTTGTCTTACCCATACATTGCATTTTCGATCTCTTCTTGTTACTCCCAACATACATCTCTCCATGCTCCTTTGAGTGGTCTGAAGTCTCTGTATTGCTCTTCTATTAAGTGTCCAAGTCTCAGATCCATAAGTAAGAACTGGTAAAACACATTTGTTAAAAACCATCCTTTTCAAACACATAGGCATATTTCCTTTTAGTATCAAGTTATTTCTACCAAAAGCACTCCAACCAAGTTTAATTCTATGAATAATGCCCTCCATTCTGTTTCCATCTTTATTAATAATCTGACCAAGGTATTTGTAACTGTTAACTTCTTCTAATTCTTCATAATCAATCTTTATTTTCATATTTTGAGCAAATCGATTAAACATTACTTTAGTCTTTTTAACATTTATCTTTAGTCCTACTTTTCTACTTCCATCTGCTAACTCCTGCAACATTTCCTGCAGCTCTGAAGCATTATTTGCAAAAACAACTACATCATCTGCGAAATCTAAATGACTTAAATACTCTCCATTTACTTTCACTCCTTTAGTTTCCCATTTTAATCCACAAAATACTTCTTGCAGCACTGCTGTAAAGAGTTTTGGAGATATGGAGTCACCTTGTCTTACACCTTTCTCAATGTTGATTTTTCCAGTATCATTATGTAATCTAATTGTTGCTGTTGCATTTTTATAAATATTCTTTAAAATATGACAATATTCTGGATCTATACCTTGATGATCCAATGCTTTAATCACTGAAGAAATGTGTATAGAATCGAATGCCTTTTCATAATCTACAAATCCAAAACATAATGACAACTCATATTCGTTTGTCCTTTCTATGACTTCTCTCAATACCTGGATATGATCTATTGTACTAAAACCACTTTTAAATCCAGCTTGTTCTCTTGGTTGGTGGAAATCCAAAGTTCTCTGTAGACGAGTTGTAATTATCTTGGTAAAAATTTTATATAAAACTGATAAAAGGCTGATAGGTCTGTAATTTCTAATATCTTCTTTATCACCTTTTTTAAATATTAATATTATTACTGCATTCTTCCAATCTTCCGGTACATCTTTATCATTTAGACATTTGGTATATAACTTTGCTAAAATTGTTTCTATTTCTTCACCTGCTTCTTTTAATATATCAATTATAATTCTATCATTTCCTGGAGCCTTTCCTTTCTTCATACACTTAATTGCATATCTCACTTCTTCATTTAAAATTCTGGGCAATTCGGAAGATGTAATAGATATAGGAGGTACTTGTTCTTTATTACTATATAATTCTTGATAAAAATCTTCTACCAATTTCATGATGTCATCTCTCTTTTTAGTAATAATTCCATCTTTTTTTCTTATTGCAGATATAAATTTCCTACCAATACCAAAATGTTGTTTAAAATTTTTGAGACTTTTATTTTCTTCTATAACTTTCCTTGCTATTTCACAGTTATACTTTCTTATATCATTTTCAACTCTTTTCCGTACCATTTTACAAAATTCGAGATATTCAATTCTTTTTAATACATCATTTTTGTATATCTTCATATTCCTTCTTTTCTTCATAAATTCTCTAGTCTCAGTAGAAATTTTATTAGTCAATTGCTGCTTTTTTCTACCAGCTATGTTTGTTGCAGTTTTTAAAAGTGTATCAGTTATTTTCATATTAATTTCATTCAAATCTGAATCATGTTCAAAATCTCCTAACACTTGAAACCTATTTGTAAGTTCTAATTTAAATTCATTAGAATGTTTCTGAAGATTAGGAATATCAACTGTAAATATTGTTTTTCTTAATAATTTTTGTCTCTCTAGTTTTACATTAACACGTAACTTACACCTTACTAATCGATGATCACTTCCTGTGTTAAATTTATTAAGAACATTACACTCTTGAAATATGTATTTTCTGTTAGTCAAAATATAATCCAATTCTGCTATACCTTCATTTGGATGCTTCCATGTCCATTTCCTTTTAACATTTTTCTCAAAAAGTGAATTCATAATATAAAGTTTTTCTTTTTCTGCAAACTCCACAAGTCTATGTCCTCTCTCATTTCTATTACCATAACCAAAATTACCTACAGCAATTTCATCTTTCATTTGTCTACCAATTCTAGCATTAAAGTCTCCCATAACAATTTTAAAATGCTGTTTACTCTGATCAAAAGCCTTTTGTACATCCATATAAAAATCTTCTACTACTTCATCACTACGAGAATTTGTTGGGACATAAACCTGAATTATCTGCATTTGGTATCTGCTATTAAGTTGTATAACTAATTTTGCCACTCTGTCCGATACACCATCAATCTCCACAATATTGTTCTTCCACTTTTTATTTATAATATGTATCAGTTGTACAAGATATATGGATTGGATAGTTTGTAGGGAGCTTGAAAATCTGGGTTCTGGTCCCTTATAATTATATTAAATTCAGTATAGAAAATATACATGTATTTAAATAATAAAATGTATAATAGAAAGGTTTATTGTTTGGGATTTCATAAGAATTTTGAATACATTAATTGACAGACCTAGGTCGTAATTCATAAATCTTGAGCTCCATAGACTTTGTTATACTACTGCACTAAACCACTTAGGACCATATAATAATTTATGTGACTTTAAACTATCAATTTTATATAATTTATATTTAATTGTTCTGAAGTTTGTGCAAAATTCTGTTTAATTTACAAACTGATATTTTTATTTTGCTCAATCGAGAATCGAAAAACTTTAGCTAACGAATCTATGAATTTTATGAAAATGAATAGATTAATCATATGGTGATGATAGTCAAGCATTAATTATTGTTTGATCATAATATTCATGGCTTTGTTTTTTATTGGACAGACAGCATACACATACATTGAAAATATATATTTAAGTAATTTTTTGATAGTGAGTTGCAGTCAAATTGATGTATTGAATACAGTTATGCATACTGTGTCTCTTGTAAGTCAATAAACATCACATGACCACCACCTCTTATGCTTGTGTATAACTGTTGTTAAAACAGGCAAAACTCACTATACGTATTCACACACACAGCAAGCTAGAGTAATCAATGGATGCCAGAAAGCTTGTGCATAAAATCCTCACTGACGAAGGCCACAAGCCAGAAACTAGTCTGGGGATATTGGATGAGTAGGCACTAGATGGGGATTTTATGCACAAGCCTTCTGGCATCCATTGATTACTCTAGCTTGCTGTGTGTAGCAATATGTATAGTGAGTTTGCCTGTTTTATTTTGTAAGTCTTAATGCATATTTAAACTTAAGCAGAATTTGGAAGTTTAATTTTTTACATTCAATTAGTTGATGAATTTGAATGAATAAAATATTAATTTTTATTTTCTGAATATGGCAAACATTGAAGAAAAAGTCAAATATGGTACATGGATGTCTGAACACAAGTTTACATCAGTACTTAAAAGAATATTTATTTTCCATTGGGCAGTAACAGAGTATCTAATGCATTCCCAGCATAGAAAATAGGCTTTGAGTTTAAGCCACACAAACTCTAGAACATTTTTCAGACTACATGCATTCTTAGAATTTTTCTTTCAGATAATCTGCTTATATCCAGCTTAGTTGTCCATCCAGTATTTGTTAGTCATGTAGTGATTATTATATGAGATAATATACAATATAATCAATGTTAGTTAGGCAAATGTTAATGCACTTTCTGTAAAAACAAAACTTTGATTCTAATACAATCTAGCATTATCATTATGAAGTATTTATTGTCCTCCCATGAGTCTCTGCATAGACATTTAACTAACAACGAGATAAAAACAAATTATCAGGAAACTTTTAATTTGAAATAATCCTACAATTCTAGATCAAAGTAGTGCTAAGTGAATTATAACACAGGATGGAGATTAAGTACATAATTCAATCATCATGTTATTTTTAATAAACATTTTTGCATTTTATACTTATTGAAGATATTAAAGTTTAACATTATTCTCATGTATATTGCATTGGCTTGGTAGTTTATATATCTAAATTTGATTTAAGATTATAGAATGAAATACATATGTTAAAGTTTTTTATCTTATGATAGATGGTGAATAATTAGGCAATAAAGTACAATGACTAAGGGTAAAGCTGACTTCTGATGTTAACACTAATAAATTGTAAATAATATTTGACAAAATTTGAATGAATGTTTCAGTTTTTAAGGATTGGTGATCTAATATCCGTAACTTTTTTTTCCACCTGTTTTAGGATGGTTTATTATTATTATTAATGTTATCATCATCATCAATAATAGAATTCTGATTGCCTATCAATATTATTCAGAACCTGCTATTTAAAAATGATGATTGGACTCTGAGGAAGACTGCTAGATGGTCACAATGTTAAGCAACAATAGTAATAAACTACTATAATGAAACAAGATACAAAACAAAATATATTTTGTGAAAAGATTGAATATTCAATGTAATTACATTAAATCACAATTTTAATGAAAAAACTAATGTGATAGAATTCTTTTGTATTTCTGATGAAATGGAAGCTTTCTAAAATTGTCTAAAAGTTTGTGATAAGAGTATTTTATTTATAATTATATGTTGGATTATTTCCATCATTGAATTAAATTATTTAATCTCTTCAGAAAAATTCAACTTTATGTACTTTTTCTGGTATTATTTTTCCTCTACTTAAGATTTTTCTGGGCTTACCAGTGAATTGAACTTGTGACTTTGATATTCATGAATACTAAATTTAAAGTTATGCTCCAATCAAGTAGCCTATTCTAACAAAGGCAACAGGCAGTAAAAATTTTATAAACTTATTTATGAGATTCTCCCTGATTTTTTCTTTGAAAATTAATGAGTGATATCTCTACCATTATTATTTGAGCGGCTTCTTTAAATGTTTTTCTTTTTATTTGTTTCTCTTATCTCAATATTTGTATGTTTTCATAATCAAACATATTTATTAGTATGTACATATTCTGACACTTTAGATCTAGCCTTCTTTTCTTCATAGTTGCTCTATATACTTTTAATCCTTTTTTTAATAGGACAGTTAGTTTTACAAAGATATATCCTTTCACATTCAGATAGTATTTCATAGATGTCATTTTTGTTTTTCAGCATTCCAAGTTTAGATTTTATAAAGTTTAGGATTTTTTGCAGTATGTTATGCTTTGGAAAACTGCAATGATGAATGCATTCTTATCTGCCAACCCATATTTAAACACACTATAGTACCTATCATTGTTTTTCTCTTGATGTTTTTGTTGTTGTTATTTAATTAAGGTTAACTGGAAACATTAACTATACATGATTTATAATCTGAATTTTTAAAATTCTCTCAGAATTGAAATAGATAAATGAATCTGAACTTTATACAATTTTGACTTTATTGATAAAGTAAATAATCAAATAGTTTATTGTTGTCAAGCATTGATGGTCAAGAGGTCAGCGACGGCTGCTTTACAAACAGTTGTCCCGGGATAGTGGGTTCGCTTCCCGGCTGATGCTGAGAAAAAAAAAGTTTATTGTTTGGGTGTTCATAAGGCATTTGAGCATCAGAAATGAGTGAGTTAAGGCACAATCCAGGAATTTTGAGGTCCTGAATCCATCATTCTACTACTGTACTAAACCATGTAGTACAAGTTCATTGCTTAGAAGCTCATACGAAATTTGAGCATTGGAAATGACAATGATCCAAAATTTGCCACTGCACCAAACCATAATGAACACTTGATTAGATATTTTTCATAAATCATCCGAGAAAACTTTTTCAATTTTATCTCAAATGTATAAAATTAATATGTACAAGTGGTTTTATTTTTAGATTTAAGTAATTCTCTAGAACAATAAAAGCATTCTGTTTTTTTTCTTTTTGTGTGCCAATCAGATAATAATAATTCATATATTATTAATATTTGATTTTTTCCTCTTTTATTTACTACTATTTTTTAAATAATATTTTAATTTGTGAAGCGCAGATAGTTGAAAATTGAAATAAATTGAGATACTGCCAAATAACTCTGCGCTTGTTACAACACCTATCCGACAGCCAATCAGATGACATGATAGCTGCTCAAACGACAATCAAACCCAAACACACAACAAAGATTTTATGAGAAAAGTTGTGTGTTTGGGTTTGATTGTCGTTTGAGCAGCAATCATGTCATCTGATTGGATGTCGGATAGGTGTTGTAATGAGCGCAGTGAGATTTGGCAGTATCTCAATTTATTTCAATTTTCAACTATCTGCGCTTCGCAAATTAAAATATTATTTACATACTTTACTTCTTGTTATGTATTCTAAAAACTACTATGTAGTAAATCATAGGATTAACACATTGTATGTTTATGATTTAGACTCAGTGAGTTATTTGTGAAGATATTTAAAGCTTCAAGCTTTCAAACCTAAATACTTACGACTGGCTTAGATATATAGAAAGAAAAGTTGAGAGAAGGGGGCTGCCCTTTTCTCATAAAATCTTTGTTGTGTGTTTGGGTTTGATTGTCATTTGAGCAGCTATCATGTCATCTGATTGGATGTCGGATAGGTGTTGTAACGAGCGCAGTGAGATTTGACAGTATCTCAATTTACTATTTTTTAAATAAGTATTTCAAATCCACATAATTATATACTATGTCTAAATTTAATTCTTCCCACTTGTTTCAAGAAGGGGGAACTTTATAATTCCAATGATGATATAATTTTTCTTGTTTTACTTGAATTACTTTGCAATTGCTGAATCATGTTTGCACCAAAAAATCCTGAAGTTGGATCATAGAAGTGACAGATTAAATTTATCAGTATCTTTAGAAGAGAAGGCAGTGTTTATATTGAGAGCTTCTTTAGAAATTTTTATTTACAAAAAGAAAAAAGAACAGACTAGTATTTAATCCATATGCCATAGAGGGTCTTAGATAACTCCAAAATCTTGTCTTCATAATCTTTTTTTGTTGTAGTTGTTGTAATATTATTAAAAACTGTAAAACATTCAATCACTTTTATATAAATCCTGAAAATAGCAACATTAATATATTCTTCACTATCTCATTAAATGTCTGTACCAGAAATACAGTTCAAATAACATAAATAGCACTAAATGATAATTAGCAAAAGAAACATGCCATTATTATAAAGAAACATTGTCTAAAATAATGACAATTCATATATCTTTGGTAGATTTCCATATAAGCTTATTGGTTAGTTAAGTATATAAAAAAAGGTCTTCTAATACTGTGAAAATAAATACTGATAGTGTAGGTATGAATGATTCACTACTGGGGTCAGAAGTACTTTTTAGACACATCCACTTGATCCAAATGCAGAGAGATTCAAATTAATAGAGTCTCCATGAAGCAGTTATTTGAGTGTATGTTAAAAGAATTGTCAGTAATTACTTCTTTGAATTTATATTTTTCTTAACTATTTGAATATTCACTTAATATTATTGAGAAACCATTGACAGGAAAGAAGGCTAAAGACTAGAGCACGATAATTTTTATAACAGATTTAAATGTGATAGTAGGGACCTCTACAGGTCTTAACCACAAGCTTACCTTTTGGAAGAAAAGAGGGGAAAATGTAAGCTTGTGGTTAAGACCTATAGAGGTCCCTACTATCACATTTTTATGCAGACATTCTTGAGGTTACAGCCAGTAGATATTACTTACATAATCAATGTGCGTTTAAATAAATTTATAATTATAACAGATTTAAATAACTCTTGCATAGAGTTTCTGCATGTGACTTATTACAATGGTAGAGGAGTGATCTTTAGAGCTCACATTCCATGTATCATGTCTGAGCTCTGGTACATCTAGTACTTAAACTTCATATGACTTTGTTTAATTAATAATATCAAAATTAAATGCTTTGAATGTCTTAAATACTTTGCATAGGTTTGTATGCTGATAAAATAGTAGTCTTTAATATTTAATGGATCAGAGATTGATTTTCAGTTAAATAAAATAAAAACAACCTGTTTTGGTAATTGTTTGTAACTACTAAGCTCAGTGTGATGTTAGAGTGGTTAAACATTCTATGATCTCAAACAACTAATCATATAATTATTATATAATATCAAGATTATTTTTGGATAACAATAATGTCCTTCTCTTTGTCAATGCTACTGATGAAATTTGCTGACAGAATTTTCTATATTTTATAAAATTGTTATGTGGAAAATTGCTAACAAATATTCTCTTTGATATGGTGAGGAATAGTTATGTGATTGTACTGCAGCTAGCTATTTTGAGAATTACAAATAATGAATCAGGCTCAGATACGCACCTTGAAGTAGTCTCATGGAAGTTAGAAGAAAAATTAGTTTAAAAAACTTAATTCTACCTACTTTGCAAAAGAGTTAGAATCTGTACATTTTCTATTATGTTTTAACTTGGTAGCTAATTTTTTTTATATAAAAGTAGCATTTCGGATTGCTTTGAGAATTAATGATTTGCATATCTAAAATGTTATATAGAAACAAAATAATAATAAGACATTAATAATCTGCATTAATGTGTCTTTATTTTTTATATCAAGTTGATTCTTTTTGAGCAATGTAAAAAAAAATCCTAGTTTGGTCAATCAAATAAACTATTGTTCATATTTAGTGCTTGAGTCACACTATTATTTATTTATTTACTGAATTTAAAGCAAGGTGTATGTTTGCACTATGTACAAAAGTTTTTAAAAATATTTTAAACGAGAAAATTATATCTGTTTATAATAAATCACAAGTTGAATCAAGTGGATGCCAAGCAATAGAAAAAGCATCAGCATCAAAACATATGATGAAATGAGACTCTGGTAATAGATAAGAGTTAAGTTATGCAGAATAAGTTAAAGAACAAGGTTCTGTTTGTCAAGAAACCAGAAGAATCTATAGAAAAACATGATATGGTCAAATTTCATAGCATGTGATGCTAAAATATCAAGAGACTTAAAATATTGAAGAATTTCACCTCAGAAGCCAGTTCATATGTGAGTAGTAATTTTGACATAAGGACATAAAATTTTTACTCTTGGGGATTTATGCACCAGAAAAACAGATAATAATAGTTAGATGTTGAATATTTTATCTGAAAATATGGCTGTTATAAACATTTGTACTAGGGTTTTAGCAGAATGAAGTTATTCAAGTTATCAATTTTATTAACTTTTAAAACTGAATTAAGCTTTCTATTTGCAAGAAAACTATTATTATGTTTAATGTTGAGTTGTTTTTAATCGATTTTAAAAAAACATGGCCTTACTAGACATACTATTTTTTTTACATTTTTGAAATAAAATTAATAAGAGTATATTGTCACTGTTGATTTTATTAATAGCACTCATATAAGAATGAGAAACTATATTTTTAAAATCATTTTTGGGCATGTAAAAGAAATTGATTATTATTCTGTTTAATAGTATCAAATAAGTGTACTAATTACAATTTCACTCTTTGGCTCCAAATAAAAAATTTCAGGCATGTCATCATTACCTAGAAAGTTCAGTAGTTATCAGAATCGGATGATAATCAAACATGTCACTGATTTTCATTCTCATCCTCATCACAATCAATTGAAAGCTGATAAAAAGCAATATTTGATTTTTTTTTGACTATTCAGTTAATGAACTTTATAGTGTAATGAGAGAAGCATTTTTATTAAATGCAATATAAATTGTCAGGCAGAGGAATGAATTAGAAAAGAGAGATTAGGGCTTCTTCTCTTTTATAAATAAATTATTTTATTTGTTGCAGAAATTTACTGCCAAAAGAAGACAAAGTGTAGAGGATATAATTTAAGATAATATGATAAACGTATTTGTAAATATAATAAACAAATTTGCGATCTCTTAGTTTTAATGGTTTTTTTTTAAATAATTCTTTGATGATGTCAAAATTACACTATATAAGAAGCATAAGAACAATAAGTGAACTTAACATCTCTAAAAATATTTAATTTTACAAAATTAATTATCTGAATCAGTTATAATAAAAACAGGTTGACTATCAATTTACTCCTGTCCTCAGTACTAATATAGGATATACATTGTGAAAAGATGTTCGAGTTCTGACAGTAGTTTTACTATAATGAATTAAGCTTAGAATTGTAAAAGGATCATGTGATTACTAATAATTATGCTGACAAGTTACCATCTTAACTATCATAGTGAATAAAGTTTTTGATTGCAAAAAGCAATAGATTATATAATATAATTGTCAGAAATGCTTCACATGTAAACGGGTTTACATTGAAAATTCTCTTCATAGAACAATTAATTATTTATTCCAAAGACAAGTTTCCAGCAATATATAAATTACTGGCAAAGATTTCAATAATATATTTTTAATGCACTTGCCTGTTGTTCATCTGTCACCAACATTTACACGTGTTTCAGTTTTTATAAAAAAACTTGTTTATTTCTGTTTGTTTATTTTTTTATCAGTTGAAATCGTAATCATGTGTGGATGGGTACAGTAGTAGAGAGGTGAACTCAAGAGCTAAAGATCAATGAATTGTAACCTATAAAATGACAAATCATATGATTTCTATTTAATTAAATTGAGATTTTCTAGTTGTTACATTAAGTTAGAGCAGAGATTATTTTTAAATTTGGTTATCTTCATTAGTCCCTACTGTGGCATACTTGATTTAATTGTAATTGTAACTTGAAATTCAATTCCAAATTGGACCAAGACATTTCAGTAAAAGTGGTTTCTTAAAGATAACCATATTTGTTTATATTTTTCATTTTATTGATGTATTTATATTTTGAATTAGTTTACAATTGAAGAATCTTGACTTTTTCAATTCAACAATAAATTCATCATAGAGTGAGTTATTCTTTTAAGTGCTTTCAAGATCTCTCATTATTTTAAATCTTCATACAATATGCAAATAATTTGGAGCTCTTGCTGATTTAAAGTATTATTATTTGTTAATTAAACAAGAGAAGCTTATAAAAATATATAATTAAACTGCAAAATATATTATGTTTATGTGTAGTGTTGTAGAGATCCTCATTATTTTATTTTATAATTATAAATATCAATTATCATTATTAACAACCACCTGCAACAAGTATGACTTCTAAATGTAGAACAAAATGTAAAGGTAGAAAAAAATAACTAAATGCGAATTTTGTGATGATTATATAAAGCAATTCATGAATGACAAATGTATTCACATTCATCGCATACTGGCTTTTTTATTTTGATTATTTGGTATTTTGCAGTATTGTCTTTTAACTTCTACAGTAAATTTTCTTTTCTGAACTATTTAACATGTTGTTAATTATAACTCTTCATTAAATTGTATCTTCAGGTATAGTCTCCCATTGAAAGCAAACAATATTGCATTTTTTTAAATTAATTTTTAGATTAGTCTTTACAATGTAAATGGAATCTGCTATAAAAATGATGCTCAAATTCATCCTAAAATACTCTCTTTTTTTTTTAATTCTTTTACTATTAGTTTACTTCCCATTCTCAATACAATAAAGATGTGTTTTTTATAGTAGTCAATATCACATCTAGATAAGTTGAAGAACATACTGACTGGTCATAACTTTGATATATTTTAAGAATCTTTTGGACTATCCATATATATATATATAAAATTTCAATGCCTTTATGTTATTATAATAGAGAAACTATGTAACTCTTTCTTACAATAAAAGTGGCAGAATACTAGTCTCTATATAAACTACTTTAATTGAAGCAGTCATATCATTATGACAAAATATAATATCTTTTAACTTGATAACTGCAGCTGTTGCATTGTGGTGTCTGTGTTGATTTCAAATCTATGTCCACCTTTTTACTTAAAAAGTAATACTGAGTTTATAATGTTACCTCCAAAAATTTGGGAGATAAAAAATTTCGGGCAGTAAAATATGTTCATGTTATAATAAATACTCTACTGCCTGGACACATTCAAATCTGATAAAGAGTAAAAACAGATATGTAATTTTAAGACACTTAAGATGCACACATATATATATACTTGCATATATATAAAGTTTTTTTTTCATAAGAAAAGGCATAGTTTCTTAGGCTATCTTGTAAAGTCTTTCTTGCAGAAAGAAAGAAGTTGCACACAGCTGTTACTGATTGATCAAAAAATTGCTGGAGCAAAAAAAAAATGCCTAATTTTTCTTTTAGTTTAAAAGCCAATTGCTGATTAAATATCAGAATTCACACCACATTATCTTTTATATATATAAATATATTTTTTTAATGGTTTTACTTTTTTTTAAAATTAATTTTCTGTGCAGTCTACAATTAAAGCAATAATTTGTCTGCAGATAGAATAACTATAAAAATAGTCACGGTAGAAATATAATCCTAGATCTTAAAACTCATTTGACTTCTTTATTTTATTAATTTATCTTTCATCCATATTTTAAACAACCGAAATCATTTTGGCACCGCATATGAACTTTTGCGACAGTTCTCTTACGTTTTCTTTTCCCTTCAAACTATAATCATTTAAGGAAGAAGAGTGTTTGTGTTTGCTCATAATTTACGTGAATGCATTTCTAAAGCAAGAATATCACTTAGTTTAATATATATATATTCGCAATATTGTGTGCCAAAAAGCAAAAATTAATTGTACAAATGCGTCAGTTTACAATCACGAACATAGACATGGATTGATCAAAGTCTTGTTAAAGTGATTTGCAAAGAAAGAAATAATAGGGAGAGAAAAATTAAAGAATCATGATTACCCAAAAAGAACACGTGATGAATCAGAATAAGCCTTCAAATAAATAAAAAATAATTGTTTATAAATTTGATAACTGTGAGCAGAACGCTAATATTTTTGAAAGTATACTAGATGTATGTAAATAGGGGATTTGAACTCAGGATTTTCTAGTCTATTCTCCATTCTATTTCAAGCTATCAGTAAACATGACCACATGAGTGTAAAAAAAGATATGTGTATTTCGTGCAGAACCAGCATTCATCAGTTGGGCCAGATTATAATCTCCACCACACACATATATATGCAATCAGTGCTTGGTTTATATTAAAATAGCAATTCCTCAAACTTAAATGGACAAACTTCAATTCTCACTTTTTCAACTATTCACTCTTCCATTTCAATGAAAACCAACAATCGAATAGTTAAAGCCCTTATTGGGTTTGATATTATAGTCACATTCATGTAAACATTGCATTAAACTAACCTCTCATATTATCAGATATTACATATTCATATGCATTAATAGAAGAGGGTTAGACTGAACTTATACTAAGATGTAATCTATTTCCCAAGCAATATGTAATTCCAAGGGAGTTTGTAATTTTTTTATATTGAATGTTTCTTATTTATGTAAATAGGGGAATTTGAATTAAAGATTTTTCAGTCTATTCATCCTCCTCTCTAGCTCAAGCAATCGATGCACACTACCACATGTGAAAAAGATATATGCTCTCCAATATACATATTTTGTCCAAAATCAGAACTCATCAGTTGAGCCAGTTCATAAGCTTCCGCACATATATACATCAGTTCCGCACATATATACAATCAGTGTTCAGTTTATATTAAGATAGCAATTCCTTAAACTTTAATGGATGGGCTTCAATCTTCTCACCCTTGCCTTTAAAAACATGATGATGGAACATTCAAAGCCCTTATTGGATTTGATGTTATAGTCATACCATATAAACATTTCATCAATCTAACTCCATATTATCAGACATTACATATCCATATATATATATATTGTACCGAGATATATTAGGAAGGAGTGTGTGTGCGTTGGCGGTACATATAATTTAAAAAAATAATATTAATTAATAAGCGATTTGTGTAAATATTAATAAAATTAAAAGTTCGTGTAAGGTAAAATAAAATAAAGATTTTTTTTCTCATAGACAGGTGAGCGTTAAAAGCATAAAATAAATAGTTTTCTAAAATATAATTTTGAGTCGTATTAAATAAAAGCTAAAAAAAATTAAGAATTGATATAATTAGGTTTGATTTGATTAGAAATTTGATTTGACTAAACTGAAATTCGATTTAAAATTGCTTTAAGAAAAAAAAAAAGAAAAAGCAAGGTGGAATTCGTTTTGTCTTATAATCATAATAAAAAGAAAAATTATATGTGTAATTGAATGAATGTAATAAACAATGGGAGCTAATGACAAACCTAAGAAATTTCCAGCAAACGGCTAATTAGTGCAAATAACTTTAACAAAGAAATTGGAAAAACTTTAACAAAGGAATTGAAATGACTATAACAAAGAAAGTGAAATAACTCTAGCAGGGAATACAAAGAAATTAAATAACCAATGCGAACACCAGAAAATCAGCACGGACCATAACTGAAACACCAGAGGATTAGTTACGTATTGTAGATTGAATCCGCGAGATAAGAACTGTAAATATAAAAGGGGCAAATTTTCTATTCTATTAATCAATGCTTGTATTATTATTCCTAAGCAATTATTAAGCAATTGTCGTTCATTAATTATACTATGCTGCATTGCTAAAACCATCGTGTGAACAACCGGCCGAATCCTTCCAGGCAATAACATCAGCGGACAGTTCCAGATTCGATCATGGTCGCATAAACAAGAAGGAGACGGAGTGTCCACGTGGAGCCCACATGATCCCAAAGACATCGGGACGGATTGCAAGCAGTTAGCGCTAACTGACCGAAGGAAACACTATTGAAGCAACGCTCAAAAAACCGTGCAGAGGGGAGAAAGCTAGGTAATATTGTTTCAATTTCTAACTCACTAATTAAAGCCGTAATAATAAACTCTGAACTTTATCTTATGAACTACTAATTGTCGTTAGCTCCAATACCCAGAGATTTCAGTGTGATTGCCAATATAAATAAATGCGTATAATTATTTTATCAAATGTATTTTAGTGTGAGTTTAAATATCAGTGTATGCGTATGATTATTTCTAAATGTATTTATATGAGATTTTATTGTTACTTCAAATGTAAGCATATGCGTATGATTAATTTGTATTTATAATATGGAACTTTGAGTGCATTAAATTTTATTTCAACTTGATCGAAAGTGTAGATAATTGTGTTATAAGACAAAACGAAGTATAATAGCGTAGGAATATTTCATTGTTTAGTTATTACTCAAATTAAATTTAACTTAAATAATTAAAATAAAGAAAGAGAAAGCGAGAAAGTTAGCGTAGAAAAGATTTTTAAAAGTGATTTTTTAAGTAGGCGGAGTATATTTGATTGATTATTTTAGCTGAGCTAGCGGGAGCGGGTACTAGACCGTATTGGTCAAGCAGACTTGTCGACAAGCTCGGCTGGCGCCCATAGGATTTCTTCCTTTAAATAAATAAAAGTTTGATTGGCTAATACGTGTTCTAGTAAACGAGTATAAATGTTATTGGCAAAAGTTTCCCAATGATATTGATTACTCCACCCGTAGCACTAACCACCCTGTGATAGGATTCTGTGTAAGAGAGTGGTATAGAATTCTGATCGAGTCGTTATAATAAAATTTGGGACATTGTTATTACTTTATATAAATGATGTTTTATACAAATTTACGAGACAACGTACTTTACTTTATATATTATTATTAAAAGAAAAAGACTAAATATATATAAAGAGAGAGTGAGGGCGGGTTAGGTAGAATATATATATATATATTGTAGCCCTTGAATTTGCCCAAGACTTCATTTTGAGTTAATTATGCAAGATAAGACTTAATATAAAATTTTCCTCATATTTTTTATATATTTTTTTCTTAATAAACTTTTCCTCATATTTTTTATATATTTTTTTCTTAATAAACAAAATTTTTTTTGTGTGTGACATCAGATGGCGCTAACTGAACATTTCAATTGCGCATCAGCTAGCAATAAAATTAAAAAATTCTTTATTTTAATAAAATTCCTACTTCAATCAGAAGTTCTGGAAAGTTAAGGTAAGCTTTTGTTATTTTTGTGTTAACCTAATTAGTTAACAAAATGAGCAGAAGATCCAACCTTAGGGCAAGTTCTACTACATCTAAAAGCAGTGAGAACGTAAATCAAACCTCAGTTAAGCTTGTTAAAAGCCCTCATGAGGATGAGGAGAAAAACAGATATAGGCTTAATGAACTCTCAGATAATGATGAAACAGATATAAATAGTCATAAAACATTAGATAACAGCTCAGAAAAACAAAAAGAAACTTTAATAACTCAAAAGCAAAAAAATGTTGGCATTTCAAAATCAAGAAAAAGTAACGATCTTACCGATCTATCTGAAAACTTCTCTAAATCAGAAATAAACATGGCTTCTTTTAACAATGATGTAAATTGCAATTCTGCACAAGAAACTATGTCTAAAAATAGTCTAAATCTAAATAACTATGGTAAAAACAACCCACCACAATCAAAAAACCGATCCCAGAACATCGTTCCGGTAATTTTTAAAATTTCTAAAAATGCAGGTGGCGCTTCACAGGAACCAGCCACTGAACACCAAAACAAAAAGTTTTTAAGCCAAAAAATCGATTTTGACCAAGCATTGGATCACAATACTGAAGAATTAAATGTTAACATACTATCTCAGTCACATTCTGAGGGAAACAAAACATCAAAACAATTTACTCAAGAAAAATCTACATCAGAACTCAACTCAAATAATAACGATATAAATCACAGCAAAAGTAATATCCCAAAACAAGCGCTACAACTTCAATCTGCTCTGAACACTTTTAAAACAGATTTCCCTCCCATTAGCTCAAACGATAAAGACAAAAACACTATCTATAATAATAATACAGTTTCTAATCAAATGTTCTCAATGCACACTCAATTGCAAACGAAGGTGACAGAATCCAGTCAAGCTAACGGAAAAAGCTATGCCTCAGCATTAAATAATAACACATCAAACTCTCAAAAAACAAATACAAAAGAGCAGTCACAACATTATGATATCCTTGACTTCATTGATGAAGAAAATAGCACACCATTAAGTGAAGAAATCAATTTTCAATTCAAACAATTGGCCTCACAGGAACCACTCAAAAATTATGAAGCAATAAATCAGGAGTTCAATTCAAGAATCCCTCTTCTTTTACTCAATTCTTTTCAGAACTATCATAATGAAAACACATTAATACTTAGTACAACAAATGACAATTGCAATTTGTTTACTTTTCCTATTGACGAATTCTTTCAATTATTAAAAAACCTACAACTAGGTGAGGCTATCAAAAGAGTCTATCACCATCCCAACCATCGTTATTTCATAGTAGAGTTTCATAATCTCATCCAGATGGAAATATTCAAAAGATCCCAACTCTACCTAAATCAAAGTTACCTGGTAAAAATTGAAATGAATCATCCAAGAATAGCCTTCGGACTTTCCCGAAACTGCTATTTTAATTTCACTGAGCTAGATCTACAAAGGCTCCTTTCCAAATATGGAGTCATCACCAGTTTCAAATACATGATTGAGAAAAGAGCAGAACTGGAACTTCCCTCAAATAACGTAGCATTTACAATCAAAATTCACAAAGGATTCACCCCTCTTGATATCCCATCCACATTAGATGAGAAGAAATGTCCACTCTATATCTCCATTCGTGGAGTGCAACCTCAGTGCTTTTTCTGCAAAGAGAGAACACATTTATTCAAAGCATGTCCTAAAAGAATATGTGATACATGGAGTATTAAAAAGACAAAAAAACACAAATGCATCTCAACTACCCAAAATCCAACAATTTTCTGTCACTCCAATTCCAACAGCTACACATATCAAACAGCAAATTCAATAATTGAAACACAAATGGACATTGACCACCCAAAGGAACAAGAAGCAGCTCAAGAAAATATCAACAACACACATAACAACCGTGATGATGTGCTACAAACACAAAAGAACCTACTAAATCATCTCACACATGAACTTATGAAAACAATCGCAAAGAAACACATCTTCAAAACACAGCGGATGAGGCTTTTTTAACTACTCAACTGTTTGGCCCCCAAATAACTCACTCTGATAATAATGCAACAAAAAATAAAAGAAAGTCAATAGAATCCTCTAGTTCACACTTAGAAGACAATAGTAATTCTGCACCAGAATCAGACGTAGAAATAAAGCAATCACAAACTGTGTTAATAAAAGCGCCTCATCCCAGAAGGAAAAAAGAAAATAAAAAATCACGAACAATGGAAACACAACTCAATCAAGAAAGTCCCTCACTAGATCTGTCTACTGGCACAATCTCCCAATCAGAATTGAATTTCAAACAAAACCTACTCACAGCAACAAAGAAACAAGCAACATTCCCAACAAATGCAGTACCTCTGGTTCCCGAAGGTCAGGGATGAGAACTTCACCTGGATGAACAAGTCCTTATTGAGCATAATATCTCGGATCATTAAACACAAGTTAATTCCAAATTCCTATGTATCAATTTAATAATGTTGCTCAAAATAGGAGGTATCAATGTCAGGGGTTTTAACTCCCTTGATCATGTTCGTGCAGTTCATAGATGACTTCAAAAAACAAAATTACACATTGCTTGCTTCTCCGAGACAAAATTACATCTACAATCTAACTATGAAATAGTTCAAATGATGCAACAATATGGTTTTTTTCATCATGCTCCATCCACCTCTGCGTCATCTGATCATAGCTTTTTTCATAAGTAAAAATCTTCCTCTCAGTGGATTCAGAATTCTATATCTTAGTAAAGAACTTGTAATCACCAATCTCTTGATCGGTAATAACTCAATAAACATATATTTATACATCTAAAACAACCCCTCTTTAGTTCTCTCAGTGATACTCAAAATAAATTCCCTATTATCCTCAGACGCCTCACCCATAATCTGCTTTGGAGATTACAATATGTCCTATGATCAGTTCAACACTAAATATCTTCACCTAATCAATAGAGTGCTTCTCTGTGGAGAAGGCTTCTTCCCACCGGAGTCCTTCTCCTTTTACACACTCCATAGAAGGTCTTTAATCAACCTTTTTTATTACTCTCCCAAGCTACATTTCAATATTAACACCAAATTACAGTTTGTTTCCTTCACTGTTCACCTAGCCCTACTAATTAACCTTCAATTAGACCCTTCCATAACAAATCACTCAAACTATAGGTGCACAATCCGACTTCTAAATAAATCTAACACTCCTGAGTGGATTTTTTCCGAGGCTTATATTCTACTAAATAAAATACATGTGCTTACCTTACCTCCACTTCAGGCTTGGTCATCACTCATTGGAATTTTGAGCTCACTAATAGATTTCCACACCAGAACAACCAAAGGTCCCAATCAATTGCTAAAAGACCTTGAATCCATCAGCAACAGACTCAGCACACTCCCATACACAGATGTCAGCACACATGATATTATGGATCTAAAAGTGCAATACTATGAGAAACAGAAGGTTTTGGCGCACTACATCACAACCAAAAGGTCTAGGATTTTCTTATCTAATTGGCACAACTGGACACGCAGCTACATCAGGTGGGCTTTAGGCTCCACTAAGCGACCAACCCCCACTATGATTGAAATTGATCACAATCTTTACTGCGGTCCAGAAATGCTTGGGAAAATACACGATCACTTTACCACCAAATTACACAGCAAACAGCACGCAACCGGCAAAACATTGAAAGCTTCAAGCAACAACCTTGAGCATAACATCACAGAAGCACAAATCATCTCAAAACTTCAATCATATCCGGAAAGTACACACCCCGGACTTCACGGAATCCCTAGATTCGTGCTTCTACATTTGAGTCAGTTTATCGGCCCCATCGTGCGCAGAACGATTGATATACTGGCAGGTGACTTTCAGCACATTCCAGACATTTACCCGGTAGCCTTAGTACCATTTTTAAAAAAACAAATAAATCCCTCCAGCTTATCAAACCTTCGGCCCATTTCCATGATCCCACTTCTTATTAAAATTGTCGAATCAATAGTGAAAGACAGAATCCAAGAACAACTCTACCTTCACATCTCCAAATACCAATTTGCGAGGAAAGGAGCCTCCACATTAGCTGCAGTACAACGATTCATGCTCATAACAGAACATGTCATGTTACGCAGAAAGACAAAACCGCTAGTCATACAACTCGACTTTGCATCTGCATTCGACTCTGTTGTCCCATCAATACTAATTCAAACCTTGAAAGAATACCAAGTGCCTGAGGTTTTCACAAATATCATAGGAAATCTTCTATTCAACCGCTCCTGTTTCACCTCTCTAGATGGACGAATATCTGAGGGCATCAGACCTCATCTGTTGATCCCACAAGGATCACCATTGGCCACTCTCTGTTTCATCTCCTACATTAACCCCCTCCTAACAGAAATTGAACGCAGCATGCCCGGCATATACATCCCTGCATTAAAGCATCAGGTACATCACATCTCCTATGTTGATGATATATCGATCTTCCTGCCAGAACAAAAGTTTTTTCTACCTCTCATGCAAATTATCAACAAGCACGTCAAAAAATTAAACCTGAAAATCAACTATGACAAATCCTCAATGTGGAAGATCACAACAGGATCAGTAATACCTTCTATCTTCACATCCCAACCTCAAAAATTTCTGGGGTTTCCCATATCAAAGTCAAAGTTAGCCATGACTAAAGAAATGACAAACTCAATACTAGAAAAAACTCGCAAAATTGTAACCTCACTCTCCAGAGTCACCCTATCACTGCCTGGGAAAACATCCCTATTGAACATGTTAATTTTTCCCAGGTTAAACTATTTTCTTCCAGTAATTAGGCCTACTAAGACTTTTGAAACTGCAATGAACTCATTATGCTCCAGGCTTCTATGGAAAGGCAAAGTAGTTGCCATAAGTATATTCAAAATGCATATGCCAAAGGACATGAATGGGTTAGGCCTCCATTCTGTATCCACACTTTTCCTTCAGAAAGCGATGTGCGTGATAAGATCCACATATCACAGATACCTGGAACAAGAACCATTTATTCCAGTAAATCCAATGGATACCCCACCACCATTTTGTAGCAAGTGGCTGACAGAGCTATGGAAACACATTACTAATATGATAACATTAACAAAACCTATTTTAGATGGAAAGAAAGCATATTGGCAGATGTACAAATTAAGATACCTAAACCTCACTGCCTCTCAACAATCGCTAGGGCTAAATAACAAGTCACTGATACGTAAATCAAAGAACTGGTACATCGAGTCCAAATACATAGATTTTCTGATAAAATTAAATCTAGACTCCCTTCCTACAAATCACTTCTTGGTCACAAGAAGAGGATTCTCCAAGCTCAATACGCTATGTCAGCTGTGCTCAACTGCAGATGAAACTATTACTCATCTTTTGTATTTCTGTCCTTATTTAAGCTCACTTAGATCCTACATCTGCCAACAGGTGTCCTTTGACCACAGATACTCCCTCTGTATCGAAAATGCTATCAAGGCAGGAGTTTTTCCACCATCAGAACGTCCATATTCCTTACATTTGCGCTCTGGCTCACCAGGTGTGAGCACATCTTCCGGTGCTCAGATAATAATGTTAAAGGCACCTATATCAAAATTTTGACAAACTTTCATGACAGAGATCGACTTCTGGCACCCAATAGATTACACACTGAATCCTGGGCTGGTGTCAACCTGTCCTAAGAAAATGAAATACCCCTCAGCTTCATCTGTATAAAGAGATAATAATGTCTAGCATCAGTATTTAAGTCAAAACTCAAGTTTATATAGACACTTTTATTCATGTATTTTTTTTAGCTAATAAATTTTTTTTTAAAAAAAAAAAAATAACAAAATTTTTAGCCAAGACTAGGTTCGAACCCATATTTATAGGGATTGCGTACGTTGTACTTGGTAGGCAATCTGAAAATTTATCATTAAAAGATTTCTAACCAAAAGATTATTTTATTTTAATTTATGGATCAATTTATTAAAAATATATTATTAGAAAAGCAAGATTTATACATCATTTGACAGTTGAGTGAAAAGAAGGAGGAAATGTGTGACTCTTGAAACTACGTTAGATAGGGATAATGGATGGTCATAATTTTATACTAATAAGTTAGAAATAAATAGTTCATGAGATTAAATTATAAAAACAATAGTTATAATAATTAAAGATTAAAATATTAAATAGGTTTAATAAAAGAATTGTATACATGCAATGTGTGTGTGTATTTAATCTAATTGTGGATTTAATTGTAAAGTTCACAATCAATAATCATTCCTTATCATTTTGTAAGGAAATCTTTAAAAAAGATTTTAAGTCATTTTAACAGTTTATTATTAGCAGCCAAAAATTAGTTCAAAATACTGGGTTTGAAGCTGGCTGCAATGTATATTTTGTTTCATTATTTAATGGAAAAAGTAAAAGGGGAGAGAGAGAGGGCTTTCTGTTATTTATTTTAAAGAGAGATTTCTGTCTTTTTGTTTTTACCACACGTGTTGTATTACCAAGTAAATTATCAGAGCCATTTAAATGATATAAATTTCACCAAGGAATTTAAGTGTACAATTAATGGTATGTTTTGGTAAAATTAATTGGTAATTATATCTGTTGAATGTAGAATTAATTGGTGGTCATCTGTTAGAATGCAGAAGTGAATTTGGCATGGTTTTTCTAAAAGAGCAAAAGGTTAAAATTAACCAGAGACAAAAAGAAACAAGACTTAATTAATTAAGAAAAGAGAATGACCAGAATAAGGGTCAATACAATTTTATAGTAGGGGGAAGCAGGAGAGTAAAGAAAAAGCAGTCTATAAAATCTGTTTTTTTATCAGAGGAGGGCTAGTCTATTTGAAACTTTCTGTTTGCAAGTTTTTCTTTTATTGATGTTATAGAGAAACTTTGCGATAAAATTTGAAAGAAATAATTTTTCTTTTGGAAAAAAGAAATCGTTTATTATTACTCTTTTGTCTTTTGAAAACAACTTTGCTAAATTTAACATTGTATTAAGAAAAGACAATGTTTATTGAATAAATTTTAAGTGGGCACACACATTTACTCTCCGGAAGTTAGTCAACGGTCATGATTGGATCAGCAAATGGTAAAATTTAAAACCCAGAAGTTTGATATCATATATAAAAGTGTTCAATTTGAATATAAAAATGAATTTAAAGAGGGAAAAAGACAATCAGAAATGAACTTATATCTCAGAAATTTTAAATGAGTGCTGTTTAACTGTAATCTACATAAAATTAAAAATGAGGAACTTGTTTCAGCGGTATAAAAATTGTATATCTGATGGCATAGGAATCAAACCCCATCACAAGAACTTTTTGCTACATAGACTCATGCGCTCATACAAACAGATTAAGGAGGAAAAGAAAAGGGGAAAATGGAAACCAGGAACTTGACGGACACTTCCAAAGAACTCTATATAAGTATAATTTTTTTTTATTTGCTATTTATGTAGGACATTTAATTTATAAACATTTAAAAAAAAAGGAATTTCTTTCTTTATGTTTATCATGTATATCCATTTTAAAATTAATTCATGTTATAATTATAATTGTGTTATTTTGGGGGTAGAAATATTGATATCAGATGATTTTGTATGTGTTTATTTTAAATGCTTTTGCTATCATTGTCATTTTGGGGGTAGGTGAAATTGATATCATGTCGTTCTGATGTGCCTTATTTAAAATGCTTTACAAACATTTTTAAAAAAAAAAAAAACCGAGAGATATCATTATTAAGGGAAATGTTTTGAATGAATCGTATCAGAAGTTATTGTCAAATGCTTAGACTTATAAAATTGCATGACTATTGAGCTAAAACATCATCATTTTCTTATAAAAGTGCATGGAAATAGTTTTAAAATTTTAATATGCATTTCTTATTATGTCTTATTATTGTTATCATAAATTTAAGGCCAGATACAAGCTGATTAATGCTTGGAAAATTTATTGGCTCATATTCCAGTGCACTAATTCGCCAGAATATTAAAGATATGAAAGTTTTACTTGTAGAAGTTGATGTTTCGACCTGAATGTAATATGGATGGACAATAGTCTCCACCAAGCCAGTGAAGTCTAGCTCACTAAGATATTTATGCTATATTCATAAAGTATTTAAACACAGTGGAAGAGTTTTCCCATTTGATTATTCTCTACACCGTAAGGTTTCTTTATTAATGGCCAGAGGTAATAGGTACACCTAAGTCTTTTTATATGACTAGCGATAAAAATCCTAGCATATCTCAACCTTAGTGAAAAGGTTTTCTCTTATTCAGGTCACTGCCTGCCTCATGTTAATGTTTGATATTCCTTATGAGTATATGAAAGATAGCTATTATAAGCATTATTTATAAATGTCGAATACAAGGTCGCAAACTCAATTTGATGTCAGAATGAATGCAGATAATGTATGTGCGATTGGTGTACTTGAATATTGTTTTGTTGATCTAGTTTAATGTATCAATTTGAGCCAAAAGTAATAAAGTTAATAAATGTGAAATTAAGGGTTAAATAAAACCTAAGAATGTTTAAGCGTAAGCAATGCGTATATGAAATTATCTAATAAATATTTCCACAGCCAGCTGAGAACTTCGCTGGAAAGGTAACATTATTAAAATATTATTATGTCATAAGAATATGAGTATAGAGTATGTGCACTATGATGATGATTGATCTAGATGCCGATTTATTTGCATTGACTTAGTCCCACCATTCATAAGATATCTCTGTTGTAAAGATTAGGGCAAAAGGATGTTCGATCAGAATGATAGGATAAGATTAAGAAATTTGCGAAGGAATGTTAATTCAAATAGTTAAATAAAATTATTAAATTTAATTAGGGGAGGAATTAGCTATAAAACAAATCAGTAATGTGAAAAGCATTAAACATGGGAAGAAATTCGGTATTCACTGTCTCTAGGATAAAATAAAAGCGAAAATATAATATATGTGAAGGTAAATAATATTTTTTATTTAATATTAATATTACTCCATTGTAATCATGATTCCCCAATAATTAGGAAATGAATACTGATATTTTAAACCTATTGATATTATCCATTGATTTAGGGATAGTTATGTCTTTAGATTTTCTTTTTATATATATCATAATACGGTTGTAAAACGGGGAAAGCCATGCGAGTCATCAAGCGAATGGGTATATATTCTGTACTGATTTGTAACCTGTCAATAAAATTTGTTATTTGTTTTAAATAAAATTTGCGTATGTCTCAATGTTTTTGTGGGTTATTATTATCTAGACATCTCAATCCAATCATACGTCAATATATTATTATGAATATTTGAATCTTCATTTTCGTAAATAAATATGCCGTAAAATTATTTAAATGGTTAATTTCCGATACTTAGAATTACCAAATAAGTTAATATAAGTGAAGTATAAACTGTGAATAGAGATAGTTATTGAGTGATCGTGGATGCAGGGGGTGGGCATAAATCCTTTCCCCATCCGTTGTATTCAAACACCTCTCTAGACGCACTTCTTTATAATTTTGTTATAATTGTGAATATGTTTAGAATATATTTCTAAAAGATTTAATAAGCTTAAATTATTCTGAGCATTTAATGTAAATAGATATTAAACTACATTAAAGACAGCCCAAGATCACCTTGGAGGTGATCAGGAGAGGAGTATTTATCACCAATAATCTGTTGCGGCTTATTCGATTTCCACACCTAATTGTTCTAAAAACCCTGAGAAGAGATTATAATGGGAGAAATGAGCTAGCAGAATGTAAAATTTAATGGTAAAATAGATAATAAGTGTAATAGACCTATGGATGTGAAGTTGATGGAGGAGTGGATCAGTAAGGTGGAGATGGATATAGAACTTTGTAATTAGAATAAAATTTTAATTGTAGCTTTAATGATGGTGAATGGAGTGTGCTGAGAATAACCAAGAATTTCTAGGAATATTAATATTATTAATTTTAATGCATTCTCAGTGCTCTCTGAATCGATTGATTATTTATTAACCCATTCATTAAATATTATTACTGAAAATTATTGAAGTGAGATTTAACCTTTATATTTTATTAAAGTTGCAATTTGGTGCCCTGGCAATTAAGATTATAGATGTTCTATACCATCATCATCATCATCCCAGTGGGCTTTAGAAATAGTGTTAGCTGGGAATGGTGAAACATCCACCGATCCATCCTTAAAATGTTACAATTGGCATGCAATTTAGTCTGCAAGTGTTTAAATGCCATATAGATTTAAATATAGTACAATTAATCCATATCATGGATGTGTGACCATTTGAATAAAAAATTCTCATTTGTTAGAATAAAGTTATAATTAGCTTAAACGGTCCAATAATATAAGTGATATTTGTAAGCTCTCCCAATCGTTTTAGTTCTATTTGAAATACAATGTGGATGACCGATCGAGAGATTGCAAAATATGTTTATATCAATTTGATAAGTTTTTATAAAATTAACAAAGTAAAGCATAACTTTTCATTTGTTAGAATTGACTTTTATTTAGTCACAATTGGCTTGTAATGCGGTTGCACGAAGGAGATTGTACTTAGAAAATATTGAAATTATACTTAGGAAATTCGCTAAACTTACAATTAGCCCACAACATGGATGCCCTATTGAAACATCTCAATCCCCTATAAAACAGCAACTTTTCTTTTGTTAGAATATAATATATATATATATATATATATTAATAGAAGAAACATTCAGTATAAGCAAATTACATACTGCCTTAGAATTACATATTGCTTGGAGAATAGATGATGTCTTAGTATAAGTTTAGCCCATTCTTCTTCTATTAATATATATGGATACATAATATCCAATAAAAATGAAGGGTTAGATTGGCATAATGTCTACATGGGTAACAAGGGCTTTGAGTGTTCCATCACTGGTTTTCAATGAAATGGGATGGATGAATAGTTGGAAGGGTGAGAAGATTGAAACCTGTCCATTAAAGTTTGAAGAATTGCTATCTTAATATAAACTGAACACTGATTGTATATATGTGTGGAAGATTATGATCTAGCCCAACTAATGAATGCTGGTTCTGCACAAAATACATATGTAGGAGATCATGATTTTTTTTACATGGGGGTGTGGGCATGTGTATCACTTGCTTGAGGTAGAGTGGAGGATGAATAGACTGAAAAATCCTTGAATTCAAATTCTATTGGCATAAATAAGAAACATTCAGTATCAGTAAATTACTACCTTAGGATTATACTAGATTTCATAAAATATTATACAATCTATTATAAACATTGAAATATAAATTTTATATTGTAAATTATAACTATCTGTGCTGACACACTCTCATAAGAAAAGCTATAATTGCATGAAAATTATTACCGGAGCTAAGCATTTTCGAGCACATTAAATGTTCTCATAGTCTTAGTCTTGGAGTGTGCATAAGTGCATGGGTATATATGGACAATATATTATTCAAACTATGTATCAGATAGCCCATTTGTTAGAAAGGGGGAGCAGCAGTCCTTTTGATTTACAGCATTAGAGTTGTTAGCTTTATGCTATGCTTCTTTGACCTTCCGCTTAGAGTCATTTCACTCAATCCATGCTATGTTAGGAGATATGGGTTCAAATGAAAGGCATGTGGTGTTTTGGTGCTTGAAGAAGATGGATTTATGCTCTAGGTAATATGTGGCTTGTTTGTAAAGATATTAGTGTTGGGAAATTTGAGTAGAGAGGTATGAATGTGATTCACCATAATATATAGCAATGCACCTGGCCTGGTGGCATTTAATTTTATATACGGTATGCAAAGTTTGTTCTGTATGAAGTCTTGTCTTTATTGATGTTTTTGGTTATCCATGGGATATATGGAAGTAGTGTCCATGGTCTTATCATCTTTGCATGGGTTTGATTTTAACTTGCTATAAATTGTTTGACTCTTCATATGAGGTCATTATATTTGAAGCCTATGCTAGCTTGTTTTACAAGATATTGCTCAATGTTGGCTTTTTGAGTAGCTTCGAACTTGCATAGATGGTAGTTTCTGTAAAGAAATGATGACAGATCAGCATATTTGTGAAAATGAGGTAAGATGGATTTGGGGTATGTGAGACCTCTGATTTCTAAAGATTTGAGGCATTTAACTGAAAATTATCTCTGTAGTTGGATATCTAGATATTTTAATTTTCTATGGTGGTCTACCATGATAGTGCAGATTTTGCCTCCAGATCTGTTTTGATTTCATTGATTAAAGATTTCGGGCCACATGTAACTGTTTTGATTTCATTGATTAAATATTCTGGGCCGCATATAAATACTTTGTCTACATATTGTGTATAAATAAGGTTGGGAGTGTTTATGATTTATTTAGGGATGAGCTGATTTTCAACGTGATTAAAATATATACTTGAAATAATACCACTCTATGGGTAGACCCATTGGCCATTCATCACTTTGTTCATAAAACATAACAACAAGGTTATCAAGCAATTAAGACCGACTATTATAAAATTAATTTGTGTTTGAGTTGATTTTCAATGTGATTAAAATATATATTTAAAATAATACCATCCATCACTCATTACAATAATTTTGTTCATAAAACATAGCAATAATGTTATCAAGAAGTTAAGACAGACTATTATAAAATTAATTCATGTTTGACTTAATGATGTTAATAGACTGTTTTCTATTAATAGAGTCATATAGCACAGTTGTGTCAAAGGAAACTTTTGTGATCCACTTCTAATTTTTGGACTTTTAATTAGATTTACAAATTCAAAGGATGTCTTAATGGTATAAGTGCCATAATTTACTTGTTCCGCTAGTCATTGATTAATAATTTTAATGGTGCTATAGTAGCATATGCCTTTAACGTCTAACATTAACTTAAGCAAGATGTTTGGTTTGTGCAATTGGCATTGGCAAACATTTGTGGGGATGTTGCAGCCGATGGACAGGTTTTATAATATCTGCCTTTAATAAAAAGCCTTATGGCAGTGTTCACACTATATGTTGCTAATAAATTTGTCTTTATTCTGCTTTGTATTGTAATTTGGAAAAATATTAAATTCAATTTGTTTTATCTGAATAATCATTCTCTCCATAAAGTTGGCTTTATTCATTAAGACAAATCTATTTCTTTTATCTTCTTTTAGACATATTGTTATTTTCAGAAAGGAACTGCTTGGCAGTATCTACATGCATCCTCCAGTTGTGATTGGTGGCTTTGGTAGGTTGAAAATTTGCATAATTATTTCAAGTTGACTGACATGCCAGCCTTGATGTCAGCTTTAAGTTCCAAGAAATTATATATTTATTTAATTACAAAAGTAGGATGTCACATACATTCAGGCAACAGTGACAGATTGAGTCAACAATTTCAATCAATTTACAGAAATAGATATTTTTTTATTTTATTGAACTGGGAATTGTTGTAGGATTTTTTAACTTGTTTTCCTCGCATTGCTGGTGTGCTAAACTGCTCAGGGCATTAATTAATTTAATTTGATGTAATGTGAGGTGTTGAGCTTGTGATACTAAGTTTTATTTATTTAATGTTTAAATAAAGATTAGTAAAACAGTTTTTTTTTTTAAAAAACACAAGGGTAACGACTCTTCAACACCCATACAAAGAGCAACAATGAAGGAGAAAAACACTACTGGGTTGATGATGGTTGAATATTTTATCCCCCCCCCTCCCACGTTTTATCTCCTACCTAAAATAGTTTAATATTCATTTAATGGCTAATTATATGATTAGCTAGGTTAAATATGTGACATACTTGGAAAAAAAAAAATTCTATTTACTTGAAAATTCTCAGCTATTTGAAAAAACACCAAATGAGGTCATGGGCATTAAAAGGAAATGTGTTAGCTGCCATAACAATTATCTTTGTGTACATTTCCCTGCATTTGATGCAATAATTGACTGTTTACAAGACTCCCATCATCAGCCTCAACGTAATACAAAACCCCAAACTTCTTAATGGCCTTAGCTTTCACTCGCTGAAGATTTTTTACCTCCAACGAACTCATAATATACTATTCAAGATTATTAAGGATAATCCCGATATGGAGTGGAGTGCCCCTTCCCCAAGGAAAAGATAGAACCTACCGATCGATCTCCACCTAGATTAAGAAGCATTTGGTTACAAAAGCAAGTTACAGTGATTATTCAAAACTTCCAGTCGTCAGGTTCCCTTTTTCAGGGGAAATTATCATATTGGGAAGTTTATCAATTAATGTTTCCCAGAAAAACTAAAGCCATTAATATACTTCCAAGAGGAATCGCTCGATTTTCCAAATTAACAAAATTCATAAAACTGAGCCCAAAATTTGTTGATTTTTTAATAAAAATCATCCTTGGAGCTCCCCACTGGGGCCTTTCTCCACTACCAAAGGGGTTACAACATCAACCCCCTTTGTCCCCTATGTAACAAACAGGAGGAGTCAATTGGCCACATTCTGGATCAATGTGATTCGTGGACTTATCTCCATAATATAGCATTAGACCAGATAAATGGCAATGACCCAGCTAACATTTCTCTTAATGCAGCAAAAAGGGTCAATTCAGAACAATAAGACTGGCTACTTTCATTAACTTCTCAATTTGGACTGCCAGATGTAGCATGATATTTGATCATGGCTGTGATGACTCAATGGCTAATCGATTTTTCAAATCCCTCTACAAGATAAAAGATGAGGATAAACAAACTTGTCAGCCTTGGCTAATTGACCAAACCTGAGCCAGATGAGGCTAGAGTCCTAATTCATGTATTTCTTAGGCCTAAAACTTGAACTTTCTCCCATCCACTGAATAAATATTATATCCCATCTTTCACTTAAGAATAATCTAAACTTTAACTATGTAGATCTTTCATACATCCTATATATTTAATACACAAACTTTGCATTAATTACATACTGTACAATTAACTTACCTATATCAACTTGTAAATATTGTTATAGTCCTCGTTACTCTTTGGGCCAGGATAATCATTAATCAATGGAATTTCCAAACCTTATACATAGGTTTGACATACTTTATATTCTTAGCTAATTAAGCATATGATGTACTGTGTTAAGGCATTAATGTAATCTTTGATTTTTATATTTATTTATGTTTCTTTCATACTTGCATTAATTAACTATCATGATTTTCTTATGCTGCTCTTGAGACTATGTTATTGATCTAATATAACTTTTGATTTTTCTATATACATGGCTTGCATACCACATTTATATGTATACATTGAAACTTTCTTATTGACATAATTTTATCCTATCATTGATTTCTTTTGTATCCACTCTAATGGGTAAATAAAGTTTTAATTTTTGAAAGTAAAAAAAAAAGTTATCTATTGTAAACCTGAGTAATCAGTGAATAATACTAGATGATATTGCACTGAGGTGCATTGATTTTACATTCATTCATTTTCTTTATGCTATTCAAACTGATAACGTGGGATTCAAACATATCTAATTTGATTGCATCTTGAAAGTGAAGAGAATGTTTTGCTTGTTTTATATATATATAATACAAGTAAAATGTTCGTTAATTAAGAACTAATGTAATAACAATTAATTTAATTAACGGCCATTTTATTTGTATTAATTTTTTTTTTTTTAATATAATGGATTTAAGTGACATTAAGAAATGATGGATCGTTAAGGAGTGGTGGAAGCACTATAAAAAAGTTGTTAGGCTTAAAGGCAAACTTCGTTTTTTTAAAGATTATTAAGTTTATCATTTATTATATATATATTCTTGTTATATCATAGACATTGCTATTAATTAAAATTTGATATTAAATTTTGAGAATGAGTGACTTCTTCTTATATGCCATTAAAATTTTTTTTAATGTCATAATGTTATAGCAAATTATGTGCAATTACCTACCATACATCAAGATCTGAGGATCACATCTGGTTTGATAAACTTTGGTTTCCGAGATTCAAAAGATTGCTTGCAGTTTTTCTCTCAAATAGTCAGATCATGGCCAGTCCAGCTTTATATCCATTTATTTATCAATAATTAGATATATAGCTATTATTAGGTAAATGATAAAGATCTCAGATTAATCTGAGGTCAGCCAGCTCATAGTTGGTGAACTGATTTATACAAAAAAAAAAACGTTGTAAAGAAACAGTATTCATCTTTGATGGGGGGCTAACAATAATATATAATGGTGACTTAATGAAAGTTATTTATATCTGCAAAGTTGTTAATTTAAAATGTGTTGAAGAAAGCACTTATAAAACCACTTTTATATTTTATGAATGCTTAGAATATAATCACCTGTAATCAATAACAACTTTACAGAGAGTACTAATAAGATTATGACACTTCAATACTAAAGTACATTATATATGGTGGTTAAATTGATAAATCTAATTCAAAACTACTATTAAATAGTGAAACTCTTAAATAGAAAAAAACAAAGATAAATTAATGGAACATTTAACCCTGTAATATTGAAACATATACTGAAAGCATAGTATAAAAAAAAATTATCCTTCTTGGCTTATAATCTCTCTTATCTGGAAAAGTATGCAGTCGTCAAATCCTGTGTGAAGTATAATTGTTTAAACTAGATGATGTAGGAACAGATTTTAGTTTTAAGATTAAATAAAATAATAATAAAAAAGATTATGAAAATTAATTAATGAATTAAAAATAGAATAGATTGAGTGCTTTGAAATCAATGAATGAATAAATAAAACTTTTCTCCCATTTTTGAATTGTTTGATATCCTTCAAATTTAAAAATTAAATTTTAATTAAAATTGGAAATATTTTTAGAACAATTTAGCCAAATTTTTAAGAAAACCGTGTTACATTAAGTATCCTTAATTCATCTTGGTGCTTAGAAATATTTTTTTAAATCTTTATAGTAAATGTCTGCATGATTTAGTACAGTAGTAGAAAATTGTATTCAAGCTCAGGGTATCTAGATTATAGCTGACTTTGCTATTTCCAATGCTCAAGCTTCTTATGATTCCTGAGCAGTAAACTAATTACTATTTATTAAAAGTCATGTTTGATAAATAAAAGAATGCAGAGATTTGATGTTTTATTGTCGTATCTCACTTTGTCTTCAAATAATGGACTAGTCCTGATTCCATCTAGATTGGATTAAGCAATTATGGCCACTAACCAATGTGTATACAAAATGATAATGCATAGCCAATGGCAAGGATTGGTCAATAAGCAATGATGCTCACTGAATCTAAATGTATTCATTAAGGATGGAAATTTGCAATAAATAGTCTTTCTGAAGGTAAGATCAGAGAACTACTACCAAACCTGAACTGCAATATATACGTTCTTCAGAGAACTACTGTCACAAAACTGAATGACAGAATACACATTCGCCATACATGTTCTGCAGAGAACTCATACAATAGCAGTTAAGCTATATGGTTAATGCAGTGAGCAAGTTCACATTCAGGACTGGAAGCTGCTATTGGAACAAGACAAGCTGTCTTAATATAGCCAGAAGTGTCTCTGTACATATTTATGAGGCAAGCTGCCATGATGCCGCTGGAATTTGTAGGGAACTCTAGAAGGGCATGTGTCATCCCTTCTTCAGTAGTTCACCACAGAATTAGGAATTATATCTTACCAAGACTAGCAGGTGTAATATAGCTATTGTAAATATATTGCAAATATGAGTGCATATTTGCACTCGTATTTCACTAATAAATAATATATTATAAAATGTATTTACACACATTTGTGTTGATATATAATCCAGACTAAACGCAACAGATTTGGTGCGGTCGACAAAATAAAAAAGTTTCCCCACACTTGGGAAAAAGTTTTAAAATAACAAAATCATGCCCCAGTAGATTGTTAGATTTTGTCTTGACCCAGTGGATTGTTAGATTTTGTCTTGAATCAAAGATCGACAATTATCCAAACAGTAATAAAGGTTAAAAATCAATTTAAATGGTTACTTTCACAGATATGAGTAAAATCTTTTCTCTCACAATATAAGGAGGGGAAAAAATAAAATGGACTAAAATTGGCTCAGTTGAAGAATTCTATCGGCCTATTCTGATAATTGGCTAAGCTGTAAAGATCGTGTAATCTTCTAATCAAATAAAAAAGCCCCAATTAAAATTAACAATGCTCATATATTATCAGATCTCAAACTTATGAGGTCCTTAAAGCCCAAACAATCCCTAAAGGGCTGGCTGACATTGATTTTGACAAGGTGTTATCTCTACTAACTAAAACCTCTAATGAAAATGCAGAGATAGTCATTTCAATCTTTGTACACAAGGGGAAAGGTAAAAAGCTACAGATTTTGTGATTAATTAAAAAAAAACTAGCTTCAAAATTCAGTTAAGGACTTCCTTAATGAAGCTCTGTGAAATCATTTTATTTGTGGAATGAGAGGTCATAGTCTCAGGGTCAAGCTCCTAATGGATCCTGAAATAACATTTGATTCTGCTGTCTCTCAAGCAGCCCAGCAGAATCAACAGCTAGTCAAACAAATCTATTGGAAAAAATGGATTACAATATTCAAACTATTGGGTCAGTCAAGTACTCAGCTGACAATAAAAGTCACTGGTCATATAAATCAACTAACGAGTGAAAAGCATTGTTATAAAGATCAACTGATACACATCCACACCAATATGCACTGTGTACTTATTGCAAGCGTGTCAATTACATAAAAGCTGTTTGCATGGAACAGAATGGATGAGTTTATTCTAAAGAGCTAGAAAGGCAATTTAAAATATAGGAAATAAAATGCTTGTGTAACCAATGTGAGAGGCCTTGACTCTGTTTTTAAACACTGAATACTTATTAATGCTACATCTGTGACATTGGCACTGGACAGCAGGTCTGCAGTGTCCATTGTGTCAAAAAGACATGGGATACCATTAATAAGAAATAAAATATATCAGCTGCATCCTAGCAGTAAAACAATTAATGATTACCAAGGCAATCTAGTAGCACTCTTCAGTCATCAAGAGTGAAAGTTACAATGACCACTAAAACTATAGATATCTGTCTGTTATTGTATCTGCTGGTAAGCAGAACAATTTATTAGGATGTGACTGGTTCATTCATTTAGGTTTTATAGTGACTAAAGTGAACCAGATCATAGCAATAAATTCAAGCAGGATTTATCCCAAAGTAATATTAATAATCCAGATTTAAACCCTAAAATATTGCATGAAAATAAAGTGAAAAAAGTGGATAGGTACTCAGATCCTATACCACATGTTTAAGGGAACCACCAATGGGTTCCAGCAGTTATGATCAAAGTTAAAAGTTTATAAACAGTAGTGGATAAAACTGCTGATGGACAACAACATCATTATCATAGAAATTGACTTAATTACACATTATTAACCAACTGTAATGAAACTAGTTTCAATATCAGCCTTCAGATAAGCATCATTAAATGACAGAGTAATAAGCCAACATTGATGAGTTATCAGTCACCTATGATGAATCTACAGTTCAAAGATCCACATATAATGACACTTGATCTGCTGAGAAGATCATATAGCTGGAAGAAACCATAAAGTGAAAAAGATACCTTCCAATGCACCTGCATGATTACATTCCCCAGGGATAATTTTATCCAGGGAGAGGGAATGTTATATCTCACCTTGCCTTCAAATAATGCATTAGTCCAAATTTCCATCTTATCTAGATTGGATTGAATGATCACTGCCACTAATCAATGCTTATACAGAAAGATAATGCATAGCCAATGACAAGAATTGGCCAATAGAGAATGATGTCACTAAATCTGAATGTTTTCATTAAGGATGGGAATCTGGAAATGTCAGTCTTTCTGAAAGTAAGGTCAGATAATTACTGTCAAACCTGAATTGCAGTCAATACATTCTCCAGAAAACTACTGTCATAAAGCTGAAAGACAGAATTCATGTTCTTCATACATTTTCTGCAGAGAACTGTCAAACTTGAATGGCAATGTATATATTCTCCATACAGGTTCTGAGAGAGAACTACTGTCACTAAATCTGAATGTTTTCATTAAGGATGGGAATCTGGAAATAGTCAGTCTTTCTGAAAGTAAGGTCAGAGAATTACTGTCAAACCTGAATTGCAGTCAATACATTCTCCAGAAAACTACTGTCATAAAACTGAAAGACAGAATTCATGTTCTTCATACATTTTCTGCAGAGAACTGTCAAACTTGAATGGCAATGTATATATTCTCCATACAGGTTCTGAGACAGAACTACTGTCAAACCTGATTTGTATTATATACATTCTGAATGGCAGTATTCACATTCTCCAAACAGTAGTGATTAATCTAAAAAAGTTGATGCAGTGAGGAAAATCCACATTTAGGGCTGGAAGTTTCTAGAACGAAATATTGGCATGAGGCAAGCTGTCATAGTACATCTGGGAAAGTCATTGTATATACTCATGAGGCAAATTACAAGATATAGCTGGAGGTGGTAGGGAAATCTAGGAGGACATATGCAGTCCATTCTTCTATAATACATCCCAGAATTAGGGGCTATACCTTGCCAACAGTACCAGGTGGAGTATAGTCATTTTAAATATGAATGTACATTTGTATTCATATTTCACTAATAAATATATATTATAAAATGTATTTATGTGTGTTTGTGTTTATATATAATCCAAACTAAAGACAACACTTGTGAAATTTCAAAAATGTAAGGCTTTATTCTCATCAGCCAGGATTATAATAAATTCACAAGAAATCCTAAAGTAATTTGTTGCACAACAAGTATTAAATTAGTGACAACATAAAATGTCATCTATGAAAATGAATTTTTTTCATTAAACTTTTTTTTTCTTTTACTCAGATTAATCTCTGATATTAGTTAAAACATTCACCTTGTTTCTAGTTGATAAAAATGTTTTAAATGAAATGTCAATATTCAGCTATTTCATCATTTATTTATTTATCACTTGTCATTAATCAAATATATAACAAAGATTTTTCCATTTCAAGACCTAAATTGCAAGCTTACTACTATATAGTTAATTTAAACTTTTTAAACCATAATTCCAACTATCATGTTATTATGAATAAAAAAAGTGAGTGTATCAATAATTCTCATGAGCTAATCTTCTGTTGATCAATTAGAGGTTGCCAATATAACGTTTTTCAAATATGCAACTGAAATATTTTCTTTGATAAATTATTTTTTTGTCTTTTTGTGAACTTAATATTACTATATTATATTATTCTTTACTTATCAATATGAACCAGGGAAGTCGTTATTCTACAATTATTACTTTTAACTTGGATGCAGTAATTCAAAATTACTTGGTATACATCTTTAAAATAATATTAAATATTATAAACAAATTTGAAGTTAGCATAATTTATAAATTTTTAAAACAAAATAAAAATCTTATATAAAAAGTTTAGTGCTTATGATACATTTAAAAATAAACCAATTGAGAGAATGAAGCAGAAACGATGAAGTATTTTCTATTACAAATAGTATGTACTTATTATTAATTGCGTTATCTGCTATTAAGTATAGTTAAGCAATATTTAAAGAGCTATGGCATAAGTAGATAGATTCAGACCAGAATCTATTATAAAAATATAAATGTGAGAATTTTTTAATTATTTAAAAAAATATATTTGTATTTTTGTTTTGTATAGAAAATTTATTTTAAATGAATTATTTTACACAAATTTTCTGATTTATTTATTTATTTATTTTGATTAGGCTTAATGTTTTGTTACAGGCAAAATGACATTTTACAATATATTATAATAATATATTATATAGGGTATATGAGCACAGACTTTCACATGACCCACCACTCTCCATTCTATCTTATTACACTAATACACTCCAGCATATATATGCTGAAAAGATAAATAATCACCAATATACATATTTCATGCTAAACCAGCAATCATCAGTTGTTCCAGATTACCATCTCTACATCTATATGCTAAAAGTGTTCAGATATATATTAAGATAGCCAATCTTCATACTTTAATGGACAGGCTCCAATCTACTACACACTCCAACTCTTCAACCGTACATCCAATTGAAAGTCTGATGATGGAATGCTTGAAGGCCAACCTGAGGCCGAGATTCTTGTCACACCCATGTTGACCTAAGGTCAATCTGAACTCCACGTGTACAGGACATAATCCATTTTAATACCTATGCAAGGATGGGCAGACATCTCTTGTAAAACTATTTTGTTTTTCTCAGAAATGTAGCACCATGTGGTTTTGATAAAATGTCTGATTGTAGTTAATCAATAATTAATTAAAATAAAAATTGTATAATTTAGTCCATATGTAATGTATCAAAGAAGTAATTAGTAATTTTGCAAAGGTGAGGAAGAAACATTTTAAAGTTGGGATGGGGGGTGTTGAGACTTTTATCTTAGGTCCAATCTACATAGCCTTGGCATTGAGTGGCAACATTTATTTTACATCGTTAACTGGGATATAATTTTTTTTCTAATTATGCAAGCATCACTATAAAGATGTTGGTGTTATATCTCAATAAATCAATTGAACGCCGCTTTAATTATTGTATTTTCCAATCCATGTTACCATAAACCAGTCTTTTCTATAGTTTGTTTTCCATATGCTGATTTACATTCATCACAATCTTCATTGTCAATATCAAATGATTTTGCAATATTTACTCTTTTTTTTTTTTTTAGTGATCTGAGAATAACCAAGTGCAAAGCTTTTCTATAACATTTCTGTAAGGATTTTCAAATCAGGTCTTACTAGAATATATTTCATTATATATAAAGTTGTTATACCAAATGAAAAATCTGAAATTAATTTTTTTAGTGTGTGTCACTTCTTTATGTTGTATTATTTTCAAACCATCAAATAAGACACCCACATTGTCCTTTAAATGGGCCTTCCAGAATTGATGCATATTTTAATTTCATTATCATCTTGAGATACAACTTTTCATTTTTTTCTTTTTGTTTTAGCTTTTTTTTATTTTCATGTATGTGACTGTATAATCTTTGTAAAAGGTTCATGCCCTCAATGTAAATCTTATACAATATGTTTCTATAATATTTTTCCAAGTTTCAATTACAGCATCAAACAATTTTATTTTTTCAAGCTTATTTTAAAATCAGTTTTTACTCATTTTCACTATTGTTAAGTTATTTTATTTAATATCGATATAATTTATTTTTACTTTTTTCAAGCCTTGTTCTCTATTAAATTCAGTTTTTTTTTGTAACTGTTCCTCATCCTGACTATTTATTCTTTCACCTTACATGTTAATTTTTGATCACTAATATTTCTCGTGCTTCTGTTGTGTTACTATAAAGTGGCATTATTTCAACTTGCATTCCCAAAGTATAGTTATAATAGATTAGGACTCTAAAATGTCTAATAAAAAGTTTATCTTCATTTTTTTTCTTTAATATGCTTCTATATCTGCAGATCTCTTCAAAGTATTTATAATTTTGTTGAGTATAAAAATTTGATCCAGAAATTAAAAACATGGTGACCTCATCCTTGATTTGTTACCAGTCTTTATCCCCTTGAGAATTATTTTTTTATCTATCAAAATCTTCCAATAATTTTATCTCATGATTAAATTGTTTTTGTAATTAATTGTTTATATTAATTTTGTACTGACTATTTTTTTCTAATATTTTATTTTTGTTTTTAATTTCTGCATGTTGTATTCATTATTTAGTGGTATGCAAACATCTCTAACGTTATCAAGTAATATTTATTTCTACCAGTCATCTCTGTTATATATAAATTATAATTTATAAAAACTTATTTTACCTATATTTTCCGCATTTATGCAATCTATAGTTTTTAATAAAAATGATTTTTTTACATAATTTGCTTTTTCGTTATGCTAGTTCTGCTATAAAGTCTTCATATTAACCTTTTTTGAATCTCTTGCTTTGTTATTGGTATTCTGTTATTTTTCACCCATATTTTTTATTGACCTTTTATTATTTTGTGCCATGTTTTTTGTATTAAGAAGATCATTATTTGTTATTATATTTCTGCTTGATTGTCAGTGAATTATAATTGGAAAATGATTATAAATCTTATGTTGGTTATTTGATTGACAGATCTACTGTCAGTGTATTAAATAATGAAAGTAGATTATTAAAGAAGAAGCAACAATTGGTCCTGTTGAATATGAGTACAGCAGTGGGGAATTAATGTTTTTGATTTTGGAAATGGGGGTTTGAACTAGAAGTGTGAATTTTAAGGCAGTCAGAAGAATCTATTAATTCAGCAAAAAAATATTTTTTACAGATTGAAAAGTTAAATCTAAGTGCTCGTGATCATGTAATAATTCACTCTTATTATATTCTTGCAAAATGCATAACAAATTTTAAAAATCTTCTCGTTAGCCAATTTAATCACTAGAGGCAAGTATGATCAAATTATTTGAATTGGGGGATGGGTAGTTGAATTCTATAAAATTGTATGATAACTTTTAAAATTTTTGAATATTTTTATGAAATTACAAGATAATGTTTAATTTTGATATTTTCTGTGTCTGTACATACAATTTTAAAATTGTTTTGTAAAAAATATTGTTTTATTTTTTATAAAATGTTTTTTTTTTTCATTCAGTTTTAATATATTTTTAATTTTTAAAAAAATATTATTCATCTGTTGAGGCAAAATAACATGATTTTATCTTGTTTGCCATAGTATTTTTTTTAAGTTTTATTTTCTGTTTTGCCAATATTATATAATCGAAAAATAACTTTTTACTTTATTTGTTGATTATAATAAGATTTAAAAAATAATGTTTTACTTTAGTTGTTGATTATAATATTTTAATTCTGAACATCATAGTTTGTTATAGGCCAAATAAAATATCTCATGGGATAGATGTGGCCCATAGGCCATAGTTTGACAATCCCTGCTACATAACATGGTACTGAGATGTTGAATCTGTGATGGGTAATAATCTAAAATATTAGCAAAGTGATAAGCAAGGACAGATTTGAGTTTAGATTTAAATTAGAAAAAACAGTTGACCTTATATTACTTGACACATTACTATGTACACTACATAACTATGGAATCAAGTGGTCTGTTCATGGACATGCAGTTTCTGAATATCTAAGAATTGCTTTTACATGTGGTTACTTTTATTGTTGGGTAAGATACATGTTTAATAACAAAGACATGATCTTAGATCATTGTGCACAAAGATGCTATCATTATCAGAAACCTTACTGAAAAATTATCCTTGTGAATCCATACTTAGTGAAAAAAATTGTTAAATGGTGTAATCATAAATATACGAAGACCGTATAGAGAAAAGCTTTCATAAAGTCTTTTTTAAAAAAATAGTATGAGCGTAGCCGACTTTTGACTACTACAAGTTGTAAACATAGCATAAATTGGAAAGTGGGAGTGGGTGTAGGTCTTCGTATATTTATGATTAAATTATTTTGAGTTAAAGCTTATATTTTTATAATTATGTTATGGTGTGTTTTTAAAGAGCAATTTAAATCACAGATTTCAAGACTAAGGTTTTGTAAACATGTCAAATAAAAATATTGTCTTATGAATTTTTCAACTCCGCAATATCATTTACTATATCAGTATATAAACTATCTATTGGATTACAAGCGAATAAGGAAAGAAATAAAAGATAGATTGAATTGTAAAAAATCTAATGAATTTGTACAGATAATAATGGTAATGAAGTTGCATAATTTAAACTACTCATGCAAGATTCATGATCACAAAACAAAATAAAAAGAAGTTGGAATTTATTCAATGATGAATATATAAATTAGATAATAATAAATACATATGATCAAAATTAAAGAATGCAGCAGCAACAATAACAAAGCTAAAAAAAGTATAGCAGATAACTATTTCTCTTGTTGAGAAAATATTATTTTAACACTTAAGTTTTTAATAGTCAGAATCTTTATAAGTCACACATGAAAAATGAAGTCATGACAATACAAACATGAAACATGACATTAGGATTGAAGATATGATTTCCAACCTTGGGTATATGTACTAACAGAAATACCAACCAGAACAAGTCATCTATGTTAATTTTAATGTAATGTAGTTTTTTTTAATGTAATCTACGTTGTATTTTTTTTTAATTCAGCATATTTTTGAGTTTTAATGTAAATATATCTGTTCACCTTACTATTTCATTTTTTTAGTCCTATTGTTGGATAAACATTTACAGTTGCAGTATATAATTTTAAAATAATCACTAAAATTGCAATTATTTTGATACTATAAAGGATTCACTTTGTAGAAATGGGCTATTAAGGAGAATGCAAGAAAACAAGAGATTGAAAACTATTTACTTAAGGAATAATAGAATTTACGATATTACCACTAGTGTAAAACTTTATTAAATCATGACAATAGTGGAGCTATGATCATAAATCAATTGAATATATTTACTATGATGCTTCTAAAATATTTCAGTACAAGAAATGATTAGTGGAGACATCACATCCCTACATAAGATAAGTTTCCAACTCATTAAAATAATATAGATATATATACAAGCCTATTAATATGTTTTTCATGTAAAGAAATATTCACATAATGTTCACTTAACATTTATAAGTTTTAGTTTTTCAATTTTGAACTTAAGCCTGAGTTTATTTATAAATACTTTTTTTTTTAAGAAAGAGAAAAAAAAATCAGGCTGATTTGAGTCACCTTATAATCTCTTGTAATAACAACCATACAATTCTTTAATAATATATATATATATATTGATTTATAATCTAGCTTACTAGGTGTCTTTAAAAAGACTTAAGAATATTAATTAAATGGATACAAAACAAGTGCAAAAAAAAAACAAAAACTATTGAATATGTAAAATAAAACTAGGACATACTAATTAAATAAAGTAAATTGAATCACATGCAAGCAGATTTTTAAAAATAAGTATTTAAAACAAGTTTTTAACAGATATGAAATAACAGTTAAAATCATATTAAACAAATAAATAGAAAAGTTGATTTACTTGAAATTTTCAATCCAGTGACCACTATAAGAAATATAAAAATTTGCCTAAATTAAGATTAAACATTTACTTAATTACTTACAGCAAATCTTACAATAACAACATTTTTTTTGGAATTAAATTATCTTACATTAAATAATCCTCAAGTTTAATTTGATAGCAAAAAGATTCATATAAATACATTCTTATTACTTTTTTTTATATAGTGTCTTCTAGTTATGATTTAAGAGTAACAATTCATTCTATTTCACTTCATTCTTGAGCCATCTATTGTAAGATTTAATACTTAATAGCCATTAGATTGCATAACTATATCCAGTTCCCCAGTCTTAGTGTTCATATATAGTGCCATAATCTAGTGCTCTTTGATTATTCAATCTTACTATAAATGACTGAAACAGAGCAAACTACTGCTCCTAATGTTGATTTGGAGTGAAAGAAGAGAAATTCATATGGTGCTTGGTTTTGGTCCTTTCGAAATTCAAAAGTGCAAAAAGCCATAGCTTTTATTCATTCAAATAATTTTTCACTAAAGTAAGAATATAAATAATTAATATTATTTCAGTACTAATATAATATCCAGTCTTTAATTGACATTCAGGGACAGCAAACACTACATTTATTACATTCTTCCACAATTCCCCAAAAGCAAAAACTTTCTCTCCATTAAGTTGCAGCAGTCCTCACTAATTAATATAAGACAGGTGATCTATAATTAATATTTTCAAAAATGCAGAAACTCAAAAATTTTTGCTTCTTATCATAAATCAATATTGATACTAACTTGCCTTTATTTTCTTAAAGAATATTACAAATTTTACATGAATAAATTTAATAATAACAATTTAAGTAAATTGTTGAAAATAATCTATTACAAAAATCTATAACAAGGTCAGCACAATAAAAGTACTTTTCAAATCAGGTGATGTGGTTAAACTCGTTATCGCGTTATTAATAACTGGTGCATAATCACATTGTTTATTCTGTGGAAAAAGTAATTGAACTTACAAAACTATCTTTCATAAGGCATATGGTCAGCCTGGAGCTATTAACCTATAGTTTTTTTTTTTTTCATATGTCATAGCATCGGCCGGGACGCGAACCCACAACCGTCTGCAACCAACTACTTGCTTGCAAGGCGGATGCGATGACCTCTCGGCTAACAACCCCTATAGTTCGAACTATATATATATATAGTGAATACATATTTGTAAATAAAAGTCTTGAGTATTGTAAGAAGTCTTTTTTAATTTGATGTGACATTTGGAAAGTTTGAGAGTAATTTAATTTAAGTATTTTTTTTCCCTTATCTCAAGGGAGGTAAATTAACTGAAGATTTTCTGAAAAGCTGTATAATAATTTTATTATTTTATCTGTATAGTAAACAAGTTTTTTTTTTCTCCAGCAATTTTTTATTTATTTGCTAAACATTTGCAACTTTGATATTACCATAATAAGCAAAACAAACCTTAACTAGTCAAACTCATGCTGAAAAGGGAACGAATTATTATTAATACATATATTTTTATAAAAATTAAAAATTAATTTAACTAGACAGTTAACTATTTCAGGTTACATAAAATTAATATGTTAATAAAATAGAAATATGCTATTAACAAATAAGTTAATTTATTAAAATGTAAATTTAAACTAATCATCATATGACTTTAACTGCACGAAATGTCTACCATTTAGTAACATAGACACCAGGGTGCATTCCCAAAGTAATTCTGAAAATGTTAGTCATTTCTTACATCAATATTGCAAACAGAAAGAATGCATATAATGAACTTATGGGAAGATAAGTGTAGAATAAGTAAATATACATAAAGTAGGTTTTTGCTTTTATTTTGGGATTGTCTACTTAAGATAAATTTAAAACTATGGATGATGGTATATAATAGAAGTAGGATAGAATATAAACAAATTTGAATTATTTAGATTAGAAAATATTGTGATGGTCAATATTTAGTTGGAAGGGAAGTCTTATTAGCTTAAAATTTTTAATTGCAATAAAGCAGAAGAGAGAAGCTTTGGTCCACTCTATTATATAAAATTTCCCATGAACAATTTTTAATTATTTTTCTTTCATTATGATGAATAATAACAAATAATCAGGGTTAATTTCTTCGGTGATCAAATACCAGTGAAGTCTCAAAATGGCAACCGAGAACAACATTCAATCCAATTGATCAAACTGAGAATTTGCTTTTCTGGAAATCAATCCAGAAATCTTTACCTTTTGGAACTTTTCTGAACTTTTTAGAGCATAATAACACTATCTGGTATTTACTGAAACATCTAATGCTTAAATTAATAGCAACATAAGAATATGGATGTTTTTAATGTCAGCATGTTGTTATTGTTATTATTATTGTGTTTAGTCTGGATTAATTATAAACACAAAAGTGTGTAAATAAGTTTCTAATATTATTTATTACTTAATATGAAAAATAAATAAATATACACTTGTATTGACAATATATTACAATGGCTATACTCCAGCTGCTAAGAAGTAACTGCAATTGCTCTTATAAGTTCCGTATCATTTCCAGCTGTACTATTATAGCTGACCTCATGCTAATGTTTGGTTCCAGCTTATCCATGAGAATGTTTATACAAATGTTTATACTGCCATTCAAGTTTGACAGTCATTCTTTGGAGAACATATATACTGCCACTCAAGTTTGACAGTAGTTCTCAGCAAAACATGTATGGAGAAAGTGAATTCTGTCCTTTGAACTTTGTCACAGTAGTTCTCGGTTAGCACCTGTACAGTCGGTCATTCAGCTATGTAACCATTGTTGGAGATTCTCTGACCTTACCTTCAAAAAGACTGATTATTTATTGCCAGATCCCCATCCTTAATGGAAACATTCAGATTTAGGAGCATCATTGTCTGTTGACCTGTTCTTGTCATTGGATATGCGTTATCTATCTATATACGGATAGATTCATGATGGTGAATGCTCACCCCAATCTAGATAAAATGGAATCTGACTAGTCCATTATTTGAAGCTAAGGTAATATATAACAATTATAATAAAAGAGATGGAAAGAAATAAAAAATGAATGAATTATTATTATTATAATCATCATCATATTGGTTTATTAGAGCAAAATTTAGTTTAAAATTTAATTACTAAATAAAAATATTACATATTCTACTAATTTATTACCATTTCAAATTATCACAAACTAATTTGAGAATTTAAATTTTTGCATGTTATTACAACTTACACTTAAATGTAAAACAATGATTGACTTTATGTATTGTATCTTTTATACATGATAGCAATCATGACTTTTTGATCATTCCAAATGGTTGGATCTTTAATGACCTAATTTCATTGAAAAAGCATATTTTAATTTTTGAGATTGATTGATCATGCATTAATTTTTAAAGAACACAATTGATTTATAAGATTCATGAAAGAGATCTTGTCATTCTGAATTTCTATATTTGTCCATATGACGCCAGATGCCAAGTATTAACAGATGATTATTATTATATTTAATACTTGTTTTACACCGTAATAAATCAGAAATATAAAACTTCTCCTTGATTTTTACGTGATAAGATTTTAATTACGATCATAGTGAAACACATATCTTCTACACCTGGTTAACACAAACATTTAAAGAGATGATAATGATGATGAAGCATCATCATTAAATAAAATTGAGTGGAATTTTATGAGGTCAGTATCTGTTGCTGCCCATCATATAATAGTCTCACATTCTCCAAATTACTTACAAAAGTAAAATACAATATCCCTGAACTTTAAACAAGTTCTCGAAACTATTTCTCTAAATACTTATGAACATTTTTCCAGTTAATAAACTATATTCCTACAATAGTTATTTTGTATTGAACCTTGTCTAATGAAGATTGTACTTGCTAATAATTTTATATATCTCTGATGATGTGTTGTATCTTCTCTCTATTGTAGATACATATGACACATATTTGAATATCCTTTGCTCTCATGATGGATGATAATTTTAGGCCACTCCAACTATTTGTCGACCATAAATTACCATTAGTATCACTATTTATCATCTATTTAAATCTTTAAATGTTTCTATGTAAAACAAAATATTGTATTTAAATTTTTAAAGCTATATTTTGATTATCTTGATAAATTTTAGACATATCTATATCTGCAGACAATATCTTAAATATAAATATATTTGTTTCTACAAACAATATTTCAGATTTAGATATCAACATCCCAACATTTATACTTTTAAAGCTAAGAAATGTGCTTGCATTGAAATAATTAAAATTATAAAATTGATCAAAAAGAAAATATACTAAATAATACAGCATAAATAAAGTGAACTTGTAAAATATTTATAACAAATTTATGAAATATTTATAACTATGGTTTAATTTTACTTTCTTTTTATCAGTTCATATAGGATAAGAATTCTATCTAGAAATAATATTTTTATTATAACTAGCTGCCCCATGGCTTCATTCATAATATCAGAAAATTACCAACGTTTGTAAATCAATTGAAGTACCATAAAGTAAAAATCCATAACCTAGTAAATACATTTTTTGAAATTTATATATATGAGGAATATAAAAAAAGGATACACAAATAAAGGATCATTAGTAACTTAAGCACAATATAACTGTCTTTAATTTAAGTATTCTTGAATTATTTCCTTTAGAGCTCTAATATTTATCCTGATTATTGATTACAAATTCTTATTGAAATATTTGAATCATACTGTAAGACTTATTGCTGATACTTACTATGGGCAGACAATCAATCCCTTAGATGCCGTTTTTCTAAATTACACTTTTAAAAATAGTAGCAGTGTGCATAATAAATCAACAATAAATTTACTACAATAGCTTAAATAATCCTTCAAATATATTTTTATTAGCTTTAAATATATATAAATTTGAATGTTTATTATTGAATAATTCCACAAATATTGCTCCTAGTACACATTTTTTTTAAGAATTGAAATTATTAGTTTTAGATTATCAAAAATTCCATAGAGGTCATCATTAGTATCCATACAGGTTTTCGATCAGATAGGCATATAGGAGATAGTTTATTTTTTGTTACACAACTTATGGATATGAGTAGGAATGCAGGTAGACAGTTATATATGGTTTTTATAAATATAGAGCAGGCATATGATACATTAAATAGAAATAGATTATGGGGAATTTGGGAATGGATTGGAGCTTTAGTGGATATTATTAAGAAATTATATGAAAATAATTACTATACATATCAATTAGGGAATATAGAATCAGTTAAAATTAAAAATGGGGTGGGACTAAGGTAAGTATGCCTTATGTCACCTATTTTATTTTTATTGTATTCGAGAGAAATGGAGAAAGCAATAGAAAGATTAGGAAGAAGGATAGAGATACCATTAATAGGTGGCAAGGGAGTATATATATTGTCGGGTCTTTTATTGGCAGATGATTTTTTTTTGTGCAGAAAGAAGGTAAGATATGGAAGTTATGCTGAGGGCATGTGCAAAGGTGGGGAAAGAGATGGGGATTAAATTTAGTGAAGAAAAATCAAAAGTAATAATGATTAATACTGGGGAGAGAGAAGACAAAGAATTTTTATTGGGAGATATAAAGTGTGGTGAATAGATATAACTATTTGGGAATTGTCCTAAGTAATCAGAGAAATTGCTTGGATGAATGAAGCAAAGAAAAGAAAGGAATTGATAAAGAAATTAACAGTATTTTCATATAATAAATATGATGTAGCTAGAATTGTATGGAAGGGAGTGGCAGTAGCAGGGTTAACATATGGTAACAATGCATTATGTGTTAGTAAAGAGTATTAGATTATTTAGAAAAAATACAAAAAGAAGTAGGAAGACATGCATTAAATGTAGAAGTGTGGATGGCAAAGAAAGCAATTCAAGAAGAAATGGGATGGTCAAGTTTTTATATGAGAGATGCAAAATGAAAATGTTCAGTAGATTGCAGTTTATGGATAATAAAAGAATAGCCAAAATCATATTTAATTGGGTTATGAATAAAGGACAGGCAACAAGATGGGTGAGAAAAGAAATGTGATATACAGAAGATTTGTACTGAAATGTTATGTCAGTAAACTTTTACAAAAGGTTGGGGTATGTTAGGAGAATTGTTGAGTGTTATAGTATTAAGGAATGGGATAGAAGAATAGATGCATTAATAAAGAATAGGGAGTTGGAGAGATGGAGAGCTAATATGGAGAGTAAAAGGAGTTTAAATATTTATAGAAGCAAACAGAATATTGGGTGCAAGTTAATTTAAGATAATTGCAAGCACAGTAGTTTACTGTTTAAGACTCTAACAGGATCTTTGGCAACAAGGGAATATACACATAAATAGAAAAATATGGGTGATTTAATCTGCAAGTTATATAAGGAAGGCATAGAAAATATTAGACATCTGTTAATTGAATGTAAATGCCTGAAATCAGAAAGGGTACAAATAATAAAGTTGTGGAAGAATAAATATAAACAAAGTGATTATACAGAAAGTGGCTTATTGGTTTTTATGCTGAGTTTGGGAAAAGACAAAGGTTATGTTGTAGAAATGGGATGGAGCATGATAGAGAAGAATGTGGGAAAGCTTAAGGTGGGGAATGGAAGGGGAAGTCAAACTGGCTAACAGATTTCTCTGGACATAGTTGCTGAGAGATTCCTGATTCTGTATAAGGAGAAGTCCCAGTGCATCACATCACAGCTTGCAATAAGAATTAATTTCAATAGCCTATGTAATTAATTCTCCATTAAAAAGAAAATCAAGCAAGATTCATCAAGATTGATACAATATTTGTTGAGTTATTAAGTAACAAACACATTTTCAAATTTATATACACAATAGATTAATTAATCGAATATTCATGATAAAGCAATCAGTGAATTTTAAAACTATTCTATGTTTTAATCCATTGAGAATAAAATCAAAAGATTCAAATGGTATTTTTCTCCTGAGGTGAGAATTTTGAACAATATTTAATCATAGTGTACCATAATTGTACAGTTTATTTCCACAATACTATGTTTATCCTTAATTGATAATATTTCTATTGTAAACTATTTTAAAATCCATTAACAGTGCTTAATATGAATAAGTAAAAGAAATCTGAAGATCCTATTTTATTCCAGTTGTCATCAAGATAACAATTTGAAACTTCTTACTAGCAAAATGGTTGTTGTTATAACTTTCTAGAAATTTAATGCTCATTAGTGTTATGCTCAACTTACCTTCAAGTAATGGACTTGTCCAGATTCAATTTTATCTTGATTAGATACAACATTCATCACTACAGACCAGTGTATATATTTACAGATAAATATAGGCAGCACAGATACAAAATAATAGGAGATTCTCAGTGAATCTGCTCCCACTAAGGAAGGAAACCTGGCTGAAAATTGGAAGTTCATTGTGGGATAAGATCAGATCACAAATAAATAAGTCAGTACTGAATGGCAGTATGTATATTTTTCTTAATATTGTAAAGCAGTGATGCACATTGAACTGGAAACTGCTAGATACTAAATTTCATTTGAGGCAAGTTGTCATAGTACAGCTGGAAGTGTTGCCATACCTGGACACAAGGCAAGGTGCAATGATAAAGCTGGAAGTGTTAGGCAAACCTACAAATAAGTACACCTGGAGTTTCTTGCTTCAATAGTTGCATGAGAATTAGATTTTATACCTAGAAAATATTATTAGATGAAAATGATTTTAACTTTACATAATTCAGCAGGAGTTATTAACTTTCACTTTTCAATATCAATAGTTATTGTATATATATAAATACATTTTTTATATACATTGAATAAATATTTAATCATACTAATCCATGCTTATTCTGGTTTTATGTAAACACAACAATTAGTTTCTTTTATAATACAAATACATATAAATAAGAATTCTACCAATAATTATTTAATAACTACTATTTTCTATTGCATTGTCAAATGTATACCATATAATAATCAATTGACGAAGCACTTTATTACTCTTACAATGCTTTATTATCCACCCTTTTCTTCAGTTAACAGTTTCGATTGCTCCAGCAATCTTCTTCAGAACCTTATATCTCCTAATCTCACTGTTACAACAATGAGATTAGGAGATATAAGGTTTTGAAGAAGATTGCTGGGGCAATCGAAACTGTTAACTGAAGGAAAGGGTGGATAATAAAGCATTGTAAGAGTAATAAAGTGTTTCATCAATTGATTATTACATGGTAATTATTTAATAATGAAGGATTAGAAAATAAATAAGTTTCTTACATTTACAATATTTTTTAAAAGTTTTAAATATTTAAATTAAAAGGTTGCCAAGGTTAAGTTAATCTTTTAAGAATGGAAAAGCTTCAGAAAATAAAGAAATGTTATTGATATCTTAAACAAAGCAGCTAAAAAAATTGAAATATTGTGGGTAAAGATTTGTATAATATGTTTAAATAATAAAGATGTAAAAGGCAATTGGAAAAATGCAGAAGTTGTGCTGATTTGTAAAAGATGTGAAAATAGAAATATCTGAAATTACACAGTTATCAGTCTTCTATCATTTTGGTACAAGATATTACTAACTTTATTTCAATTTGTCTACAATAAATTTTAAATTCAAATGAACCACAAAAACAAAAATTGAAAAGTGATTTTTGGATGGTGAGAAGTTATAAAAAGGAGCAATGATTGTGTAGATTATGAAAAAGGATTTGACTCGACAAGCATTTTTGTAGTGATTAAAGCTTGGAATATCAAGATATAGACCCAGGACATTGACCTTAAAAGATTAGCATTGATAATGATGTATAACAGGATCATTCCATATCTCCAAAACATTTTACAGCAGATCTCCACCTATCTTGTGAATAACATTTGTCTAATTCGCATGTTGTTATTAAATTAGTAATAATTGAAAGGTTGCTAGTCTTTCACATGCACTACAGTTGTTTCTCAGACAGCCAATTAGATTTTTAAACAGCTGTCTTTAAGAACGATCAGGCTTTTGACACACGGCAGATTTTGATAAGAAAAGGATGATACCAACCTTCTCTCAACTTAACTTTTATATATATAAAAGTTAAGTTGAGAGAAGGTTGTTATAAAAGTTAAGTTGAGAGAAGGTTGGTACATCCTTTTCTTATCAAAATCTCTCTCGTGTGTCAAAAGCCTGATCGTTCTTAAAGACAGCTGTTTAAAAATCTGATTGGCTGTTTGAGAAACAACTGTGGTACATGTGAAAGACTAGCAACCTTTCAATTATTATTATCTTGTGAATTAAAATAGAAAGACGATATCTTCACTTTGAAAATAAGCAAAGATTTATCAGTTATTTAGAAAACATTAGTAGATCAAATAAATGAAAATTGAGAATACAATTTAACTAACATGAAAAGAAAAAAAATTCAGAGTATTATTTTTATAAAAGAGAATTCAAAAATCACCAGACAAATTGACTTGATTAGTATTAATTTTCTTTCATGAATCATAACTATCGCACATATTCCTGCAATTACATTAGTTTCAAAGACTCTTTTAAAATAAAATCTGTGAGAAGTATTATTATACTATTTTTTTAATCACATTCAGACTACTAATTAAGGATCATGACAACCCTAATAAAATTTTAATTCTTCTTAAATTTTATTTTATGTTTTATTTAAAGTGATCTTTACAATTTTTAAATCAACAAGGTGTGCATAAATTAAAATGGTGACATTATCAAGTCCATCTCATATTTGTGGAACAAAATATTAGTAAGAGGATGTCTTCTATATTGTAGCTGCCCATAAAATAAATATTTTTACAACTGTATATGTTTTAACTTTCTAATTGTGAATATAACTTTGATTAATTTCTATAAAATTCTTTGGAATATTTAAAAGATTTTTGTTCACAAGCATAATCTGTCAGTAACTTTTAATCATCAATCTTTCATTTAATATCTGTAAATGTAAATATTGTTATCAAAGATATTTTCTGACATGAAAAGTTCTTTCTCACTGTAAGGTAAGTAATATGTGCTGTATGATTTGCACACTAATCCATATAGAGATATGGTGTGATAGGATTTCACACTTTGTCAAGATTGTTCTTTTGCATGGTAAAAATGTCTAACCATTATTGAGTATAATAAAATTAGTGAGAAATAATCATTGTATTATATATGACCAACATTTTATGAACTCTACAACATATTAGAAATTACCTTTTTAAAAAAAAAAAATGTTTATAGTTGTTTTATGCAGCCATGCTAATTATTTACTATTATTATTCCAATAATCTTTATAGTATATAATTTTTATAATATGATATATAAATAATATCAAAAATCACATTACCATTCTTATAAAACTTGTGCAGTTATTTTGCATCAGACAGTAATACTACACACATTTGGACTATTTTTATACTTTTTCAAAGAAACATTTTCTAAAATACTTTTAAAATTAACTTTCATTAAGTTTTTTAATTGGTTATAAGTTTAACATATTGAACAGTTTGAGAAAAAAAGAATTTGTTAACATTATACATGGATATTACCAGGATTTAATTGTATTAAATAGTCCAACAGAAGGAAAAGGGAATTGTATAAATGTTCATAATAATAATTATTAATATATCAAAAACACTCTTAAGATATACCTATACCATGTATCTATTGATATTCTTGATATATGTCCTTCAGTTAATATCCAGTATTACAAATGAGGGGGAAAGCAATGTGGCTTCATGTGGCACGATAGATATTAGGGGGAGCAAGTGCCTTATCTCTGTTTTTGATTTTAGATATCTGATTGTAAAACAGGGATTGCAATTCTTGGATGTGGGGTAAAACATAAATGACATCTCAGGACTCAAAGGTTGAACATGATGAAAATTGTGACTCTAATGGAGGGAAAGAGGCCACACTTCATACTATCTATGAGGTTGGTGATTGATGAAATATATGATTCAATGATTGATTCAATAATATTTATATATACAAGAAATGGACATTGGAATAAAAAGTAATGAATTGTTTCTTCTGAGTTATGATAGAGCAAGCAGATAGGGTCAATGTTAGCATATGCCATTCTTTGTAACAAATAATAATTAGTGAGTAGAGCATCTAAATTGCTTTTAATAAGGAAATTAGTTATTTGAGTTTTAGATGTCAGAATTTGAAATGATTTATTTATTGAGATTAAGCACAGACTGTGATTGAGATTAATTGGTAATATGAGTCATGTTATAGGCTTCCCAATAAATTATTTTCCCTTAAATGGAATGTTGATTCATGTCAAGATGAGCAGCAACATATTTGATAAGAGATTGAAAAAAACTTATAACCACTGGGTGGTGGCTTATCAGTAGGATAATGTAGACAAATTTTATAGCATGAGGTACATGAATACAAAATTAAATATTGAGTTAAATTATCTCTGAAAGAAAAAGGTAGGAATTGAGTGGTGTGAGAGGCCATTATCTTTGGCATGTCTCTTCTATGTTCTAATACTGATGACTATAGCTTTTTTATTCCAAATTAATTTGGAACAAGGTGAATTTTTTTTCCTCTTAAATGCATTGGTATACCTAATGATTAGCATATAGTATGTGATTTTTTGGAAAGATTAAGATGTTGATTAGACAGATTTTTGCATGAAGAGACAGGTAAGATTTGGACAGGGAGTTAATAATTTTTCAATAGATAAGAGCAGGATGTTCTGGATTGATATTCTCATGATGTTTATTGATTTATAGACAGGAAAGCCAAGAAAATTGTGTGGAGATTGAATAGAGGGAGACAAGACATTATTGCCAGAGAGTATATTCCATGTAGATGATTTATTAAGGTTATGGAGTTTAAAATGAACATTGTACCCTTCAAGAATTGAGATAAGTGATTGCAGATATTTCTTGGAGGGTAGGAAGATGATAAGATCGTCCATAAAAGTTATATGCTTGATAATCCTACTAATCATTTGGACATGAATGCCAAATAGTTTCTCTTCTATTTCAAGAAGGAACAGACTGAAGTGATGAAAAATAATGCATTCAATGGTAAGCTTGGAAAATAGAGTTTAAAAAATACTTAGAGTACGGTAGAAATGTCAAGAATACTTTTGCATAACGTTTACATGTAAATAAATATCAATAGTTCATAAGAAATTCGAGTCGAAAGAGCTGAACTACAATCTATTTCTCTCTGCAGTCAACTACTCTATCACAGCACCAGATCACGATAAGCCATTTAAACAGTTTTATAAGAATAGTGACGTGATTTTTTTTTATATTCTATACTAATTGTTTTCTGTTATCTAATGCTAATCTTTATAATCTCAATATGTGCAATTCTTTTTCATAAATATAATTCTTACTATTAAAATAAATATATTTGTCTTTTTAAGAACCTAATAAAAAGTTGGCTGATATGCTAATTTATTGTTTATGTCTAGAGTTGATAGTGCAGTAACCTGATTAATATCTTTTATCGAAGTTAAAAATTAAAAGTGCAATTAAACCTCTTTATTACGTTGTTATTTTTAGAATTCCATTCTGCAAATAGTAAATGTTTACTAAGAAAAAGGAAATCCATTTCCGTCTATTAATGTAAATAAAAGAAATAAAATTTCAATATTAGTTCCATAGGATACTGTAAATGGCTTTAAGCAGTTTTACTTCAGTGGTTTGTTTAGATTTTAGAAAATTTGAATTATGAAAAGAAAAGCAAATGATTTTTTTGGTTAATAGTATATACTTGAAAATTCCTTTTTTATTATTACTGTTTAAGGATTTTATTTATTCCTGCCACTATACATAATATCTACAATTATGAGTGATTAATATTATTTAGTTTGACTTTACAAAATAATTTTAAATATACAACCACACATTCTTGAACTCTATGAATAAAAAGATGTGATCCTCAAGATATATTTCATGCTGGACCAGCATTCTTCAGTTGGCCCAGGACACATTCTCTTAGCTTAATATATAATTAATAATTAATCAGTAATGTATTTATCTAAAGTGGGCGATGTTAAAAATGTGAGTGCAGGTACTTGTAGATTAAATTGAAAAAAAAAGTCATTTGACTGCAGCTAAAAATATTAAGACATTCACTCTAATATTTAGAGTGACATTGATATACTTATATGAATCTTTTACCAGTCTTTCATAATTATCAGCCTGAAGATAAGTGTTTTTGGATAGATTCTCAATTGGGAAAAGTGAAGGAAATTATCGGAAAATGAAGATGATGAATATGATCAGTTGACTGAAGTTTTAGGCTGTGCTTGCTCTTTTTCAAGAACATAGCTTGATAATTTGATTTTTATACTTCATCTCAACTTCCAAATTGTTTTTTATTCTTCTGCCTCAAGTTGACATTAACACTTGGAAACCATATATATATATATTTTCTATCTGCCCATTTCTAACTTTTAACATATAATATTAAAGTTACTTATAATATCTGTTTCCTATGCAGTTGGAAAGTATATTTTGAGATTGCTATGATTAAAAGCATCTCAACAACATTCTATATTACTTTTGTTGAATATAGATATAAGAAATAAAAAAGAAAGAAAGAAAGAAAATAAGACAAAATAGCATAAGTCAAAGGATAAAGAATCTCATTATGGAAAATTGTTAAAAAAGAAACAGTTAAACAATAGCGATTTTAATAAGATGCAAGATATGATCAAGAAATTAAAAAGATTATATTTAGCTACCAATTCAGATTTGCAATTGCTTTCTCATTATAAGCCCATGAGTACCTAAAGCTAATGATTTTATAATATTACAAATGCACCCATTGTGAATTAATTTTTAAATATTTTGATTAATTACTCTGGTAATTAAAGAGTTAATCTCTTTAACACCAACAAATTATTTGAAATAATTATAAATCACAAACTTTTTCCCATCTAAAAAAGAAACATTATTAGCAATGATTTTCAGCAAGTTACTTTATCCATATAAAATTAATTTTAAAAATGCATAATAATATACAGTGGAGTCATGAACTGTGCTATATATTTTTCGTGACCCCACCCCCTCAAGTACAAATGTATATAGGATATAATAGCCTATGTTTTGAAGATAAACATTGATTAGATTAGAAAATGTATATTGTTTATTGAACTGCTGCAAGTGTACACTACTTTTTATTACACATGTATAAAAGATCCTTATTTATATATACATATATAGTAAATTAAGTTTATAGTATAAATACAAAAATTTAAAAATAATAATGATATAGTTATTAATTGTAAATTAAAGTGGCACATTTACATATATTTTACTGACACATTTACATATATTTTACTGATTAAATGTTCACTCATGCATTCTTTGAAGTAATAAGAATAAGAGAAAAAACTAATCACTATTTTTATTTTTAAAATAAAGTAAATAGAAAAATGTTTATTTTCATTGCTATTAAATACATTCTGGTAGAGATTCTTTTTTTTCAATAACTATTTTCTCTTATAGAAATAAATATAGTGGTCTTATTATCAAGAAATCAGAATCCCTTTAATTGTTTTGACTTTTTTAAGTCAGTATCAACATTAAGTACATTCTAAAATTTTGTATTAGCATTACTCAGAAAATATTTAATTATGCAATTAAAAAAGAATAAAATTATATGCTTTTAACATAAACTGGAAAATTTTTATTTATAAATATAAGCATAAAAAGCACTGAGATAGAAGAGCAGGTACTGGCATATTATATTTTTTTTATTAATTTTACTTTTTTAAAAAAAAAATGTGATCAATTACAGTGCTCAGAAAAGGAAAAATGACTGCTTGAATAGTGTAAAATTTATGAATTTTAATAATTTTTTGACACTTGTGAGGTTTCAAGTAAACCAAGATGGCTTCCCATATTTTTGATAAATGTACAGTTTCAAGGGCCTATAATCTACCGAAGATGTGTTACTTGTTAAATCAAAATACAATTAATAAATCAATTATTAAATTTAAAATAAAATAAAAAATTCTGATCAATTTTATTAAGAAGCTTTATTTCAATTTTCTTTTTTAACTTATAATGTGAGAAGTGACAAGATGCTCTTAACATTGTTGTGTTTGATTCAATTATGCATGTTTGTTTATGTCGGCAGCTTTTTTTGGTATCCTGCTCTTCCAAAAAGTGTACATTAATTGTCATGATATGATTGTACATCGCCCACATGAATTAAGTGTAAATATTGTATTTATATCTTCTTTTTTTTTCATTTTTCTGTTAATCCTAAAAAAAAAAAAAAATAAACTGCAAATATTGTAATTAATTTTTTCACAATGATTTTTTTTAATAAGAGTAAGAAAATAAAATGTAAATATTAAATATGTTTCCTAGCAGGCCTTTTTTTGTAAACATTTTTGGGAGGCTTTATCAAAAATATGGGCTATCATCATGATTTGCTTAAAAAGTCACAAGTACCTATATTTTTTTGCTTGTTTATTTACAATTTTGTTTGTTTTCATTTTTCTTTGGTTAGTATACAATTGAAGTTATGTAATTAGATACAGCATAATAAGTGACTACACTATAATGCTTTCACTAATGTATTATTTTTTTTAATTGGTAACTGAAGATGTTTATCTTGGACCTAGATTGTATTGTACTTAGTGAGATATTTAAAAAGCCTGCTTTTTATGTTAAAGCTATTTTGCTTTTGTCTGTTATTTATTCACCTAATTTTTCTTAGTTGTTCAAATATTTGTAAAGAGCATTTCTTTCTTGGTTTATTTTTTGGGATAGATTGATCATTAAGAATGTTTTTTTTTTTTAAAAAAAAAAAAAAATTTTATTAACAAAGTTTGCATGGTTTCATGATACTGTTTTCATACATGGTATACTGCATGACTGATTACAAAAGTTCATAAGATCAAACGCTTGGTAGATCAATCCTGGACCAAGTCTCTTTGTATAACCATTCTGGTGCAAGCAGGCGGTCCCTGGCACTTATGCTCTTGACAAGACCTATAAAGGTCTCTGTGACTGAAGATCCTGAATGACGGAAAACACATTCACATCTGGTCAACCAGACTGCAAAGCTAAGGAAGACAGAGAATCGGATAAGAGAAAAAATTCCTGTCTTGATGGCATTCTGGATATTTAAGGCTTCTCCGATGTCAGATGTAACTTTCTCTGTGATGAAGTTTCTGATTTGGAAAAGAAATGGACAATTATAAAGTAAATGTTGGATGGTTTCATCGGCAGTATTACATAGCTGGCATTGAGGATTGATTTTGGTGAATCCTCTTTTCCATACTAAGAAATGGTTAGTGGGTAAGGATGAGATGTTGAGCTTTAAGATAAAATCTGTGTATTTTGGTTCAACAAACCTATGTTCAATGTGGTCAGGAAGGGCAGTCTGGTTTTGAAATCTGAGGTTATAGGCCTGCCAATAGGTTATTTTACCTTCAAAAGAGGTTTTAGATAGATTTATCAGCTTGGTGACATGTAACCAAATAATTGTGGCCCATCTGCTAGCAAGAGGTGGCGGTGTGTCTGTAGGTTCCACTGGAGTGGCTAGGTTTAGTTCTGGCTGTTTTAAGTGAATTGCACGTAGAACTGCAATTGCCTTCTGTAAATAGATTGTTGAAACAGAGTACAATCCATGTCCATTTAACTCTGGGCATTTGCATCTTATAGATGCTGATGGCAACAATCTTTCCACTCCACATGAGCTTTGAACACAGTGAGTTCATTGACGACTGAAATGCTTTAGTGGGTTTAATTATGGGAAGATAATAATTCAATCTCGGAAACACCAGCATGTTGAGAAGGGCTACTTTTCCCGGCAGGGAAAGAGAGATTCGGGATAAAGATCGAACCACTTTGCTAGTTTTTTCCGAGATGGAGTGTTGGATATCTTTTGCCATAGCAAGTCTGGACTTGGCCATAGGAAAACCGAGGAAGAGTTGCAGCTCAGCTGTAAAGACTGACGGAATCACTGAGCCAGTATTGATTTTCCCCATGGAGGACTTACTGTAGTTGATGTTCAGATTTAGTTTCTTTGAATATTTATCAATGATTTGTGTGAGTGTTGGAAGGTGAGTTTTATCGGGGAGGAAGATGGTGACATCATCAACATAGGTTATGTGTTGTACATGATGTTTCAGGGCTGGCATGAAAATTCCAGGGAGTCTGCGCTCAATCTCTCTGAGCATAGGATTTATATAGGTTATGAAGCAGAGAGTGGCGATCCCTGGGGAATGGAAAGATAAGGTCTGAAACCATTGGACAGTCTTCCATCCAGTGACGTAAAGATAGATCTGTTCAAAAGCAGATTACCAATAATTCTAGTATAGATGCCAGGGACTGATAATCAAGGAGAGTCTGGAGTAGGACGGTGGGTATAACAGAGTCAAAAGCCGAGGCAAAGTCAAGTTGAATAACTATAGGCTTGGATTTTTTGTGCAGTCTGATGTGTTCTACCAGAAGAAGAAAACGCTGTGCAGCATCCATGGTGGAAGAGCCCTTACGTGCAAATTGATATGGTGTGGTGTTGCTGCTACTTTTTTATGTTCTTAGACTTTTCTACTGTCATTCATTGTTAACCTCAGTATGATACTAGAATTATGATAAAATATTGTACTCTTTTTCAGTCTTATTTTTACTATACCTTTTATAACAATTTCACTATCTAATAGATTTTTTCAGAGTTGCAAACTTCTTAACCATAAAAATGTAAATATTTAGTAGAAAATCACAGCACTAGTGTTATAAATTACTATTAATGTCTGTGGATTGTTTAGTTATTATGCTAAGATCTCTAATTTGAGAGATCCTGGCAATAAGAAAATTGCCTTTATCATTGTTTTATCCAACTCACTATTTTAGTAGCTTCTCACTATATTTATATATTTAAAACTTAATCTCCAACCTATTTGCTTGAAACATATGAATAAAGTCATCTAAAGACACAAATGACCCATGATGCATTTCATGTGGAACTAGTACTCTTCACTTGGCTCTGTTCATAATATCTTGCACATATCTTCATATTAGTGATAATTATTAATATAAATATATTAAACATCACCCATATCAGATAAATATCTGATATGGGTGATGTTAAAGTTGTAAATATGGAATGTTTGACACTTGACAGTCAAAGTGTAATAATATATATTGTAATCAGTATGCAGATTGATATGAAAGATGAATTTAAATCTATATTCTAACTCACATTAAAGCTGTGTTTATGATTGAATAGGATTCTGAGTAAGAATTTAAATTTTTGATGATGATCAAATCATGTATTCTTTAATATTAAATTATTTGTGGCTAAGTTTTTTTCAAAGCACTGATTACTTTTCCTGATCATCATTTCACCCTTAAAGAATAAAGTAAATATTGTGAAAAAATCTAATCTGCTATGAATAGCATTTATGGAGATTCGTGGTCTGGTCATGGTATTAAGTGCCAGTTTTTGTCTAAAGAATTATCCTACAAGAATTGGTGTGAATCCTCTATATTACATTAAATCTCACTATTATAGTTCTGAGATCTATCTAATGGGAGCAAAGATCTTAATCCTGATCTTATAACTTATTAATTATGCTAACTTATTAATTACTCTAATAAACATTGAATGTGAAAATGAGAGTCATGTGACAATAAGTTACATTCAAACTTCTTACTTATTAAAGATCACATATAAATAATAACAAACATGAAAATCATACAACAGTCATATTACATCATGAATGAAATATAGAATTAGTATCCTGATCAGACACCTTTGTTAATATGACTACATTTTTTATTATTCACTTCTACATTTGGGGTTATAATCTAGAAGCATTACTTTCTTAATAGTATTTAACCAATGATTCTGATTCACATATTTTAACCAATAATAAATTTTTCCATATATTTTAACCAATAAATAAAATATAAATTTTAGAACTTAACTTTTCTCCCTCTTACCTCTATAACAAAATGATACTATTCTCTCCTCTGTCTCTTTTCCTATAATTTCAATATTGAGGAAAAATAAGTTTACAGCCTTTTTACACAATTATATTAGAAAAACATTCTTAATAGTATTATTTTGTATGGACATATATATGTGTGTATCAACATCCAAGTACCTATACTAACAAATATTGATTTCAGTATTCTTTCTGTTCTGGGATTGGCAACAGCTTTCCAAGTTTAATTCATATGATTACCTGAGTTATGTTTCAAATACAGTCAATTTTTAGTTTTTTCCAGATTACATCAATGCTGTTTAATTTAAAGATTATTTTATCAGTTTCTGGTCATCATTAAGTCAAGCAACACTCTGACAGACAATGTCAAGTAATAGACTGTTTTTATTTTATACTAGAGCCAAAACAGTCAGTTCTTCTCTCGTAAGGCAGATACACTTTTTTAATTACCCCAGCCAGACATATTGACCAAGTTAAAAGCACACACATGATTTATTATCATTTCAATTTAATTATAAGAACTTTTTTCACCCTGATGACTATCTTCTCTGATTCCACTACTAATCAGGTTCATTGCATAAAACAGCTAATATACATACTGAAATCATTTCTTTTTGTCCAATTTCTTTTGAGTTGCTTGCAGTTGGTTTCTTTTTTTAAAAAATAGCCAATATTTTTTTCTGCCTCAGCTTACTATGAATTAATTTAGTCTAATCTGATATTGTTTTTTTTTTCACCACTTTGTATAACTTATTTACATCTTGACTTCATAGTTTTGAAAAAATCTTGTTTTCCATAACTTAAATATTATCCCAACTAGCGGACTAATGTATTTTTTAAAATACATTTAAATCTTTTAACTTATTGTCCAGATTTTAATTATCCATTATTTATTTTTATTAGTTTTGTTTATTCTGAAAATATAATTACTATGTTAATTAATTCATTAAAGATCAGCCTTTTCAAGCTATTGTGCGTGCACTTTTACTATATCTTGTGTTGGGAATGAAAATATTCATTTATTATTAATACTCATAAAAAGTGCATGCACAATAGCTGGAAAAGGCTGATCTTTAATGTATTACAATTTATTAAACATAGCACTATAAAAATAAATGCTTATTTACATTTGTTAATTAATATTTTCCCAATAAATTTGATTTTTTTTTTTTATGTATAAGTTATTTCCATAACTTATACATGTCAGATATATTCAACATAAATTTTCTAATGAATTCTTACTATAAATAACTATTACCTTAGTCACTCCAAAGCCTTTAGTATTATATATATATATTGTACCGGGTCGAACCGCTGAAACCACCTACTTATACGTATATATAAGTTTTGGCCGGTTTCAAACTCCTTCATAATACATTTATAATCTTATAAAGGTTACGTGAACGAACCGGCATGTTCGAGCAAAATGGGAGATCTTATTGATAGCTTTAACTATCAACAATGGCCCATCTCGGCTGCTAGATTCAAACCCCTACTATCCAAATACTTTATTTGTTTCGGGGTAAACCCCGGGGCCCCAGCTAGTCTGAAGACTAACATATTTGGGCAGTAGGCTCATAATCCAGTGCTCAAAACAATTCCCTTAACTATCCCAGTCTAATTTTAATCAGTAATAAAATATTGGTACGAAGAGATTGATAAAAAGAATTGACCGACAGATAAAGTTTAAATTTAAAGACAATTTATTTTAATCAACATTAATTAAGTTTAAAGATAATTTACTAACTAACATAAACGCATTATAAACATTTTATAAATCCAATTTTAACACACGCACATTTTTAAATTAACACATGATAGTATATTTTATGAAAAAAGCAAAAATAATCTTTGACATTTTAAATTATCTCACATTCGCAAACATAATAATAAAGCATTTATAGCATTTGAAACTCACGCCCACATATCAATAGTTAATTTTATGTATGATAGAGTTCATATAATTTGAATCTTGAATATTTACGGATTACAGTGGTGACTACTACGTGTAAATGATAATAATAAAACATATACCTAGGATTTTTTTTCTTGTCGTTGGCTACTTCTGCTGCTTCTGATGGATTATATCTAACCGGTTAGATTTGGACGTTTCTTGAAGAGATTTTTATGCGAATCCATTTGTTTTATTTTGAAGACAGTTGAACGCTTGACGGAGGATTTCTGTGTTGTTATGCAGACATTATTTCTCAGGCAGGTTTTGATGATCTTGTTGGACTAAAAAGGCTGGAGCACAAGCGTATATTTCCAAAAGCTTTTCAGCACTGCATTTCTGTAAACTGACACTGCAAAACTAGACTGAATTGCAAACTCCAACTGAATGTCCGATAAAATCTAGCTATTTATATCTGTGAATTGTTTTCATTTTTATATCCTCCGGGAATAAGTGCAATAGGTGTTGTCGAAATTCCTTGATAACTAATCCTATGACAACGTGTTTTTTGATTGATTGTTTGATTAGTAGTAGCTATTTTAAAACGTGTTGTTTTCATATCTTTAATTAGTAGTCCACCACTGTGTTTTTAAATACATTTCATTTCAATATTTATTTATTTTTTTAATATTATTCTAACACGCATTTATCTTATTAATGAGCTAACATTTATTTCTATTTACCATCGCACATATATACACATTTATTCTACTAAACTGGAATGAAAAGAGATTTTTAACTTTTAATTTATAATAATAACACTCTTTCTTTTATAAACTCTTAGTTTGTTTTTTTTTTTTATAGGAAAACTCCCTCTCCCCTCTTTAAAGTAATTAATTGTAACTTTCAAATTCTTTTTTCCGAAAGATTTTGATAATAATTTTTATACAAAATTATTTTATATACATGTGCCAATTTGGCATTGGCACATTACACCCCCCTCCGTTTTAGAGTAAAATGCGTCATTTTTGACCATTTTATCTCTTGCAATTTTAATTGTTGACTATAAAGATTTATTAATTTTTTATTTTAGATAATTCCTACACATGTGTATACGTGCAGCATAATTCTACACCTACTAATATTCTAGATATCGAGTTATTACTGGACTTGCTTACAGGGAATCTATAATAAATAAATCCCTTTTTGCACGCATCATAAGGTGCCGCAGTGCCAAGAAAATAACCTAAAAGGATATCTGGATAAATACATTTAAGATACGCATCATGAGGTATCGTATTTACCGAATATTACCAGTGTATGTGCACGTATATACCCATGCATACTTACACACTCTTAATACACATTATATTGACTTTATATTTTTATTACTAATCTTATAATATTATTTGTAAATCGTTACGAACATCTTTATTTAACACATGTGTATACGTGCAGCATAATTCTACACCTACTAATATTCTAGATATCGAGTTATTACTGGACTTGCTTACAGGGAATCTATAGTAAATAAGTCTCTTTTTGCACTCAATCATAAGGTGCAGCAGTACCAAGAAAATAACCTAAAAGGATATCTGGATAAATACATTTAAGATACTCATCATAAGGTATCGTATTTACCGAATATTACCAGTGTATGTGCGCGTATATACACATGTATACTTACACACTCTTAATACACCTTAGATTGACTTTTATTTTTTTTATTAATAATCTTCCAACCTTATTTTTAAATTTACACGAACAATATTTTACACTATTCATTTATATTCCAGTATTATTTATAACCCTTAAGAAACATTATTTAAATAAGATTTTTAATCATTACGAACATTATTTTAAATATTAGTTTTACGATACTATACTCAGAAAAAAAAAACTGTTTTATTTTATTGCGATTCATTTATTATGCAAATATCTAACTTGATTTTATTCTAGAAATCCCGTTATCTTTTTCATTTATTTAATTCTACAATCATTTTCATTTTGCTGGTCTATTTTGATTTTACACATATTTTTTTTTTAGATCATTCTCCGCTATGTTCTAGACTTATGAGCTGGGATATCAATATCATCGATAAGACATAATCGAGGGTTTTGACATAAATCGTTTTATCATTGCTTTAACATTTTAAAAACTCTAAGATTGTTATTTATTTACTAAGATTAACTTTAATTTATCATCATTCATTTATTTTTAATTTATTATTTTAATTTTAAATAGAAGTTTCAGATTTAAATTTAACAAATTATTGACGTTAGAATAATCATATTGGAGTTCATTGTCCATTTCCGGTCCTTTTTGTTTATTTCCTTTACTATTCCGCCCGATTACTAACTTTTAAACTATGTCAGGTGGTTCCTTCTTTCTTTCTACTAACTGACTAACATAAATTATACTCCATATTCTCACTTCTATCTCTGGATTAAAATCTATTTTATTTTTAATTTAATACACTTTTACCTACGTAATTTAGATTTCTTTAAGGTTTTTATTTTTAAACAAGAAACAAAGCATTTATTTACTGTTATTTCTTAGGTTCAGCCCCAAACATTGGGTAAAGCCATTTATGCACCCCATGTTGGGCGCCATTTATGTACCGGGTCGAACCGCTGAAACCACCTTATACGTATATATAAGTTTTGGCCCGTTTCAAACTCCTTCATAATACATTTATAATCTTATAAAGGTTACGTGAACGAACCGGCACGTTCGAGCAAAATGGGAGATCTTATTGATAGCTTTAACTATCAACAATGGCCCATCTCGGCTGCTAGATTCAAACCCCTACTATCCAAATACTTTATTTGTTTCAAGGTAAACCCCGGGGCGCCAGCTAGTCTGAAGACTAACATATTCGGGCAGTAGGCTCATAATCCAGCGCTCGAAACAATTCCCTTAACTAGCCCAGTCTAATTTTAATCAGTAATAAAATATTGGTACGAAGAGATTGATAAAAAGAATTGACCGACAGATAAAGTTTAAATTTAAAGACAATTTATTTTAATCAACATTAATTAAGTTTAAAGATAATTTACTAACTAACATAAACGCATTATAAACATTTTATAAATCCAATTTTAACACACGCACATTTTTAAATTAACACATGATAGTATATTTTATGAAAAAAGCAAAAATAATCTTTGACATTTTAAATTATCTCACATTCGCAAACATAATAATAAAGCATTTATAGCATTTGAAACTCACGCACACATATCAATAGTTCATTTTATGTATGATAGAGTTCATATAATTTGAATCTTGAATATTTACGGATTACAGTGGTGACTACTATGTGTAAATGATAATAATGAAACATATACCTAGGATTTTTTTCTTGTCGTTGGCTACTTCTGCTGCTTCTGATGGATTATATCTAACCGGTTAGATTTGGACGTTTCTTGAAGAGATTTTTATGCGAATCCATTTGTTTTATTTTGAAGACAATTGAACGCTTGACCGAGGATTTCTGTGTTATGCAGACATTATTTCTCAGGCAGGTTTTGATGATCTTGTTGGACTAAAAAGGCTGGAGCACAAGCGTATATTTCCAAAAGCTTTTCAGCACTGCATTTCTGTAAACTGACACTGCAAAACTAAACTGAATTGCAAACTCCAACTGAATGTCCGATAAAATCTAGCTATTTATATCTGTGAATTGTTTTCATTTTTATATCCTCCGGGAATAAGTGCAATAGGTGTTGTTGAAATTCCTTGATAACTAATCCTATGACAACGTGTTTTTTGATTGATTGTTTGATTAGTAGTAGCTATTTTAAAACATGTTGTTTTCATATCTTTAATTAGTAGTCCACCACTGTGTTTTTAAATACATTTCATTTCAATATTTATTTATTTTTTAATATTATTCTAACACGCATTTATCTTATTAATGAGCTAACATTTATTTCTATTTACCATCGCACATATATACACATTTATTCTACTAAACTGGAATGAAAAGAGATTTTTAACTTTTAATTTATAATAATAACACTCTTTCTTTTATAAACTCTTAGTTTGTTTTTTTTTTTTATAGGAAAACTCCCTCTCCCCTCTTTAAAGTAATTAATTGTAACTTTCAAATTCTTTTTTCCGAAAGATTTTGATAATAATTTTTATACAAAATTATTTTATATACATGTGCCAATTTGGCATTGGCACAATATATATGTGGCATTTACATTTTTAAAATAACCAAACTCATTTTTGCAAATTAAAATTGTGTCTGTTTGCAAAAGCTAGCATTTTTTATAAAATAGAGAAGGGAATAAACTTTCAGCCCTGTACATTTCCTGATTTTACATGCACTTACCAATAAGCATATTTAAAAAGCATAAGTGAACCAATTATGCTTAGAGCTTATTATTATATAAGCCAACCTTTGTTCATTGTGCTGAAATCAAGACTTTAAAACCTATTGTTTTTCTGAAGGTTCGTGATGATGGTGTTCTAGCTGTATTTTTATATTGGACTATTTCCATCATCTAATATGTGTGTTGAATGTCTTTAGAAAAGTTTTAATTTTTAGTTAAATATTCCAAATGCATTCAACTGTTAGTAATATCACAGCAAACAGGTTAGTATATGCACCAACTGTTAGTAATATCACAGCAAACAAATGTTAATAATATCACAGCAAACAGGTTAGTATATGCACTAACTGTTAGTAATATCACAGCAAACAGGTTAGTATACGCACAACGTTTCGAGAGGTATTTTTCTCCCCTCTTCTTCAGGTGTTGCTGGCCTGACCAGTGACAGTACTAGCATGGGATTCGAACCTGGGTCCTTAGATTCTTGATTATTGAAATTTAAGGTAACGCTCTAACCAACTGAGCCATCCTGCCGAAGGCAACAGTATGTAGTAATTTCATATACTTATCTATGAGGTTCCTCCTGATTTCTCCACTTTTTTCTCAGAGCAAAGTTGATTAGTGATTTCCATACATTATGTATAGTCACACTAGGTTGGCTTATGGGATTTTTTGCCATTGTCATGTGAGCAGCTTCTTTAAATTTTCTTCTTTGTACCTTTTCTTCTTTATCCAATATTTTTGTATTTTCCCAATTGAACGTATGTTCATTGGTCCATACATGGTCTGCTACCTTAGACACATCTGTTTCCTCTCTTCTAATCATCAGTTTATGTTCTTGCAAGCGCTTTTGAATGGGACGGCTGGTCTCACCAATATATGTTCTTCCACATTCACATGGTATTTCATAGATGCAGTTTTTTCTTTGCAGCATTTCAAGTTTAGGCTTTGTAGATGTTAGAATTCCTCGTAGTGTGGTATGGCTCTGAAAAGCTGTTCTGATGTTATACTGATTGCAGATTTTCCTTAATTTGTCTGCTATTTTTGGAATGTATGGATACACTACAGTACCAATAATTGTCTTTTCTCTTGATGGTTCTTTTTGTTGTCTGTGTAATGTTTTCTTAATAACAGCTGATGGATAACCATTTTTCTTAAGAGTTTGTTCTATATAGATCTTTTCTTTTTCCAAATCACCAGTTTCTGAACAAACTTCTTTTGCTCTGTTCCACAGTGATAGTATAACTCCATGTTTTGTGTTTCTGGTGTGATTAGATGTATAGGCTAGGTATTTTCCTGTATGTGTAGGTTTTCGGTAAACTGTAGTTTTGATTTTGCCATGAGGGAGTCTTGTCACAAGAACATCTAAGAATGCCAATTTTTGTTCTTGTTCTGGTTCTATTGTAAATTTAATTGAAGGGGATGAGTCCCTGATATACAACTTGACAAATGAATTGTACAAACTTAGTCATTCTATAGCAGGAGAATGATAGAATCTCATTTTAAACCATAAGCAAATAGAAATAAATATTAAATTTTTAATTTACTGTTGGTGGTTAAACTGGGATTCTATCTCTTTCCTGCTATAGAATGAATATTTTTGTACAATTCATAGGTTAAAGCCCTGATATCAGCACAGTGAGCAAAGATTGGCTTATATAATGAAAAGTGGTTCACTTATGCTTTTTATACTGATGCTTATGGGTGAATATATGAAAAGTGTATGACCAAAGGTTTATTCCCTTTTTTATATTATATATATATAGTAAACCATCTTTGTGAATGTAAATTATAATGGTGTGTTTTGACATTTTTAAACCATTTTTCTTATTGAACTAAATGGTTATTTTAATTTCCCCAAACAGTATGCATTTGAGTGTACTATTTACTTCTTTTGCCCTTTCTCTTATTATTAATTTCTTTAACTATGTGAAGTATTTATTCACTGTAACTTTCATATCCTAGCTTCTTCTTATTTCTCTATTTAAATTAACCTACATTCTTCATCTGCTTACGATGCCATTTATGATCATCATGGTATGTACATATATATGTGTGTGCGAAGGTATCAATTTTTTTTTCTACTTTTAGCATATTTATGCAAAAGTAAAGATTACTAGGTGGTGGTCCTGATCAATATTATGCTACTCTGGAATTTAAAATTACTTGCATTTCAATAGCATTTCAGTTATTTTCTTTAATGCTATAGTGACTGTATTCAGTAGATGGGTCTGGATATAATTTTATAATAATAAAATATTCATTGAATTTCAAAATAAGCATTAAATGTTTTAACATGCTTTGAAGAAAGTAACTGACATACCAGCAAATAATTTTAACAATATGTGCCTACAAAATAATAAAACCATCCATCTAATGATCCTTTTTTCCAAAAATGACACTTCCATGAGTGATCTATGAATGGCTCTTAATAAGTATTTGTATATGCACATTTATTGGTAAGTGATGTTATTAACAATGATGATTATATTATGTTCTGACTGACCTACATAAGAAAAAAAGGTAGCTTACGCCACATGTGGCGTAAGTTACAACTACTGGGGGGGGGGAGTATTTTTTATACATATACACACAATTATCAAAGAGTTATATATAAAATTAGTGATAATACTTGAAAATTTTAATTAGGTATATTTAAAATATTATAATTGTTAATTTATGAGCATACTTTTTATGTATTTGCTAAGTGAATTTTAAATACTGGGCAAAATATTTTATATTAACAAAAAAAAGAAGTTTATTAATTAATGAATTAAAAGTTTTTCTGCTGATAACTAAATTATGGAAAAATATTCTGAGAAGAAAACTTTAAAAAAGTAGAGCTTTTTATTTTTGTTCTATAATGAATCAGTTAAAAGAAGGACTTTGTAAATAAGAAATGAGGTAGAGGATTTTTAATAATCCAGAAAGATTGTGCCTTGACAACATATATATTGTGAAGAAATATAGTTTAGATGTTAATAAGAGATCCTTTATTTGGATTAATACAACAGAAGTTCACAAGTGAATGTAATATGTGTGTAAAATGTCGTGGTTGTTTTTGGAAGTAATATTAAGCAGGGAAACTAAAGTTGCAAATCATTATTAACAATAAATACTGCAATATTATCTACAACTATATAACAGTTTGATATCATCATTGATTTACTGGAAATGGAAATCAATAATGTTATTACAGATCAGTTTAAAGAGAAGTGTTTGGTTACCAAGATGTATACTCAGATTTGAATATCGATATGTAATCAGATAAGTTTTTGTTTGTCAAGTTTTTACCATGTTAACCACATGATAAGTTACTACTATATTGGTCATAGAGGTGTTTATTAGAATATAACTGGGTTTAAATTGTTTGATTGTTGTTATGTTAACAAATTGTAGCAGTTCGATTACATGCCATATAGTAATCAATTTTCAATATCTGTTAGAGATTATGTCTTTATAATAATTATTCTGAATGTCGAATTATATAAATACAAAGCACAGATCACAATAAAAAATATATTTTCCTATGATTGATTGAGAATATAATAGTTATAGTTTTCCTTGATAAGATGAATATTAAAAAGAATGATGGTTAATGCTTGTTCAAACTATATTTGGCTAATTATATTTTGTTCACATCTCAGTTATAACAACATTATGGTAGATCTATTAAAAAAACTATAAAAATCTATAAGTGAATAAAAATCATCAAATAAATGGCATCATTAGAACATTAGTAGTATTGTAGAACAAAAAAAAGTAAGACATATAAAAAAATATAATCAATTAGAGTTTAAATTTAATTTGTTTGCTTAGTTGTATAATTTACAATAAGAAGAAAACAGTCATTGTATTAATTTCATATGTTAAAGAATAGTTTGTAGTATTATGCCAGTGATAGAATTGTAAACAAAATGAACACAACTTAGCATTATTAGTTCATGGAGTAAATGCAATCCTGTGAGTGTGATTGTTAGGATCCACTCTTTCTTATTTAAATTCATTGTAATCTTATATATATATATATATGTGTGTGTGTGTGTGTAAGTAATATATTAAATCTTTGATATTGTATTTGTGAGAAATTTTCTATTTTGATATGTTCTAGTAATAATTCATTGTATATGATATTATTCATGTTAAATATTTTTTTTAGAAACAAATTTGATAACTTCAAAGTGTCTCTCATCAAAGAACATTATGTTTATGCAAGGTGTGTCTGGCTTATGTAAAGGCTGTATTTTTTTTTAATTGATTGCTTTAACAATTTTTTTTAATTTAATGTAAATTAAACAAAAGGTTTTAATATTATAGAAGTAATGGGAGAAATGTAGCCAGTGAGAAAGGCCATCATTTTTGTAGTAGTTATTTGTAATTAGTTTCATTAACATTTTTTTTTTTAAGATTTAATGTAAATTAAACAAAAGATTTTAATATTATATAAATAAATGTGATAAATGTAACTGGCCTGAAACGCTGTCATTTTTGCAACTACTAATGGCAGAATTAGCATAAACTACGCAATATCAAATTACAATACTTCAATTATATGCTGACAAATAACCAAAACTAAATGTAAATACAGCACTAAAGCATCTATTTTTTTCCTCACTAAATATCAGATTTCAAACATGAATATATGTACTATAATCATATTTTCTTCATGATTTAAATACTATACCTATTCAGTTCTGTACTGTAATTAAAAGCATGTACTGATTTTTTTCCAAACATTCTTTATTAATGGCACAATTAATTCCTTGCAGAAAATATGCCTCATAATATAAAAAGTTGAATTACTTCCCTTGCATAAAATGTTTGTAATATAAATTATTGTTTAGTTAAGTATAGTTATTTATTAAGTTGTTGTTTTGTTTTTTTTTAACACTGTCAAATTCATCTTTTTTTGTAATTTGTTAAAGCAACCAGTTATACAGCATTGTGGAAAAACAAAATCATTCAAACAACAGACAAAATAGGGATTTTATATAAGAAATAGTAACAAAAAAAAATCATCAGTGAGAGTTTATTCTTGTTTTATACTTTTGCAAAAACATAATAATATTTAATTATAAATATATTCATCATAATGTTATGACTCCTAGTGCTACAAACACAAATAAAAAATAAAAATAAATTGAATAAATGGCATTTTATACTTTAGAAAATATGGAAACATGAATATACTTTATAGTAATTCATACATTCAATCTTGTATCATATCAGGATAAAACTGTTTTTAATTCAATTACTCATCAATTTATATACTTATACAATGTAGTATATATTTTGTGGCACAATGACAGAGCATCCACCTTTTATCCAGTTAACTTTCTCAAGCAAATTTGAAATTTTTCTCAATAGGTTTTTTTTTTTTTCCATGTGTCATAGCATCGGCCGGGAAACGAACCCGCTAACCTGGGACAACTGCTTATAAGGCAGCTGTGCTGATCTCTTGACCACCAACGCTTGACTGGGTTTGTTGTTTTTTTAGGCATGAGTACTTAGCTATTTTTAACTAGAAAGTAAAATAGAAAATTCTTCAATCCTCATTATCTGGAAATTGGCAGGTCTGATGAGTACTGTTTTTTACTTCACTGTTCCTCTATGAGGGGGCTGTAACTACTGGGCTGTTTAATGGTTATTTTACCTTTGTAATGTATATACAGGATATATGCTTAGATGTCTAATAGTGCAACAGTAGTGTTTCTTTATGTCAGGCCTATGACTGAACCAAATAAACTTGACAATTTTTCAATAGGTTTAGAATTTATTTTTCAGGTAGCTAATCCAGCTAGCGTTCTAATATTGAATGATAAATGGATATCTGTCTATTCCTGTCTAAGGGGGTAGAAGAAGAATGGAAAAAGTTCAAGCCATCACTATCTGGCGTTTATTAAACCTGATGAATACTGTCTTTTCCTTCACTATACTTCTGTGAAAGACCATTGGAAAGGCTTTTTTAATGCCTGTTTTATCTTTTACACACACATATATAGTACTTCTAAATTGAATTTTTTTTTTTTTTTTTAGTTTTATTTTTTTCAAATAAAAACTTTAGTATTAATTGAAATTAAATATTTCCTACATTAAAGAACTTTTTTACAAAATTATATCAATGATATATAAAGTATTTCCCCCCATTAACCATCTTAATGCATCGTTAGAAATTTCCCTCTAGTCTTAACCATAACCTGACTCTGGACTTGTTAATTAGAAAAACTGAGATTCATTACAGTTTAACAGAATTTCTTCAAAGCTTTAAAAAATGATTAAGAGTTATATGGTTATTATTATCCACAGGCGTTTATAAAATAGTCGTTAACCATGTGAGATATATCTCTGACGATTCTTAAAGCATTTATTTTATATAAACAGTATTAGTTATTTATTTACAATAAGTCTAAATTGTTATTAGTAATTTATTTATTTTTTAACTATAAAAAAACTGCCGATCTAAACAATATAGTAAAATCGTAATAAAAACTAAAGAAAGATCATAATTTTCAATTTTATTAAATAAGAATATAAAATAAATTATTTTTTAAAAAATAATTATTTCTTAAAATATAGGTTTACATCTATTTATATCTTATTGTATCTATGACTTGGAGTTTAAATCGAAATAACATCTAGGAAATATTTGAAATTTTATGCAAGCTTAAGTTTTCTCTTACCAATAGATTTCCCATCATCGGTTATTGGTAGCAAATAAATATGTACCTATCCCATAATCATATCCTCTAATCATCAGTTATTGGTAGCAAATAAATATGTACCTACTCCTAGATAAAGGAAAAGGAAGAAAGGAAAAGTATAGGTTTTCACAATCTGGAGTTTAAATAGCCTGATAACCTGCGATTGATTATTTGTTTTATCTATAAATATTTCATGGTTAAATTGATATTACATTAGCCTAATTTGTATTTAATTTTAGGGTAGAACTGAAATTATTTCAGGTTCTGATAAATTCTCAAATAATTTTAAGGTTTTGTTTAGATAGATGACTTGCAGCCCATATAATTGGCCATTGAATTTTCATTAGTAATTGTATATCCAACTTTTATTATCTGGAAGATAAATTGATATATGTAAAAGTCAAACTAGACCAAAAAAGAACTTAAAAATTATCTCCAATCTATAAATAATGTGTTTCACATTACTTATGGAGAATTGCTATAATAAATTCTCCTTTGTAAAGGTTTATATATAAATGCCATTATCTTCAGCAATTGTGACCATTTTGGGATAAATCTTTCTTACTCTCCATTATTAGAGCAGACTTTCATATCTTAATTATTTATGTTACATGTGATTTTCTTTTTACATCTTCAAAAATTCTTGGAATCCAATTAAGGACTTCTGATGTTTATTTGTTACCATATATTCTCAAATCATATTTATTTCAAATTTATTTCATCCTAATATATTCAATGATGTCATTGATCTCATATAGTTGTTTACTTCTGATTCTTCCTTGCTCATGCAAATTTCATTTTTCCATTCTTTTATTGTTATTCTGTTAAGCATTTAAATCTCATCTATGGTGATAGTAATATACTGTTCTTAAATGATATTTCTTTTCAGACATAGAGATCTATTTTCTTTTAATATTTTTCTTCCATAAAACAGTTCAAGATTAATCCTATGATAATTTAATTCATTATATTTCCATCTTTATTATTAATTCAGTTATATATAATGTTAAACTTCGTGCAATTTATTACCTTTATATATATTGTACCGGTCGAAAAACACACATCGATCCAACAAACCCCTGAATACAGGTAAAGTACCTCGAGTCCGACCATGTACAAGATAAATAAATCAGGTACATTGTGAATTCTGCCCTATTTACCTATATCCCCAGGTCAAAGATCTAATCAATAGCCTTTCTCGATGATACGATCGAATTCCTTTATTTTCACTGTGCTGGCAGCTGGGTCTTAAAGCATGAGATTCGATTTTATTATATTTAAATGAGAACTTGGGTGATTGGTTGATAGGTATGTTTAAAAATCAAAATTTATTTAAAATAAAAGTAAATAAAATGATTCGAGAACACTGGAAGTTTGTTTTAGTTATATATATATTTAAAATCATTGGACATTCTACATTAGTTATTTTACATTAGTTTAAACTCAAGCTCAAGAAAAACAAAAATACAATTTTTAAATTAACTTCATAATTATATGAGTTCCTGACGACTTTATTTTTATTAGCTGTCAGCATTGACGTTATTGACTTTGTACAATTTATTTTGTGAAGTTTATACATCTTTCATTTTGTTTACATTTATTCTCTTTTTTAAAATAGCAAAAATTATTTCATAATTAAATGACCATGGACTTCAAAATTCCCCGTGCACATTTATTACAAGCTTATAATATAGCGATAGGTTTAAACATCTGCCTAGCGCACATATATAAGAATGACTTAAAAAAAAACATTTCTATTGAAAAAGATATTAATTACATAGACGATTGTAGTAAGACTAATTTGACGTCTTACTCCATTAACATATATTATAAAAAAAAGATTTTTATTTATCTTTATAAAATTAATAATTTGGATTTTCAACAACTAATGTTTTATGACATTAGTGGACCTTGCTGACATAGCTTATAAATAAATTTAAAACTGTAAGCGATTATAATAAAAAAAATCTATCAATTAATTATCAAAGCAAACATGTCACTTTAGTTGGACTTACAACTAAAATCATACCTATAATGAAATATACCGTGAATTAGCCAAAACCAAACGATTTTAACTAATTACGCAAACGAACAAAACAGTCGATTACTCAGGTCGAAGATCCTTTCGGTAGAATCATATCCCTATGGCTTACGTATTAGATAGGCAAAATAAAAGCAAAATAATGTCGGGTTAATAAATATACGAATGCAAAATGGAGAGAAGAAACGTAAGTAAGAAAATACGAGCCAAATTACGGACACTCGTATGTCTATTCCAACGAAGAATAAAAGGAAAATCGATACGTCCACATGTCATGTCCATGTATCGATAGGAGATTGGAATTACAGAGAGTCCTCATATTCGCCTCTACGAATTCTGCTGACAAACCAACTCTATCTCAAACACGCTGTCCGTTTCACAGGCGTATGCGAAGAACGGAAGCTAACTCCAAATCACAAAATCTATGACCGTTTTAGGTCTGTTCATGAGACTCCAAGCATTCTTTATTAACCCGAGATCTTATAATTATTAAATAGGAATGAATTATAATTAAATAGCCTTAAAATGATCTAATACTGCATAGAGAACAACCTGCGTAAACAACTACTTTATATAAATATTTAACATAAAAAAAAACATACTTATAGAAATAAGGGAATTTAATTCTCGAAAAAATCCCCCCTTCCCTCTTTCCTAACTTACAAAAAATGCATGATAATTAACTGACGCTATCCAGCGGCGCTGTTACTAGGTCAAAAATCCATAGCATATTTTATTCTATTTTGAATTACAGAAATATAAAATTATAGAATCCCATTGTGGGAAATCTATAATAAATTTATTTGAAATTATGGTAGACTTGCTTAGAAACATATATACATATATTCGACATAACCTCACTCGCAAAAATAGATCAACTTACTTTACTTTTAAAATCAAATCGTTCTTTGTTAAATTCCCCTTTCCCTAATAAAACATAATTTGCTCTCTTAGCAAACTACGCTCTTTGGACCCCTGTGAGTGAAGTTTGTCAAAATAAAAAAATCAAAGCATGAAATAATCTCATGCTAAAAATTAATATAAAACAAATAAATAAATTCATATTCAATTAAAAATATTAGAAAATTGTTGTGAGCTTGAGTTATTAAAAGGAAAAAACATTATAAATAATTTAAAAGAACAGGTTAAAGAAACAGTTTAAAAAAAAGATTCTTAATAAACATTAACTTTTGACATTTTAAAGCTTTACGAAATTATATTTACATTCTAATAATACTTTGGTCAAATCTGGATGACTACCTTGGTGCTCCCCGGGATGAGTTCTGCGGGCGAACATTGATGGCTTATGGCAGTTGATGGCATGTTCTGGCAGCAGCATAACAAGATTTCGGGTCTCAGGAGGGAAAGGGCAGCGATTACCCTGTTTTACTCCTCGATCATCATAGCATGCTTTCTACAACTCTGTCTGTTCTCTGTCTAGTTCTCTGGTCACTCTCTGTCTGGTCTCTTTATTACTTCCTGCTGCCTCAGGTGATCTTTCAGAAAACAATAGAAATTGGTTTTTATTCTAATTTTAGAAAGTTTGTACCTCGATAAGGATCAATATATTTCAATATAATTTTATGTTAGGTTTTAATTTAGATAACAATGTAGAATCTCTACTAATTAATGAATAGAGATTCCACAGTGAATGGATTTTGGTAATTTATCAATGCTTTTACTTTAAACATTTATTTTAAACTTCTTATCGAGGTACAAATCTTTTCAAAAAGACCATCTTGGATTCTTGAACTAAAAATAAAGCATTTTAAACATATACAGTATATCTAAAATATATAAAAAAAATTCAAAGTTAATTATTCGAATTTTTTTCTTTTAATAATAAAATAGAATAAGTGTTAGTACAATTATGATCCAAAATAAATTATAGGATTTATTCAGGATAGTTAAAAATGTTTTTAAAAAATGTTTTTTTTAGAATAATAAAAAAAAGCAAATGTTAGTAAAATAAATAATTAGGTGGGTCAGACCGTGAAACGGCAAATCTGAATCAGATTTACCATTTCAATATATATATATATTTGAAAATTCATTAAGTATTATTATAGTAGTCTTTTTTTTTAAGCTTAACATTAGTTCTTTTTATTTTACTGATTTAATCTTAATGCTCTTGTAAAAGTTTCTGAAATTCTGAAACATTATTTGTGAAAACAAACTCATCATCTGCAAAATCTAAATGTCTTAAGTAATATATATTTATTTTCATAGTTTTTAAATTAATGCACAAATTCATTCTGTGAAACTGCTAGTAAAATTTCAAGAAATACAGTCATCTTCCATATGTCTTAAAAGAATTGAGCAAGGCAAATTCCTAATGTCCATTCTATAATGTTCTTATCACTGCACCTGTTATTACTATGTAATTATTCATATAGTATATGAACATGGATGGGCTGTTTATTAACATGCATAATTCATCATGATGAATTTGTTGGCTTTTTGCCTATAAGTTTAATATCAAAAACCATCATAGTCTTTCTTTTCAGTTGCCTGATAGCTCTTAAATGAAATTTCAACTGAGTTTTTTCGATAATTGAATGAATGGGTGTATGAGTGAATTTGTTTTTCTAATAGATATTTATAATCATGACAGATAAAAATAAATCATGATACAAGGAGGCTTTAAAGTGCCAGCTAAGGCAGCAATGGTGGCCAAAGGTGGAGGGTGCTATGCAGACCAAGGCTGCCATTTTATGATGACCTTTTATTTATATACTTACAACTGTGAAGGAAGATTTAAAAGTTACCAAGATAATTATAACTCGTCTACAGCAAACTTTGTATTTTAACCAACCAAAATAATAAGCTGGATTTAAAAATGGTTTTAGTATAGTGAATCATATCCAAGTATTGAGAGAACTTATATAAAGGAGCAATGAATATGAGTTGCTGTTATACTTTGGATTTGTAGATTATGAAAAGACATTTGATTCTATAAGCATTTCTTCAATGATTATACCATTTGATCATCAAGATATAGGCCCATGATATTGTCATATTTTGAAGAAAATTTATAGAAATACAACAATTAGATAGACTCCATATGTCCAAAACTTTTTATAGCAGTTTTACAAAAAGTATTTTGTGGATTAAAATGGGAGTAAAAAGTAATAATGTTATAGAGATTCAAGAAATGTTGGAAGAGTTATCAGATGAAAGTAGGAAAATAGAACTAAAGGTAAATGTTAAAAGACTAAAATAATGTTCAGTGGATTTTCTCAAAAAAAGAAAATGCAGCTTGACAATGAAGAATTAGAAGTAGTTAACAACTGCAAATAGATTATTGCTAAAGATGGAAATATAATTGATGAAATTAATCATAGAATTAAACTTAATTGGAGTGCTTTTGGTAAAAATAATATTAAAAATAAATGTGTCTATGTGATTGGAAAAGGGTTTTAATAAATGTGTTTTACCAGTTCTTATTTATGAATCTGAGACTTGGTTACTTAACAGAAGAGCAATGTTAGGAGTAACAATAAAGGATAGAAAATGAAATACATGGATGAGAGAACAAACATGTATTACTGACATCACTGAAGGAATTAGGAGACTGAAGTGGAGTTGGATTGAATATATAGCTAGAAGAAATGATAATAGATGAACAGTTGAAATCTTAAAGTGGATTCCAAAAGATTGTAAAAGATCTAGAAAGAGACCTAATGTATGATGGATGAATGAAATAAGAAAGTATGCTTTGGGTGATATGGAGAAAAGAGGTTAGAGATTGGAGAAGATGGATTGAACTTGAAGAAATCTTCATTCTGCAGTAGATTAATAATGGGTGAAAATGATGAAAAACTGATGATGTTAATTTTATTACTGTCTGCATGAAGTCTAATCACTACATTTTTATTTTGATAAATATTTTTGAGAATTTAACAGTAATTTAAATTTATGCCATTATGTTTTAAAGGTTTTTTTCAAAGCAAAAATACATACTAAATTAAATGCTTTTTTAATCTATAAATTTAAACTAAATGAAAGTTCAAACTACTTGATAATTTTTATAATTTTGATCAAGTCAAATATGACTTTCTTGTCATAACCACTTTATAATTTAGCTGTTTCTTTTGTTTGAATTGATAATAGTTAAACAAATCCACCTTCCTTCATTACCCTTACATTGCTTATTTTATTAAATCTCATCAATTTGACAATTTCAATTGACCAGCAATTTTCTTCAGAGCTAAAAGAAGATTGCTGATCAATTGAAGCTTTCAGATTGGTGAGGTTTAAAAAAATAAGCAATAATAAAGAAAAGTGGATAATTTTATCAATGCATATAAAATAATATACGGTGAAAGTTTAAATTGATCTGAAGTTTTTGTAAATAAGTTAGGCTATTTTGTGATGTTATTATTACTATCCCAATTTTGGGGTCTGTATATCTTTTTAATTATGAATATGGGAGTATGAATCCTTCCAAAAGCACTCAGCTTACTAAATTGTAGAATAACACAAATAATTTAGAAAACTTTTGAGTTTGAAATTTATATTTCTTATATATTATTCTACAATTTAATTTCCTAATGTATAATGTATTTCTATTAATAAACATATGTTATTCGATAGTTAGAATTGATATCTTAGAATCTTGTCTAAAAAAATTATAACTAAGTACATATAAGAATGTCATGTTGCTTAATTAAGTATAAAACCTTTTTTCATCATCGGTAAGTTTGAAAGAATAATAATCCTGAAATTTTAAATTTAAAAAGGTATACTATTCTACAATTCGTTTTCCTAATGTATACAATGTATTTCTATTATTAAGTATATATAATTCAATAGTTAAAATTGATATTTTAGAAGAAATGTGAGAATATATCTCGTAGACATCTTGATCTAAATTTGATTCTGAATAAAATTATAACTACATACATATTTCAATATCATAATGCTTAGTTGAGTACAAAGCCTTTTTTCATTATCAGTAAGTTTGAAACAATAACAAGTCTGAAAATTTAAACTTAAAAAATTCATCGGTTTGAAAAACAAAACAGTAATTCATTCAGAATAATGATATTGATGGTAATGATGGTGAACATATTAATAACAATATTATTAATGAGATATGTTGATTCCCAAGAAATATTCAAATAAATTCTTCTAACTATTAAATTAAGTTAATTATTTTATTGTAACTAATTTCATATTTAAACTCTTAATAAAACTTTAATTTTGGCAACAAAAAATAATAATAATAATAACACAAATTATGAAAAAAAAAACAATTAAGGAGCTGGTGATGATAATATTCACTAATATAACCAAATTACATGATAACTTACTAACAGCATTATTGTTCAATATTGAATTATCATTTTTGTTTTTACTAAAAATAAGAGAACATCTGAAAACATGACTGAAACACTACATTGAAACAGATTAAAAATTCAAAAATCCTATACTAATAAAAAAATTACTCAAAACGATGTTGAAAAATAATTTTCTTTTCCAAAGTTATTTTAATTCCCTATGTATCTTAGTTTAGTAGTTGTGGGAAATATTAAACAGTTTTGTGGAACACTTGGTTCCTGTTATAACTACAGACATGTTCAATAATCTATTTTTTTTTTGTTTTCAATTAATTAAAAGAAAAGAACGAACAAGAATCCTTAGTATTCAAAAATTAAAAGCTGAAATTGTAAGCTAATATTATATGAAAAGATGAAATGTTATGGATTTGAATCTATTTTCTTTCAATAAATATTTGACTTTTATTTTATTAATTCCAGAATATTAAAACTGAGTCTTTAGAAATGTCAGTAGCACTTGGAAGATATGATATGTCAGAGATACTCAACGAGTCATTAAAGTAGTTGAGATTATATCATCAAGATAAAATGTGCAGAAATAGATTGTAAAATATGAGAGTTATAGATCTTGAATAAAAACTCACCTTGTTTAATTCTGGTATTTTTAACATCGCATGAGCTTCAGAGTGACTAACCATTCAACTGTTATCATTTTTGAGACACTTAAGTTTGGAAGCTGCTTTTTGGACCAGTTTTTTTTTTTTTTGGACAACAGCCATGCAAAACTATATCATAATAACATTAAATTCATATAATTCTTAGCGCATAAAATGCACAAGTGTACAAGAGTAAAAAAAATTGATAAAAAATGATAAAATAAATATTTTAATTATGTAAATGATTTACAAAACTGACAATGAATTCTTTTTATTTACTGATGATGTAATAGATTATATTGTACTCTACTTATCTATTGTAGTGTATTCACCATGCAGAAACCACTCAGTCACTATTATTATAAAAATTGTTCTAGAGAATGATTATCTCTTTATCAATGACCAACAGGTAAATGTGTACAAGGTGGAATGACTATAACCTAAAGATTTATTCTATTTGATTATAGCCATGGCTAATGACAAGACTGAACTCTATATCAAGCACAAGTCATCTTGTAGCTCCAGTTATATTTCCTGATCATCATCCAACTCACATATATATTGTTATTCTATAGTAAAGTGTTTAATCTATTCTATTAGAAGTGCTAAAGCAAAATATATTTTACTGTTAGACGTTTAAATAAAATTATTGCTTGTCATATGAGAAATTTATGAAAAATGGTACGTTTAAGTAATAACAATTTATTTACAACAATAACAACAAAACCATAAACAATTAAACATCATTTATATTTACATAATCAATAAATCAAAATATATATGAGAAAAAAATATTTAGAATTGATCTGAGAAATCATTCAAGCATATATCGCTAATTTTCCCAAAACATGATTGATTTCCAATCCCAAGGTTGTTGTTGTTGTTATTATTGTTATTGTTGATGACGATGATGATGATAAATTTTTATGCCATTTAAAATTAATGTTTTAAATTATTTTATATCACATGACCTTACCCTTATAATAATAATACCGATGAGCTAATTTTTAATGTAAGAGGGAAATGAATCTTTTGCAAATATTTATTTATCATAAAGTCATTTAAAATAATCTTATCAAATTTTCCTTTAGTTTTATTTGTCCATTGAGCTCAACACATATATGCAATTTTTTATTTTTTATTTTTGTCCATGTTTAGTAAATTTGTCAATTTATCATTAAGGTCTCTAGTATTTCATGATTTCACATACACATAATAGAAGCTAGCAGATTCTTCTGACAAAATTTCATTTATGCTTAATAAATGTTCTAAGTTCCTCTTTCTTGGTACATTATTTTTTCTTTGACTTCTTTATTTTATATGTTATTGGTCTTTTATTACAGTATCACAAATAAATCTGATAATGGTAGAGAATTTAGGTTCCATACGGGCTATATTTTCAGAAAGATGAAGTAAGCACCCCAACTGGATTATCCCATCATGATAAATAAAATGAATAAAAATCATTTTACAGCTGCTAATTTCTGAGCAGTACAAAACTGGTAAAACAAACAGCCATGGCTTACAAGAACACTTCATTTTTTTTGTTGGTAGTATCTAGCAACATCAGAATTTCCATAACAACAATGGAATACTTTCACATTGTTTGTAAATAAACCTGCTTTTGCATTATTTTTTCTTATTAACATTCAATATTTTTTGCAAACAATTAATTCCATTTTCAAATCACATTTTAAAAATAATGATGAAACATAACTTTTTATTTTTTTACAGATTTTTTTTTTTTTTAAATTTGTTAACATATTATGATTTGTCTGTTTATTTTCAGAAGTTATATATATGATCTATGATAGAGATGTTACAATATATACCATTTAAAGTCATAATATGAAGTGGCATGAAAGAAAATATTTTTTCTTAATATTATTTTTATCATGCCATTAATTAAAATTATTGATTATTATTAAAATTGTATTGTAGCTGGGAATAGTTCATTTTTCTATCACATTGTTATGTTTACACCACCCACTTAAAATCTTTTATTTGTTAAGATACTATAATCAAATGATTATTCTTGATCATTGTTGGTGATCATCTATTCTTGCCTAATATCTTCTTAATATCATTTATTCCAACATTGCAATTTTTGAGGCTGTGTTATAGTTATATACATCTAACAGATATAAAAATAAAACAAAAATAATTACAAAGTACTTCATTATATTATTTTGTAGCTTAAAAGTAATATTATTTTAGTATCTGACTGTTGTCATGTGGTAAGTTTTTGTATCATTGAACACACTATTATTTTCTATAAAATTAGAATGGTTGCCTTTGATCAATTTTACTTTGACATTATTTATTTACGCATCTTTGTTATCCATACAAAGTATAATTAATTTTTTCAACTTTTTAAATATCATTCTAATTATGTATTTTTATTTTATTTAAAATATTAAAAAATACGATACTGTTGTTTTAATAATAAAAAAAAACATTGTCAGAAAAATTCATTATTATTATTAGATATTTTCAAGAATTTTATAAAAATTATGTAATTGTTTCTGACTTTTATTTTATTAAATTTAATTTATTATTGTTATTTTTAATTTTTTTTTTTTTTGTAGTTTTTATATTACTATTATTATTATAAACTTTATATATCTAAGTATTTTTGCCAATTTTTTTTAAGTTAATTGCATATATACATAGAAATAAATCTATTAATGCACTATAAAATGTAATAAATAGAATAAACCATAGTCTAAAACCTGAAAGAATATGATTCTTTTCTCATAGATAAAGTCTGTGTGATGTCATATTGCCATCAGCATTTATTTAATGGTCTATATCAGATAGTTAACAGAGCTTAAATTAAATAAAATAATAAATGAAAAAGTAAATCAAAAGAAAACATTCCTTCCAATAAAATACCCCCCCCCCCAATAATTTCTAAAAGCAGCTCAGTAAAACTAATTATATTACTGAAATTAAATGCAGTTAAAAAATTCAACATATTAAAATGTGTGTAAAATATGTTCAAAATTTATTATAATTGATTTTATCAATTGAAGTATAATATTTTCAAAATCTAGCTAATTAATAATAATTTAGCAATTCAGTTTTGAAGATTCATTTTGTAAAACTGAATTGGTGAACTTTTTTTATTGAATACATGCTCCATTAAGTGTGTAATTGTAGTAGACATACAAAGTAGCAATATGAAATAAATAAATATGATGTATAACCTTAATATATACATATATATTTATTTACAGTGATAGCCAAATAAAACTTTAAAAATATTTATTACTTTTCTCACTTTTGTTAATTATTTTTTATTTATAGTTTAAAGCAAGATATTTGTGATTAGTCTTTTTATCACAAGCACTATAGATGCGATTTAGTACAAAATTAGTACATTTGCAATACACAATAAAGTATATTAATAACTCTATACAATTTGGAAAATCACCTGAGGTATGCAAACTGCAATGATTCTGTAAACAAATATCAGAGTCATACTCCTCAAAAAATGATATTTGGTATTGTGCTGGGCACTCTACTAGTGACCACACACAAGGTGACTGTAGTTGAAGCTACAGTTCAGTTATAGATAATTACAATTATTAATTTACATAGCTATGATATAAACAGTATAAAATGGATCAAGTTGTCTGTGTGTATATTTCTTACCCACACACACTCAAAAATATTAACTCCCAAATTGTAAATTTACGCATAATATTATATGCATACAATATTTTTTGTTTTATTTTATTTTAATAAATGTAAATGTTCTACATTTATAATTTTATATCGTTTTTTTTTAATTTTTTCTGTAAAAAGTTGTTTACGTGTTGGAACGCGTTATAAAGGATAAATATATATATATAATAATTAAGAAGTAATTGTAAATGTTCCAACGCATCTGTACTTTATTTTTAAATCATAAGATTTGCTATGTTAATGCATTAAGAAAAGTCAGGTGGCCATTGTTTTATCAAATATAAAAATACACTAATGTATTAATGGCCATCCTGCTTTGTACTCTTATTTTTACAAACAAAAGAGTTTGAAGAATTTGGACACCAGTGCAGAGATAGAAAAATCTTGGTTTACTTGTTGTGTAGCTATTTTAAAAATATATTTATTGACATTATTAATCTTAATCCGCTAGTAATGTAAAGGCAAAAGAATTTTTTTTCTTTGTATTTAAATTTGAAACTGATGTTTATCAGTATGGTGGTCTGAGTCGCCCAGATAAAATTAAAGTAAAAAAAAAAAATATGAAACTAATTAAAGAAAAACATTCTTTAAAAGAAAAAGTATGCGAATTATTTTTGCATCAATTAGCCACCAAGATAAAATCTAGGGGCAATGATTCGAAGGGGGGGGTAACCAAATTGACTATGTAATGGAGGTTTTATATATACTGTTCACCAGGTGCAGAAAGGGAAGTGGTAGATATATTAAGAGTTCTTGTAGTCATATTATTCCAAGTTCTCTCAGATGTATTTTCTCCAGTCTTCCGAGGTATAGCCAGAGAGATTCTCAGAGTGATCTAAGCTTTTTAGTATATATTGCACGATTATTGCAGGCTGTTTAGCCTTATATTTTAGTCGCTGCAAATATTTCATGACTCAAAATGCTATGGAATATTGACCTAATAATTGAATGGTGATAGCTACAGTCAGTACAGAGGAGATTGGGGTTGCTGAAATCTTGCAGTGCTAACGAGCTCCTGTCACTTTCAGTTATATGCTGTGCTCATCTCATATCCAGGCTGCAATCTAGAAGACATGAACTGTTAAGAAAGAAGCATAGAGCTGAGTCTCTACTGAATTCATTTCTAATAAAGTAAATAACAGTGTTCGTCTGATTGCCACAGCATTAACAAACTCAAGATGAAGACCATTTCTACATCAAACAGTGAGATAATTATGGGGAAGAGGCCTGCTTCAGTGCACCCATCCAGCTCCATCCAAGCCATTGAAATGTAGCCACTTAGGTCCAACAGATATTGATGAATATCGCCTGACCAACATAGTGAAAAGGAAGAAGTCCTTGATGTTCTGGTGAACAGATATGTATAGAACATTCAGAGACCTCAAGTCCGGATGAAGTCTCACAACATCGGAGGATAAAATTTGTTTTAATCTCTTTTTTTTTTTTAAATATCACTTATATGTTTATATTATATAGCCTTAAGATGTTTAAAACCTAATTATGCCAAAGATCTAATTTATATTTCGGTAGTGCGTGTATGTTAAATCATTTATCCGCTAAATGCAAGATTCTTTAAGTTAGTCATTCTTCCACATTTAGCATAAATGTAATAATTTTAAAATACCATTAAACTGTGGAATGAATGCAGAAATTGAGCATACAGATATGACCGAATATTTAATGATCTCATATTACTTTTTATTTTGCCTAAAATATACGTTTGGGTATAGAACTCAGACCACTTCATCCAAAAACATTTTTATGAATTAAGGGAAAACGGATTAAATAATATTTTCTTTTATTTTGCAATTGGTGGTGGGATAATGGGGCTTAAGAAATGTTAATTGATGTTTGTAATAAATATTTTATAACATATTTTATTGTGAGTGTTATATTTATTTTCTTTCATTTCCTAAAATATAATAAAGTAAATATATTTTCGAGAGCAGCTTTAAAATTTCTTTTTATATAACCTGAGATAATAGGTCTGAGCATAGCATAATGGGATATGACTTTTTGGAACCTTAGAAAGTTGGTATATTATATGTTATGTAATGGGTTGGGTGTTGTATATCCTTCCAGTCGGGGATTTTCTCTGATGGGAGTGGCACATAAAGACGTGAATTATTCAGTCTTTCAAAGATATACAGCGGTTAACCTATTGATGTCCAATGGCATGGTAATGGAATAATCAACCATATTTCAATATATTGCCTAATTAATAATGTATTAATATAAATTAACATCTAGACTCTATTAAAATTATTATTGAGATCTCACCCTGATGTGGTACAATCACTTCATGCTTGATATGTATGCCAAAAGTTAGAATGGAGAGAGGTTTGCCCGGTACAGGAGGAATGTTATGTTGTAATTGCAAAAATAATTTTGTCTGAACTTGTATCCTCTACAATGAATCAAATGAGAAATGTTAGGCATTACATTGTTTGTTATTCCATATGATATTTAATTTTCATTTCATTTAGTATTATTTCCTTTTTAACAAATCTAATCATCAGTATTATCATATTACTCTTTTTTCAATATAACTTTTGGGACCTATTATATCTTGATTCAAATATTATATATGTATACCTGGGTCTCTTTTTACACGGACTTATTTAACATGATTTTGAAGTTACGCGATTCATGTTTCACCGAAAGTCGTACTCCGATAATGCGCTATTACTTTAAATAATAAATTTTGCACACTTCGTTATATTGAAAGTAATAGCACATTATTGGAATTTGACTTTCATCTTAGTAATTTCAATATTTTCAGTGCTTTATAATAGTAAGATTTTATGCAATAATGAAATTAAAATCATGATTTCCACATTTTATGTATACACACATTAAATTTTACAAGATTATAATGTAAATTTGTTCAAACATTGTGCGTGTTAATTTTGCATTTTAAATCACATTCTGTTTTTGCTTTTTAAAAAAGAACGTAATCAATTATTAATCATTTAGTGTCCACAACTTTATTTTTAAAAGGTGAGTAATAGCAGTGGGCACAATTAAATTTGACAATTAAAATCTGTTTTTAATTGTAATTAACAATTTAAAAATTACTTACGGCGACTTGAAATTAATGTGATGTAAAATGAAATTTGATTTTTAAACAGAATTGAAAATTAAAAAATTAAAGACAAAAATAAGAATTTAATTTTTAGTTGTTAGTTTTAATTAAATTTTTCCCAGCAGTGATGAATAAATGTTTTTTTATTATCATAAGTCTAAGTTCATAAACAATTAATAAAATCATCGTCTCAAAGATTAATTACTAATTATGTTGTCAACAGAAAACCATTAACACAACATGAGAGTGCAAAACGAACATGTTTTTCGGCAAATAGTGACAATAATTAAAACGTGTATTAAAAATGTAAATTACTGTACTGTAAATTATGCATAAAAATCTATTATTTTGAATAAAATTAAATATTATAGTTAAAAAAAGTTTGTCTTGTATTAATTTTTTTCAAATTTGAAATTTTTTATTAGTCATATTTTATTTCCTTATAATTTTAAAGTAATTTTACGTTGGTGCTTTGCTTTTACGCGAATTTTGAAAAATACAGACCGCATCCCCCCTTTTTCAATGTAAGTTACGTCTATTTTTGCGCGATTTTGTTTGCGCGTGTTTTCTGAGGAACCTATCTATCGCATAAAATGAGACCCAGGTGTATAGCCAAAATTGCTAAAATAGCATAGTCTACAATTTAATAGTGAATCCATTATATAGAAAATGGCTGTTAAGCAAGTAGCTATTTCTGTGATGTGCTGTTGTGTTTGACTTATAAGATAAAAGTATATCACTAGTGTAGGTAAATTTTAAAAAACATTTTTGAAAATAGAATTGTAAATAACTGCAAAATAAGATTAGCTATTTAGCACTAAAACTGCCAGCATTGTGTGGATTAATGCAATGGTTGATGTGCTAGAGTCAGTATTTAAAAATACATGGATTATATTCTTTCGGATATGGATTAATTCTCTACTGAGGAAAGAGAAAAAATTTTCAGTTTAGTTTATAAAGTGCTCAGTATTTTACATTATGCTTTAATAGTACATGGAGTTCCAAGCAATACATGATGTGATTGTCATTTATTGTTTATTAAATCTATCAGTCATTAAAGCCTAAAATAAATAAATCTTTCTGTTATGGATCCACTATCCGAATTCTATAACAATTAGGAGATTTAAAAGCTAAACTACTTGCAAACTTTTTCCTGTCTACAAATATGATTATAAATTGTTTGCAATTGTGATTTCATTTGTTCAAATTATTTAGTATAAAAAAATCATTTTTTATTGCTTTATAAAACAATTTTAGTTTAAATGACTAGTAAATCATTTTATTCATTAATTCAAAAATCCACTATTTCTTTTTATTCACTGTTTATGGAAGTTGATCTTATGCCTACGCAAAATAAGCTTTAAATTGCAGATTATAATTTATTAAGTTTTAAATTCGATCTTTATTGATAAAATAACTTTGGATATTACTAAATAGGAATGAAAAACAATATATACAACTTGATATATTTACATTTTTTTTTTTTTAGAATTAGAAAAAAATACCATACATTGTTAAACATGCAATATTTTAGTGAATATGTAACAGACAAGAAAGAAAAATATAGTTAGTACATCTCACTATAGATTAGAGTGCTGAGTACATGTGATCATTTATATTCTCTTAAATTTTGTATCTTTTGCAAAAAAGAGCAAAAGGGGGGGAGTTAGTTACTATTTTTGTTTCTATTTTTAATATATTCACAATACAATTTTTTTAAAAAAAAAAAACAACTATTAGCATTAATATTTATTTCAAATCTAGCATTTTTTTTAAAAAATTGATATATTTTTTATTAGATATAAATCAGAGGCTGTTTATCTATCAAACAGTATTTTACTGTTCTATTAATTAATTTTATTTATATTTTAATTTGTACTTTTAATTTTTAAAATATTTATATAATTGTCAAGCGTTGATAGCCGAGAGGTCATCGCAGCCGCCTTGCAAACAAGTAGTTGGTTGCAGACGGTTGTGGGTTCGCGTCCCGGCCGATGCTATGACATATATAAAAAAAATTATATAATTAACAAATACACATATATGTTTGTATTTAAATATCTTATTCTTCATGTCCATATATAAATGATATTTATATTGCACTATTTATGGAATCCATTTTAAAAACTTGTAATTAATAAATTCAAGTTTACTCTCGTAAGTATAATATAATACAAGCACATCTGAACGTTAGTTTTAATGAAATACCAATAAATTACTAAATTTCCCCCTTTAATATTTGGTCCTAACAAAATATTATAAATACGATAGTATTATCGGCTATGTTTCAATAAAATGATTCTTATTTATATATCTACATACATACTAATTCATTTAAATTATTTCCTAAAATTATATAGGTAATGTTTTTCTTAATTATATCATAAATAATAATTTTAATTAAAAAAGAGTCGATTTAACTTGAAAGAATGAGTGATTTCAACCAAATTTGTGCTTCTTGTTAAATAATTCAAAATAAATAATTACATTTGAAGTTTATTCCCCACAATTCATTCTGTTTTAAAACTTAAAACTAGCATAATTACAATAAAATATTTCATTAAATAAATTCAAAATTATTAATTTTAGTTTATACATAATAATCATTAATTCAAATATGAAAGGTATTAATAAAATAACAAATGACAAAAAATTACTATTAACTTTTAATAATCTTTTAGATGGATATCTAAAAAAAGAAAGTCCACTTTGAAATCTTTAAATTTCAAATAACTTTTGTATGATTAGAAAAAAGTCTGACTTTTTTTATTAGCATTTAGCAGGTTTCCATGGCAATTTGTAGCTACAATTTAAATATTCATTTCTTTTTACATATATTTATTGCAGAACTCCTGTATCAGATAAAATTCATAGTTTTAGTTCTATTATATAGAATCTTTGGTTTTCATATATATATAATTATCTTCAACAGACAGTCAAAGTTTATACAAATTGAGATTTATTTTGTCATGATCTTCTCGCATAGATAGTGGTTAGTTTATAGTTGATTACCTGCTTTCTGAGATCATTCTTATTAAAGTCACCTTTATGCCAAGGATGAACCTAGACAGTTCATTTAAGGAGTTATGTGCTATTTATATAGTTGTTTATAGTTCCTTTCTGACACACAGGAAAGATGATGAAGATGAGTAAGAATAATAAAGTGAATCTATTTATTTTACCAGATTATTATCCTAAATTTCTATCCACAAGATTATTAATCTCTTAATTACTAAGGAAAACTATTATATGAAATTTTTATTTCTGGAAACTAATGAAAGATTTACAACAAAAGAAATAATATATACACCAAAATATAGTTCACATTATATATAACAAAATTGCAATTATTGCATCCTGATTAATTAGTTTTTGGTAACCTAACAATACTATATAATTTATGTCTGATTTGTTAATTTTAATTATTTTATATCAAATCTTAATTAAATTAAATATATCTTGTTTAATTTTAGTTTGAATTAATTAAAACTAATTTAAACTAGTATATTTTTTCTTATAAAGGATTAAACTTTTTTGATTCTAAAAAACTTTTTTCTCATATTGAAACAGTAAGGTCTGCTTTGCAGATCTTCGTTTCACCTTTTCTCACCTACTTCCTACCCTCATACCTTAGTTTGAACCCCAATCTATCGTAGTGTGTCTGCAATACACTTATATACCGAAAATCCCGCCTAATTTTAAACCACGAGCACAATGCTCGTATTATATATATATAACTTATTCCCAAATAAAATAAAATATTATGAATTATGTATTTGTTCACATAATTTACATTTATTAAAAAGTAAGTTATATAAGTCGTAATTGCGCATACACTATGATATCCATTTTAAAACATATCAAAATTATAAATTGTTAGTTATTTTGTTTGAATCTGTTTGCGAATATATTACCGTCGTAATCTATTTTGATTTAAAATAAAATTCATTTAGTAAATATTCGTTTGGTAAATAGATTCAAATATTGCAATTTAAAAAGTAAAATCATTTCTTTAATTTAATAAAAGTTATTCCAAATATTTCTGTTAAAATAAATGAGGGACAATAGTTTAATTAGTAAATGTTGTATAAGTTTATCTAAAAACAGCAGATATCCACTTAAGGTTTTCTTTAATTAATAAAAGTAATTTTAATTAAATCTTGTTTGTAATTCGAATGTCGACAGGGAAAATAACAAAAGAAATTAATTTATGTTGAATTCCTTTAGACATTCCGATGATTTAATTACAGCTGATAAGTCCGATATTTTTGTAATGCTCCAGGGCAGTTCTATTGTTAAATTCCACTATAAAAAGGTTTTTCTTTTGTTCTCCAGTTAGTTAGTTGTTTTTTATTCTAATGTGTCTAAGAGAAATCATTCTGTGTTCTATTCTAATATTTTGCTAACCTTGACATGTCCGAGTAGAGGCGTTAAGATGGCTATGTCCCCTCGGAATAACCAGCCGCTGCTCCATACCATCGGAAGTTATCACCCGGACCCCGGAACTGCTGCTGCCAAAATATGAACATTCCAGATTTTGCTGCTGAATTATAAAACCTGCCAAACATCTACCTGCAAATGCGTCTCCAGAGGTAACCTAAATTAACCCAAGAGCTCTTGTGATTCCTAACTAACATGCTATAGCTATTTAAAATCGTTTTCCTTATACTTCACATCACTTCATTATGTATTTCTTTAATGTATTTAAATATACTCAACATTTTGCTCTCTATCCTTGGGTTAATATTTTCTATTTATAAAGCTTTCTTTTATTTTATTATGATAATGTGTCAGAATCGTCTTTGACCGAGTGAACTATTCCCTCTATTGAAAGTAAGACGCCGCTATTAAGGCATATTTTAAATTTATAATTTTCCAATTTTATTATCTTGCAAATCACTCGTTCGAGGGTGATTCTTTTCTTTAATATAATATAATCACATAGTTTAAAATCTACATGTTATTGATTTTAATCTAATATAAGAGTATGTGCAAAGTCAATGATTAAATGTGTCCCCTAATGCATGATTGCCTATATAAATCTATACTTACTTTTCAAACCCGCAAGCATGCATTTTCTTATTTTAATTACCGTGTTCTACTTTAATTATAAAGTTCATCATTGATGTCGAGAATGTGCGGACCCTTTTTAAATGAATTTCGGGGAATTTGATTGGGCATTTCTCTTAATCCAAGTAAAACCCATTCAGTATGTTTTATATACTCTAGTCTCGTATTGCTGGTACATGAATTGGTTGTTGAGACCACTTTGTTTTATTTTTCCAAGGATTCTTTACACAGCAAAGTCCGTTCTTTTCGCTCCACGCTTGCGGTTTCCAGGCAGAGGGTGTCCCAAATGACACCCCTGGGAATTAAACGCAATCATCACACGCTAAGTTTCGGCTGTTCGTCAAAATACTTTCCTACAGGTTAGCGGCGAGATGCCCTCCATAATTATTCCGGATCTTCAATATTGTTTTATTTTATATTTATTTTACAAAGCATCCGTGACTTAAACGTGTCACACCCTCCAACTTTAATAAATTCATTATCAGCAATACTGATCTCCCAATGCAACTCTATTATTATTATTCTTAAATAAATGCTTTGATCCCATTCCCACTTTGTTGCTTAGTAAGCTTTAGTCCGTGCTATTCTCGAAATCAATAAATATTTTAGAACACTTAATTTTCCAAATATTTTCTTAAACTTGTATAATTACTCAAAGCACCTCGCACATGTTCCTAGATCGTCAAGCACATTATCGTAATGCTATTAGCCCGAGGAATAGAATATATCACTTTGTTTTAAGACCCTTTGTCATTTATTGAAATATAATGCCAACAAGTATTTAATACGCGTCCCTGTCTTATATAAGCAGACAGTGGCGTTATATATATATTTCTATAAATAAATTGTGTGAAATTATTTAAAACTAAATTTGATCTCTTATTTTATTTGATTCCTATCACTGTCTCAGTCTATATATATATATTTTCTGCATTTCTTTTGTAAATCCATAGACGTTAATTAGCCACCCAAACTTCGTTTAGTATAGAGTCTTTTGTTTCTCCCTGACCACCAGGCACCGGTCAAAGGTTATACTAATAGTGGCACCAGATGTGTTATCACGTAGATGGCACTGTGAAATTTGGATTTAGATTCGAACTTAGTATATCTAGAAGGCAACCCCTCCTAGAATGTTCAGTTTTGTGTCTGGGGTTTGAATTCTACAGTGTGTTAGCGAGATAGACGATTCTGACCGTTACAATATTTAAAGAAACCTTTTTTTTTTTAATTAAAAAATTAAATTCTCTATCTAAAATAGTATGTGTGTTTATTATTTATATATGTATATTCACAAAATTTGATTCTATAGCATAAAAATCTTATTTTCTGAAACATTTAACTGGCTTTATTATCTTGCTAGGTTTAATTTTAATGTATAATATTAAATTAGCCTTCTCTCTTGCTGATTACAGGAAACATACATTAAATAGATACCCATATCTATTTTAATATATAATATGTTTTAAGATTAACTCATTGCAACTGTTTAAATATAATGGAATAACCTTCTAGTATCAGCAAATGGTAATATATTTTTTGTCATTTGCCGACATTAGAGAACTATTCAATTATATTTTAACAGTTGCAATGAATTAATATCAAGACACTACATATAAATATTTAGCGCATTATCAGAGTACGACTTTCGGTGAAACATGAATCACGTAACTTCAAAATCATGTTAAATAAGTCCGTGTAAAAAGAGACCCAGGTATACATGTATAATATTTGAGTCAAGATATAATAGGTCCCAAAAGTTATATCAAAAAAAGAGTAATATAAATATTTAGCGACAAAGAAGACACTGTGAAAGTATATCTGCTGAGAATACTACTCATTTGATAATCTGTACAAAAGTGCTCATTACCCTATTATTGTGATGTACACATGTTGCCATCTAGAGTTCTCTTAATAGTGTATAAATAACTAAATAAATAAAACAATTAAAGAACTTATATTTAATAAATATATTTGTTAGATTTATTACAGATTTCATGTTACTTGCATCAATTACTGTGTAAATTACATTCATGTATAAATGATAGTTTTTCTGTTAGAATGTCTTTTTTAAAGAAAAAAAATTATCAGATTTTATTACTACTTAACTACATAAGTTTTGGTAAAGGGCTGTTTGATAATCATTTGACCATCATCAGTGCAGTCTACTATTGATTTCCATCAAAGTTATTATAATATCTTACATTCAAAGGCTTTTTTTAAATATAATGAGCTTGAATTTGAAGATGTAATGGTTAGCATAAATATTATTATAGAACAAAAATAAACTATTTTTTAAAATTAATTTTAGCCTGCACATCTAACTTAAGTGCTAAATGAAAATATTCTTTAACTTTATTTATATTAAGTTCTTACAAAAATAATAAAAAATGTCATAACATTTGTCACTGTTAAATATGATCATTCTAACTTTAGGAAAGAAAAAAAACAAAGCTAGAAGGACAATTAAGAAAATGTTAAAAAGTTCGTTTTGCAAGTGCTACCCAAACAAGTCTTCATATCACATGCTGGTCTTTTAATCTGTTATATTTAACACCTTATGAAAAGGCATTTGATTCTATAAACATTTTTTCAATGATTAAAGCATTGGATTATCAAGGTATAGATCTAGGATACTGTCATATTCTGAAGAATATTTATAAAAATGCGATGACATAATGGTGCTAAAAAGATTAACATTGAGATGGGTGTATGTTAGGTGACTCCATATCTCCAAAACTTTTTATAGCAATGCTGCAATAAATATTTTGTGAATTAAAATTGGAATCTAAAGGAATAAAAGTAAATGGAGATTATTTAAGTCATCTAGATTTTGCAGATGATATAGTTGTTTTTGCAAATAATACTTTAGAGTTTCAAGAAATGTTGCAAGAGTTATTAGATGAAAGTAAGAAATTAAGACTAAAGTTAAATGTTAAAAAGATTAAAATAATGTTCAATGGATTTTCTCAAAAGAAGAAAATAAAAATTGATAATGACAAGTTAGAAGTAAACAACTACTTGATTGAAAAATAATGGATGAAATTAATCATAGAATTAAACTTGGTTGGAGAGCTTTTGATAGAAATAATATTAAAAGAAATATGCCTACATGTTTGAAAAGAAAGTTTTTTAGTAAATGTGTTTTACCAGTTCTTAGTTAAGGAACTGAGATTTGGATACTTTACAAAAGACTAATACAAAGACTTCAACCCTCTCAAAAAATATGGAGAGATGCATATTAGGAGTAACAAGAAGAGATTGAAAAGAAATACATGGGTGAGAGAACAGACCAGTGTTACTGACATCATTGAAAGAATTAAGAGACTGATAAGTTGGGTTGGACATATTGCTCAAAGAGATGATAATATACGACAGTTAAACTTTTAAGCTAGATTCCAGAGATTGCAAAAGACCCACGTGAGATTGATAGATGAAATAAGGAAAAGTGCTGGGTAGTGTAGAGATCAGAGAAGTTGAATTGAATCTGGAAAGACCTTCATCCTGCTGCGGATCAATAATGGTTGAGAATGAAGATGATTTGTTACCTTATTTGCTATCTGTTTTTTCCCTGTGAATATAATCAATATTACACATTTTAAAATTATCTGTGAAATAATATTTATAATAAAATAAGATCTGCCAGGAAAATCATTGATCAATGTGTGTTAAGACATTTGGTTTTTATATTTACTGTGATAGAATATTTGTGAACAGGAGACTTTCTACTATATATTTAGCCACACATTAGTATGCTAATTATATACCCAAATAAAATTGAACTAGTACACATCTGACAACTGGTAATGGAAAAAAACTGAGATCTTCATACTTTTGTGAAACACAATTTAAATACTACATGTTTTGGGAATATCAGATGTATACAAAAATGATAAAGTCCAGTTTTTTTTTTTTAAATACAGCTTTAATTACTATAAGAAGATGCACAATCATTTATTCAATAGGTTGTCATCATTATTTTATTTTTTGATACTATTCTTTGATTATGATGTAATACATATAAAGAATGTATGACCTAATATAGAATAAATTTTATAGAATAAAAATTATATTTGATGCAAAATGTTAATAAAAGTTTAATATTATACAACAGATTTTAATTAAAGCAGAGAAGATTAGAGCTCTGATGAAGACTATTGGACAGTCGAAACTGTAAGGAAAATAAAGAAGTTTTTTAAGAAAATTTATTTGCATTGAAGTGTATATGAAAGAAGTGTTATAAGCAATGTATATATTATACAACAGATAGGAATTAACAATATAACAGACACAGTTTCCTACAAAACAAGCTAAATAAATATATCATTGTTAGTAACTGAAACATACACAGATAAATAATACTGTCCCTCGAATTAGGAAAACAATATTAGCTAAATATGCTATTAAATTTTCCATCTGGCCATATGTGAGTGCTACATCCTGATTTCACGGTAGAAATAAAGTGTAGTTGCACAGAATGCATATGTATCAGTATAATACCCATACACATGTCATTCTGCTCAATGAATTATTTAATAAAAAAACTATTCTATTGCATTAGCAAGATATGTGTGCTACACATTGATTCAAAGGTTAAATCTGTATGTATATCACAATAACCTGTAAGAGTGTGAAAAGTGTTAGATTTTAAAACAGAAAATAAAGTTAAATAATTTTTAGATTAAAGTGTTTTTAAATTATGTATTTTTTAATTTATGAAATTAGAATTTTCATCTACAGTTTATATTTGTTGTTCATGCATTTCATAGAATTTTGTTAGAGCTCTCAAATATAGTTTATACTTTTCAGATCAGTTCTCTTGCTGGTTTTATATATTTGTTTTCCTTTTCTACTGTTTTTTTTAATAGTTATTCTTGGGTTTTCTGATTTCTCCATTATTTAATATTCTTGGGGAAGATAAAATATTGTAGCAGGTCAATTATTTTACAAGTTCACAATTTAGCAGTTACTGTCATTTTCTTTCACACACATTAGATGGATGCATTTCCTTTACATTTTTGCAGGGCATGGTTGAAGAAAGCAGTCATCCTAAAGAGAGTACCAAAGTCAGTTATCTCATTATATTTGTTCACTTTGATGGATATTGAGCTCTCAAGTACCATTATCTAGTATTGTGTTAGTAATGAATTATTATAGTCATATTTTTTATGCCATATTGCTATGTTTAATATCAACTAGATTTTTTTTACTTCTGTTTACTCTTATATTTTTGTATTTCTTGTATGATTGTCTGCCTTATACTTTTATATCTTTGCATTTTTTTTTATGATTGTCTGCCAATTTTAATGATTTGTATATTTTGATTATTGATTAATATATTCTGACTATTCATGATATTACATTGTATTTGTCTGAATGATAAAGTAGTTTGCTGAGCATTGTGTGTGTAAATATATGTCTGTGTTCTTGTGCTGTGTAAAAGATTTTTAAATAATCCATTTTAATATGCAAAGAATTTTCCTACAGTCCATTTTAAAAATAAAATGAAGAAGAAAATCTTACTCAGTAGGCATTCCAAATGCTAGGCAGTACTAGTTTGAGTGCTTTTAATTTTTGTTTTCCCCTCTGGCTAAACATATCCAAATATACATTTACTAAACAATATAGAATGTGTTAGTTGGATTGGTTATATGCCAGCTTTCTGAAAGAAAACTCTAAATTTGATCATAATATGAAAATTTTTATTCATTTAATTTGAACATATGTCTTAGACATGTCTAAAACATGGGTTGCCATTATATCATAAGATTTCTAATAGTAGATCTATATCTGTATATGATTGTGACGATGAAACAGAAAATAATTTTGTTTTATATTTATAATTTTATTAACATGTTAAACTTTCTATTTAAGATAAGGTTTTTTTAAGCTAATAATTACATAATTATAATTATAAGGTTAAAAGTTGTTATGTTAGTTTAGAGAAAATAGCAATAAGACAATATAACTACTGTGCTTGAAAAGGCAGCTTTTTTATAAGTACATTGCACAATGCTTTAATATAGATATGAGATTAGAATAATTAATAGAAGAATAAAAAGATTCCTTGCCACATAATGACGTTTAGAGATATTATTTTGAAATAATAAGAAGGAATCAGAAGTGAAATGTATAAATTAGTAAACAAACAGATATCACTGACTTTTTTTGAAAGTAAAAGAGGTTGAAATAAAACTGGACTGAATATATTTTTAGAAGTTATATCAGTAGACAATAACTAAAATTCTAATTTGGATCCTAAGAAGTTGTAAGATACCTAAAAAGTGACTGAGTACAAGCTTGATGGATGAGATAAAGTTTGTTGGAGTCATATGGAGAAGAAATCTTATAGTTCAGAGAAATTTGATTAAAGTCAGAGATATTTTCAACTTTCGATAGTTAGTTAGTTTAAAAATGATGATCATTTATTTTACTGTTTTTTGTAAAGTAGGATAATAAAAGAATTGACATGTTTATCTATTTGTATGATTATTTGCTTGTTTTTAGTATTAACCACAATATCTTTCAAATTATGTACAAATATTTTCTAGTGGTTAAATTTTAAAGAGAATTTTTAAAAAGAATTAAAAAATGATTGATATTCATTAAATCTATTATTGTCTTGTGATTTTTTTATACAATTAATATTTTTAAAATCTAGATAAATGTTTTAACTTTTTTTTTTCTTTCTTTTTTTTTTCAGAACCAGATTCTCTTTCTCCTGATGACTGATTGGCCATGTACAGAATTTTATTTTTAATTTAAAAAATAACTGGCAGATAAAATACTGTTGTTTGTAATACTTGAATAAATTACATTTTTAAAAAAATAAAGTATGATTGCTTAAGATTATTCTAAAATAATACATAAATACTATTCTAATATTAGTTTTTTATTAGATCATATAATATTTTAGCACTAGAATTAAACTGTAATTTGTGGATCATAAGCTCTAGACCCATTCTCTAACACTGCACTAAAAATCACTGAATACATGAATACTTTAATGGTAAAAAAGTTCTCTGTAGAAATGGAGACACTTTAAAAACATTAAATTTTAATTTATTTAATTTCACAAAAAAATTTATGGCAAACAAATTGTAAAAATATCTAACAAGTTATCTACATGTGTTTTTAAATATTACATACTTTTATATAGTTTGTAATTAATTAAAAAATAACAAAATGCATTCTATATTCTAAATTGCAATTTCTGACTGTTATATACTTTTTTTTTCTCATGTGTCATAGCATCAGCTGGGAAGCTAACCCGGGACAACTGCTTGGAAAGCAGCTGTCGCTGACCTCTCGACCACCAATGCTTGACTGTTATATAATTTTAACACAGTTGTAATATCAAAAAGCAACAGAAACAAATTGCATTCTATATTCTAAATTGTAATAATAACAACAATTAAACTTTTCTTTTCTTCATTAAAAATTGAGTTTCAATTGTATTTCACATACGGTTTATATATAAGGTTACAGTATTTCTTATTCTATATTAATTCCCACTCACTAAAAATAACCTGTACTAAGTGTATTACTTGGAAATCTGTTGGTTAAAAAGTTCCTTGTAAACATTTGGTTATCTGAATTGCCCATAAAATTGCATCTACTACTGTATGTAAATAAATCATTTTTTATAGTGTGATGTTTGTAAACTGTAATATTTAACACAGCATTACGCTGTTGCACATAACCCCACTGTTATAGGTTTGTTACTGAAGCTCTTAGAAAAATCCATCACCAAAAATATTATTTAACTTCTGATACATAAATTGTCTTTCTAATGTTTAATTTGTAATATTTCCCAAGATCTTAAAACCAATATCCATTTTCAAAAGTGGATTTGCAATCCAGTAATGCATTGTTCATTAGTCTATTTGTCAGTATTAACTAAAGTAACATGCATATCAAGCATATTATCACTATGCATGAAGCCTACATGTTATACTTTTGAAAGAAAAAAAATATTATAAATTTCTGTAGAAAAGATAGAATAATGTATTTTAACTCATTATTCAGAGTATTGTTGTAATATCAGAACAAAACAATATGATGCAAAACAAGTTTAAATATATGTGATTTTATTGAAAAAAGTAGCTACAATATGCCATAGATGTTATTATTCGAACTGTCAATGTCAATTCATATGAACTCAAAATACAGATTTTAGGAAGGCAAATAATTTGAAAAATGGAATTTTATAGATGAATTTCAGTTTCTGTTGTTGGGATATATTTATTTTCATAGACAGAATGCCAAAACTTACATAAAAATGAAAATAAAAGAAGTAATTAAATCTATTAAAGAAATAAAAAATGGTAAAACTGTTGGATTTGATACAGCATCTACATAATTTTTGAAAGAGTTGAGAGAGACTTCTGTGAAGGAAATTGTTGGACTGTGCAATATGATATATAATAATGCAGTTTGGCCTTAAGATTTCTAAAGGATTATAATTATTCAAATTGCTAAAAAGAGCGAAGGTGTTAATGTAATGAGTACAGGACAATAATTTTATTAGTTCATGCTTCAAAAATATTGCTGAGAGTTCTAAATCAAAGAAATTATGGTAAGATATAACATTCTATTGCAGAGGAAAAATTTGGTTTTCAGAGAGAGAAAAGTACAAAAGAATGCTATTAATGTTATCAAAATATTTGCGGAAATATATATTGAAAAATGAAAGTATTGATTTAGAAAAATCATTTGATAAAGAAATCTGGAATAATATACTCTTATTCCTCTCCTTTACTTTCTTTGCATTTCTTCATATACACTTTAATGCAAAAAAATGTTTTAAATAAAACTTCTTTATTTTCCTGACAGTTTCGACTATCCAGCAATCTTCATCAGAGCTTTCTCAAATTTCCTCTGCCTTTTGTGTCAGGAAAATAAAAAGCAGAGGAAGTTTGAGAAAGCTCTGATGAAGACTGCTGGACAGTCAAAACTGCCAGGAAAATAAAGAAGTTTTATTTTAAAATTTTTTTTGCATTAAAGTGTATATGAAAGAAGTTATTATAAGAAATATATATGAAATCTGGAATAAACTATTATCTTGAAAAACAGAGAATTATTATATAGAGAAAAATAATTGGCAATATGTATACTGGTCAAAGAATAAGAATCACACTACATAAGTTAGACAAAGATGCTGCAAGTTATACGTGTTTCCTAACAATAATATCCCTAAGTTTGTTTAACTGGGCATATATCTGGAGGCTAGTGGCACCTCATACTGAGCTACCTTATTTTAATCAACAACACAATATATATCTTATTCATTAATAAAATAGATTGAGAGACCAACATTTGATGCAAATTCTTATACATTACCCATGGTTTTCCTTTTATATTATTAATATGTTATAAGTTAATAATTACTAATTAGGTAAGAATAAATGTTGTATATGTTTCTTTCTTTAATAAATTTTATTTTATTTATTCACTTTTTTTATTTACTGGGGCTCCTACTCTATATTTATGTCCGTGGTCTTAAAATTCATAGGGCGGTGCTGTTTTCTATTGTCTATTTATGAGAATACTCCAGTTACATTAAAATTTCTGTTGGCGACATTATCTCATCAGTACCTTCTGTGCAAGGTCATTATATCCTCACTCACTGCTGCGCAGTTTTGAATATGTTATATCACTTCAAATCTGACTGGTGCAATAAACAAATATCTTGCTTATGATTTGCATGAAAGAAGAGTAGCATGCATTGATTTGTTTTTTTGTTGTTGTTTGAGGATGTGTATGGTGCCATTATTTATTAAAGACTTTATGCTCAATTGTTTTGTCATGAAGATATGTGTTTGAATGGATAGAGAAATTCAAAGAAGGTCACACAAATGTCAGCTATGAAGAAAGAGGCAGACATTTATCCATGTCCATTACTAGTGAACATTGAGTAAACTGATTCTGTTAAGTAGATGAATGATAATGGATTACGTAACAAATCATTTGAAAATCAACCATGGTTCTGCCTATTGAGTTTTGGTAATGTTAGTGCAAGATGAGTACTGACGGATTTGGACATCTGCAAACAAAATTTGGATGAATTCTCTAAGGAAGATGAATGTTTTTTTAAAAAAATCATTACTAGTTATGAGATATGGATTCATCACTTCAAGCCTGAGAGTAAACTGCAGTGTATGTAATGGAAACATCCTCAGTCACTGATCAACATAAATTCAAAAGTCAACTATCAGCTGGAAAGTTGATGCTTACAATTTCTGAAATTCTCAAGCGCCAGTATTGGAATGTTATCTGAAAAAAAAGTTCTACAATCAATAGTGTTTGTTATAGTGAGAAGTTCATTGAAGAGCTGAAGCGAAAAATTGTACCAATACAAAGGACTGCTGTCCAAGGGCATTGTATGATGATACCCATTAACTTATTGCTACTGACCACACTGTGATCTCCAAAATCTTCATTTTAAGGTGTTACAACATCTTTATACTCTTGATCTTTTCCTAGTGAACTATCGCCTTTTTGGATCCTTGAAAGAAGCCCTATGAGGGTGAAGATTCACATTTGATGAATAGGTGAAGACAACAGTGCTTTCATGACTTGTTTATCAGCCTAAAACATTTTTACTGAGGGAATATGATAGTATGTTGGCAGATTAACAAAGAGTATTATAAAGTAGGTAGATTATGTTGGAAAATGTAATTGTCTTTTATGAAAATTGATTAAAATAAATTATGTGAAATGGAAAAAACCCAAACATTTAGGAATAAGACTAGCAATTAAAATACACAATATACGTGGAGGAAGCAATAAACTAATGACTTAATATGTCTTATAATTCTGTTACATTAATATATTCTCTATTTACAATATATATATATATATTGAGATGCTTGGCTAATCTCAAAATTTAATGTTTGTTGGCTATGCAAACTTAATTTTAATTTGTTTTTATTTAAGTTGTACTTTTGGTGAGTGCCTTATTATGTACATAGCCACACACACTAATAGTAAAATATTTTTAAATTAGCTGTATATTTTTATGTAACTATTTTTGTTTTAAAAAAACTGAACTTTGTAACAAATTTTATTATCTTTCTGTTAAAAATTTTTTGAGGTAGGAGACAATACTTAATCTGTAAAATTTTATCTTGTACTAATTAAGAGTTTAACAAAATATATAGTTTCATTTCCTTTAAGATTATCTGTAAAATTCTTTAATTAAGGTAATTAATCTGGAATTTAGTAATTAATGTAAAAATATTGGCATATCCGGAAAAAATATTTTTAATTACTGATTTGCTGATTGAGGAGTTGCTTGACATTCCTGAGTATGACAAACAATAAGCGATGAAGCTTTATAAAAGACCAACTAAAAATTTATTAATTTATTTCATTCATTGCTATTTTAATTGATTCTATGTTAGTGACTTCATTAGATTCTACTTTATTCTGCTTGTGCCATGTTATAAGTGCCTGTTTGTAAAATGGGAATCACTCCAGTTACTGTATCTGAAGCCATATGTGGCTTTGCATCTCGAAGGATGAACTTCTCTCCAGTATAAATCTCTCTTTCAGGCAGCATACACTAAATTTGCATGCCAACTGACATCATGAACCAACCAACCTCATCAAAGAATTTGTTAGAACAAAGTATTTCTTAACAACTAAGCGACAAAGAAGACACTGTGAAAGTATATCTGCTGAGAATACTACTCATTTGATAATCTGTACAAAAGTGCTCATTACCCTATTATTGTGATGTACACATGTTGCCATCTAGAGTTCTCTTAATAGTGTATAAATAACTAAATAAATAAAACAATTAAAGGACTTATATTTAATAAATATATTTGTTAATTTGTGATAAATGGAGAGTGAATGGATGCTTTATTTTTTAAATTTTAAAATAAAATATTTTAATAGGTTTTGTCTAATGATAACAATTTCTTTATTAAAACTAGAGAAAAAGTTAATCATATTTTCATGAGTTAGTGTTTAAAAAAGATCAAAAGAAAAAGGCCATTTTGTGTTACTATAGCTACAAAAACAAATTCAGCAAGGAAAACGTACTTTCTTTTGCTTAAAATTTTATGTTTTATCTTACCTTACTTTTGCAAATAAATTCTGGATTTATGACAGGAAATATGTTATGTACTGTGAGTAGAAAATTTATTTAGGGGGGAAAGAACAAAAAACTTCTCATCATTTGATATGTTTATGATTCAAACAATGATCAATAACAAACTTATGCTTAACTGCCATGAAGCTATAAATCTTAAATTTACCATGGATTGTAATATCGACAATAGAAATGGTTGAATATTATTTAAGGATAAAAATGTTAATGGGGTCTTGCATTTGTGTTTATTATCATCAATATGCCAAGGAAGATGGGGTAGTGGAATCTAAGTTGAAATTATATATATGCTAAACTTAGTAACAGACGCTAAAATTATCTACATGAAATCAAATTTCACTTATTAATAATGGTTAATAGTTGCATAACGTTAAAATATTTATCAAAGACTTTTTTATTAATATTAATTATGAGATAATTTTGTCTTGTTATTTAATATAAGTTTAAACAATAGACCCATATAATTAAGACTTAAATCAGTTGTTAACTTACTAATTTTTTGAAAACAAATCAAAATAAAACAATATTCTATATAATTTATTTATTTATCATAAAAAGAAAGCATTACTTGATGTCCAAGATATAAAACAAAAAAAATATATGTAAAACATTAAAATTTTATTAGATTTATTTTTTGTGAGAAAGAATTTGCAATTAACTCTTTATGACTGTATATTTTAATAATTTTAATCATAGATCGTTTCCATTAATTGCAATATAGCAGAGGTAAATTATATGTTATATGATCTTAAATTGCAGTTGGGTAATAGAATTACATGCTTGGTCTTAGCCACCTTAATGAATTAATGTTTGCTTCAATAAATTTTATTACTATTAACATAAGTACTTTGATTTGCCTATTGCATAAATTATTATGTTATTTATAATTAAAATGTTTAAGTGTATATCCCATATGATATCTCATTGGCAAGTAAATCATTATTTATTGAATTTTATCTTTTTTGCTAAGCAGATGTATTTATTATTCACCCATTGGCACCTTGCTAGTTCATGAGTCCATTGTAGATGTAAATCCAAATTATAATGGGCCAATTTATGGATTAACTCATTTATTTTATTTATTAGGCTTTTTCAAAATATTTATTAAAAATACACAGTATCATGAACAATAAATTGACACTGTACATTATTAGTTTGTAAAAGGCGGATTAGACACAAGATTAATTAATTAATTAATTAGGAAATAATGCATAGATACTAGATCAAAGGTTTACAAACTGAAAGATAGACAATGATTAGCAAATGAAACTATAAAACTAGTTAACAGCCATGCTTGTTAACAATGCGGATAGACTATATTGCATAAATTCAATATTGACACAGAGGTGAGTAATCAGATGTATCAGCTTGTCAGTTAGTGATTCATTTATCCGTTATATTTTCTAGCTTGCTCACATACGAGAACATTTGTCCAACAAGGGAATATTGCTATTTATGAGACAATATTGCTTCATTAGCATTGTTCATATATGTTTTAGAATATTTTCCATTACACTATGGACTAACAATAAAACTTTATATGAACTATATACATAGGTAAGTCAGTGATCTAAGAATATATATAAATTTACTTTAATTAAATCTTATTTTATATTCATCTCGTATATAACTTTTTTTATATTTCAATTTATTAAATTTTTGTTTATTGGTCTTAGCCTTTTATATAGGTATAGTAGAAATCACTTAACAAAAATGTCATAGTTTTTTTAGAATTAATTACTATTTACAAAAAGGTTAATAGTGTTATTAGAAAGAATCGTAGAATAGATTATTTTTTTACCCCTTTCCCCTCTTGTCTTGTGAAATTTTCTGAGCAAAAGTAAAAGAATTCTTGTAAAGTCAGTTTTTTTTTTTTTTTTAAAAAAAGAGAAACTCAAGATTAATATATATTTTTTTAATTAATATCTCAGAACTCGACATATTTACCTTTTTCCCCCTTGATGTACATGGATATGTATATAATAATTTGTTTTATATATATGAACTTAAATTAATAAGTTTTATTTGTATCATATGTGCATAAAGAAAACAAAGATTATTGGCTTTGTGTGTGTGCATGCATATAAATGATCCCTTTTTAAACACCATGTAAAGATTTGTTTATCTGTTTGCCTTTTAGTTATATCTATTTAGCCTTACGTTCAGCTAAGTTTCTGCCCATGCTCATATATATTTTTCCATAACCTGTGTTTATTTACTGAGTGATTAATGGTCATGATTGCTGGCTGATCTCTCAGAGATTTCTTATGATCTCATGCTCTGTTTAGTATATCTTAATTATATATATATGATTAAACATTAATCTTATTTACTTAGATCGATGATGATTTTCCATCACCCCAGGTATGTCCATTCATTTCCTATCACCCTATCTAGATAAAGACCGCCTATGCTAAATTAATAAGATATGCTTTTTACAGAGATATATGCACACATCTGCCACTGTCAAGTATGTGAAGAGTTCTATTATAGTCATGCTCAATTATTTAATGAATCAAATTAATTCAAAGGGGAGAATTGAATCAATCAATTGACAAAAACAGTAACTACCTATTTAAAGGGTTTATACTAACTTTTAATATGATGAGCTAATTATAGTTCAAACCCATCTATTAATGTGAGATAATTAAATTTTTGTGTGTTTTGCTATTATTATTTCATTAATAAACTGTATTGTTGTTAGATTTGTCTTGCATTTTTTTACTGTTGTCTGCCCTACCAATTTTTTATTTTACCAAGAATTTCTTCTACTCTCCATGATCTAGTGGCAATAATTAATTTATATATAGGTGAATAGCTATATGGGCACTTAATGAATATACAGGTCAACCAAAAATAAACATTCTGGGTTAGAGAGGCCTAGTCGTACCCTCTGTTGATAAATATTCAGTGCAGGCTGTCCAGGGTAATATATATATATATATTCTATCTTATCATAGAGTTCGACAAATGTTCTGTACTTGACTATACATTACTATTATTTTCTATACTATTTATGGTCTAATATCTGATGTACTTATGGGATAGTAATTTCCTACTTCTTTTAAAATCTTTTCCTTTAGTCTATGCAGCTGGAGTCTTATAAAAATCCTAATAAATTTAGAGTGATCTGTTATAATTCCCTAGTCAACTTGATTATCTTCAGAAGCCAAGATTCCGAGAAGGAAAATGTTGCCTGTTACTTTTTTCTGCTGCTTCATAATATCTGCTAAACTCATCTAAAAATGAAGAAGAGAGCAATTCCTGTTCTGCTACAATTTATATTTTCCCATTCTTTTATTCTTTCTGGAATATTTCATCCAATGGAGTAGTTATAGACATTTTAAGATAATTATGAATTTAATATAGATTGACTTCTGTAAATTTAATTAATTTATATAGTTCACATCAATTAAATTTATTTTATTATCAGTATTTTTCTTTTGATAACAATAGATCTTTCATTTCTTGTCAAACTTATTTTTTACAAAGTATTTTAAAACTAAGAGTAATTAATTCAAAGTCTACTTTACTTTACTTTGGTTTTAATTTGCCAAAATATTTTCTCTTTAGTCTTAAATTTGTTCAGTACTACAAAGATTTAATCCTCTTTACTCCAGAAAACAGGTCACTAACATCACTATTTACACTCTTGCAATTTCTTTGATCTTCCCTGTTGTCTTTGGAGTCTCCATGATCTATATATGCCATTTTAGAAGTTGTTTTTCTGTTTGTTTGTTTGTGCTGAGTTTCAATTATCAGATTCTATACATTCTGTTTGATTTTTATTTACGTAATTACTTTATCTGATAATAACTTGACTACCACTTGTTTTTCACAATAGTTGTTTCATCCTCAATGATTACTTTGTAGTGGAACACTTTCTTTTATTTGCCATTGGCAAACATAATTTGAATGTCTCCAATATTCTTTTCTACTTATTAACTTGCGTCATTGCTATTTGTTTGGATATTTTTTCCATAATTATACCTTTTATCCATTTCTTTTTGAGCAAGTCATGTACCCAAACTTTTTCACCTGTTATGTATTTGTTTTCACTATTACCTTATTCTAATTATTTGTGCACTTTTGGAATTAACATTGTCAATTTAATTCAGAATTTTCTGCCCATCAACAGTTCCTGAGAGATTTTCAATAGCATGGAATATTAATGTAATATTGCAGCATAAGTATTTTTTTTTTGTTGAATGATGTTTTCAGCCAAACCATTTGACTCTAAATGGTATGGTGTTGTGCACATGTGTTCAGTGGCTGTCTTCATGAAGTAGTCAACTTTTTGTGCAGTAAATCCTGAGTTATCAGTAACAAGAACTCTGGCAATCCATGACATATATTTTTTTTGTTGTTTCTTTATCATTTGTATTCATTATGATGCAATACTCTGCCCATTTAGAGTATAAGAAACAACTTGTCATTAATGGGGTCTGTATGGGCTACATGAAGTCTTTACCAAGGTTTAGTTTCATTTAAACATACTAAGGTATGCTTTTTTTCATATTCACTTTAGATTGGCAAGCCATACATTTTTATTTTCCAATGTCCAATCTTATGTTTTTAACAAATTGTTTATCAAGTGTTTTGCCTCATTTATTTTTTTGTAAATGGGTTTTAACATGACTCCCCATTATCACCTTTCATACATACATGATTTAATGCCTATTAAGTCTGGATTTCAAGCATTTTACTTTTTTTTTAATCTGAAGTCATTTTATTTTGTGTTGCTTTCTGACATCCATAAATAAGTGAATTTATCTTCATGTATATTAATTTTTGAGTGTTAGTAATTTTCTTGTTTGTCTTATAAATTCCATATTTTGCTATCATCTGTTTATGTTGGAAAGCATGTGTTTGCTTCTATATTAGCTTGTGATTATTCCTTTTTTAATGGCCATCTCATACGTTAAATCTGATTCAGTTAAAAACTATTGTCGAGCCTGTCTTCTGATATACCTCAGAGCAGCTGATCAATGAATATTTTCATTTATAAAATCCTCATACCCACAACAAATTGCATTATATTCTTCAATTTCCTCACCTTTTCTTGCTTTCTCATTCTTAAATTTAAATTAGATGTGTGGTGAGACAGGCAAGGGCCACAATATTCATGTAACTTCCTTTTATTCCCTCCACATCTAGTAATACATGTTTATGTAATCTGTTTACTATCTTGATATCCCTCCTACATGAAAAACATGAGATCTGCTATCTTATGTTTATTTTTCTCAATTGCATTTAATTTTTAAAAGGTTGGCTATTCGGCAGCATTGTTTACATTGAAGCTCATATATAGGTTTGCCCAAATGATGCCACTTTTTTTTTATTATAATTATGCCAATTTTATTATACAATTAACATGGCTCATCCGAGATGATTTGAGTTTACTATGTCAAGGTTTAAAATTCTTATGCAATCGTAAAAATTTAACTATAGGTAGTTTTTTTGCCTATAACACCATTCAATATTTGACTATGGTAATTTTGCTATGTTCTAAACCAAATATTCTACAAGTAAGGCCAACAAAATATGTAATATAAATGAGGATGCAACAAACTTATTACTCAGTATATCTCTAATTCTATTAATTTAATGCATTCAATATTTACAATATATATAATACAAATAAAATGTCCATTAAAAAGCTATTGTAGTAACAAAAAATATAATGGTAATTAACTATTATATGCAGTTTTTCAATCTGCAGAAGTACTTTCGGTTAATTCCTTAACCCGCCTCAACTGCTATTAAATTCAAAAACAAAACAGAAGCAAACATCAAGTCAAAATCCCATGAATCCTAAATTTTAATATTAGCAGCTTGTCTAAAATGAATATAATTAATAGACAAGCTGCTTACATTAAAATTCAGAATTCATGGGATTTGAGTTAATGATGTTTTCTTCCATTTTATTTTTTGAATTTAATGGCAGTTGAAATGGGTTAAGGAATTAACTGAATACTTCTGTGGATTGAAAGACTATATAATAATTAATTACTGTTACATTTATTATTACAATATATATATATGTACACATACTCTAATCATATAATAGAATTTAGCAAATAAATTTCTGTACTTTATTATACCTAGTGTTATTTCCCATTCTATTTAGTGAAGATGAATTGCAGCTTATATACATCATAATAAGGTCAAGGGGGCTGTTTAATTCCCTAGTTGGCTTGATAATGTGTGGGAGCTGAGTTCCTGGTAAAAAAATTTACCCCTTGCTGTGTTTTCCACTGGTTCACATCATCTTCTAATCTAGTCTCAATGTAGAAAAAAGTTTTCTGTTCTGCTATAGTTTATATATCTTCCCATTCTTTCCAGAGTATTTCAGTCAATTAGACATCTCAAGTGGATTATCAATTTAATTACTTTAACTTTTGTAAAAAAAAATTTATTAGAAATATTTTTCTCTTGATAACAATAGATCTCTCATTCTTGTAAAATTTATTTTTATAAAACATTTTAAAACTAAGAATAAATAATTCAAAGTCTATTTTTACTTTACTTTGATTTTAATCTCCAAAATATTTACTCTCTCTTTAGTTTTAAATTTGTTCAATACTACATTTTGATTCACTTTCATAGAGATGTGATAAATAAATGTTTGAAGATTTGTGATAATGGCATTTTAGTATTATTTATTGGACTATTTCTATCATCTAACATTAAGAACTGAAAATTCTTCTAAAGACATTCAGTTCTTAATATTAAATGATGGAAATAGTCCAATAATTAATTAATGTTAATGATAGATAAATATTTAGATTGTGGAGAAGTTAATATTAGTGGTAGAATAGTAAAATATATAGATCTGCAAATGTTATGGCCCGTATAGTTGAGAATGAAAAGAATCTACAGAATATGTTGAATAAATTAGAAGAAATATATATGGAATGGAAATTAATGTTAAGAAGAACAAATATTTATTGATGGAAAGGAATTCAAATTAATATCAATGATAAAACAGGTGAGTGAATTTAGATACTTATATAGGTGGTTGGGTGAGAATGAAAGAAGTGAAGATGAAATTAAAAGGATAGCATTGGCACAGAAGTCATTTATTAAAAGAAAGAAAATGTACCAGTATAGTATGGTTCTCTATGCTCATTTTTCAATTCAGTTTCTGCTTTTACCTACTGTGTGCAATCACTGAAGATATACTATGAAAACTACTTGATAAATTGGACATTTTTTGGAAATTTGATTTTTGTAAAAATATAAATTAGTTATAAATTACATATTTAATTTTCTTATTTATCTTTCAAAATGGGCAAAAAAATAAGATTAACTGCAAATGTTGAGTTGTAAAGTATATATTTTTATAAAAAAAATTGCATTACTTAATCAATGGGATAAAATAGAAATTTTAATATCCTGAAAAAGACTAGAAAAAGATTCACAGTTTGCTGCTGTTTGTCAAGACATTCTCCAGTATATGTGATCCATATTTTGAGTTTGGCTTCAATTCATGAATGTTAAACTGACTGGTTATTTCTTCTAGTTATTAGATCAACATAATGCCTTTGACAGTTGATAGTCATAGGTCTATTTAACATTACTGTGGAAATGTTTTATTTTTCATTTATGAAATATGTGTAAATATTCAATTTTTCAACAAAGAATATTTTATTAGTAAAAGTACAAATATATTTATTTTTAGATTATAAAAATTTAAAAACTGTTATTTAAATACAGATAAATGTTGTAAAAATGCAAATCTATGTTCACTATTTACATATTTTAGATTATTTTGTAAAAATCTATGTTCCACTATTTATGTATTTAATTAAGTGTAAATATAAAGAACGCTTAATCTTCGGTTTATCAATTAGTTTTCATAAGTATGACTTTAGTGACTCTACACAGTGAATAAAGCAGAAATTTTAAAAAAAAAGTATGAAGAAGGAATTTTAAAAAAGATTCATTAAGACTATGGTTATGAAACATGGACAATCATTAAAAGAATTAGTAATACATTGGAAATCTTTGAAAGTGGACATAGAGAAGAATAAAAAAGTTGGATGAATAAAAATAACAAATGAAGTTGTGGAAAAGGTGAATGAAAAATAAAAGGATTTATTGAGGAAATAGAAAGAGAAATTGTATTGAAAATGCACCAAGACAAAAGAATAGTTAAATGAAGGATGATTGCGAAGAAATGGTAAAGGGAAACAAGAAGAGAAGACAAAAATTGACCTTGTTGAATAAGAAATGAAGTATGTGGAAATGAAGATCTGGGCAATAATCAGAACCGAGTACAGAAATGGATGAGTTGACTGTACGATTGCTGTCTGAACCTCCATAGGACAGAACATTAATCGATTAATTAATTGTCTTTAAATAATTAAATAGTTTTAAATGTTTAAATAAATTATCAGAAATTTTAAGTTTGTTAAAAGTGCATCTTTTTTGATATTTCGCAATAAATGTTTAATGCAAATTATTAATAATTACACATCAACATATCTAAGAAAATATTCTTACAATAAAAAAAAAATCAATACTTTGGAAAGCTTAATCGCTGAAGTAAATGAATGCTTTTAAAGTGTTCGATTTTGTTCATTTAAAAATTTCTATTCAAAAGAAATAGGTAAAAAAAAAAAAAGTTCCTCTGTATTTTCTTTCTTTTTAGTAGATTACATTTTCCAGTAAAGTATAATTATATCAATGTGATTATATTCAGTTTTAAAATACATCATGATATTATCTGAAAGAAAAAGAAGAAATGTTAAAAAAGACCTGCTAATTAATAGTTAAACACAAAAGTCAAAAATCAAGAGAATTTTATGGCTTTGTTATTGAAAAATGTTTCAAATAATAATGAAATAGCACGAAAAGAAATTATTAAACTTTTAGCAGTCACATTTTACAAGATAGCTTTGCTAATGACTTGGAAAAAAAAGTTTATAAGCAATGATCTGTGTGTGCATATATATATTAAAAGAATTATTGTTCCATGAATTGTAAAAAAATCCAAAATGAAGATTGATAGCAATAGAATCAAAAGTAAACTTAAAATTGGCTAGAATTAAAAATAAATTTAAAATAGCGAGAATTAATTAGATGCTCCAGGGTTATCTAATTAAACCCGGGAAAGATAAAAAAATATTTCAGATATCAAAAGAATTTCAAGGTATGCCGATTTTATTTTACAGATACTAGAGTAAGCTGATTAAATATAGCTAATGGGCTTAAGAGAACAGCATCTATCCTGAAGTATAGAATACTCCAGGAAAAAAACATGCATATAAACTATCGATGTAAAAGAGTAGACTTCTGCGTCACGGAGATCATCGGAAAACTGGGTTGAAGCAGTGGAAAAATTTTGTTCCCGGGAGCTGGTCATAAAGCCAAACTAGGAAACTAAAGAAATCCCCTCATCTTTTTTATTTTTAAGGCTCAAAGGTCGAATGATAATAAAGGTAGTATGGAATTATAATACTAACTGATGTGTAGTTTAGAGAAAGACTTTTTAAAGATAGTATAGAATTATAATGCTAGTCTATATGATGTCTAAAGAAAGATTAGATTAGCATGAAATTATAACACTAGCCTAAACCGATATGCATTAAGGAATAGATTATCAAAATTAGTACAGAATAATAATAGCTATATGTTGTTTAAAGAACATTAGAAAAATGAGTATGGAATTATAATAGTAGTCTTTTATGTCGTTTATACAAAGACTTTAAAAGTAGTATGAAATTTACTAGCTTATATGTATTAAAGAATGGACTATAAAATTAATATGGAAATTATTTAGAGAAAGAAAAACTGTACATTAATATAAAATGATAATATTTGTTTGTATACATTAGAGAATAGGCTGGAAAATTAGAATGGAATTATAAATTGTTTTACTTTGATTTACAAGTGTCAGACTTATTCCACTCACAACTTTAATACTATCCACTCTAGGTAAAACCATTAATAATTCTCACTAATCATTTATTAAACTAGAGATTATCCCTAGCCCTGATATAAACTTTCAACCTCAATTAACAATTAATATATCTTTTTAAATTAAACACACACACACACATGGAATAATTCAACTTCATTTCTCTTTTTCCAAGTGTAATATTTTTTGTAGTTATACTTATAATACCTAATGTTGTTTAGAGAAAGATGTTGAAGCTAATATGAAAATATAATGCTTGCTAATATATCTAGAAAAAGATTAAAATTAGTCTTGAATTACAAAACCCATCTATATGCTGTTTAGAAAAAAAACAGAAAAATTAATATGGAATTACTTACCAATATATATTTAGAGAAAGATTAAATTAGTATTGAATTACAATATTTGCCTATATGCATTAGAGAATAGACTAAAATTAGTTTGGAAATAATACTAGCTTATTTTTATTACAGATAATAGAATTATCAAGCAAATTCTACAGTGACAAAAAGATATATATATACATTGGAATGGAAAATGTCTTTACACTATTAAACCATATGTGTCAAAAGAAGTACCAGAGTTAACCATAAAACCAATTATTATTGGTAATTCACAATTGGCCACATTTAGAACTGATGATGGTCAATCAAGTGTTTAAACACTATCACATCTAATCATTCATTATAAATACTATCTACCTGATAATTTTCTAACAACTACTTTTTTGATGGTCAGCCCCAAGATCTCTCAACACTGGTACCTTAATTTAGAAACTCACAGTAATGACCAGGACATCAGAATGCCATATTCCATCACAGAAGAGCTAATAATGAGCATAAACAAGACATCTTACCTGTATAATTCTAATAAGATCTCTGTTAACATTTTAGAAATAACACAGTTTAGAGAATGGATTTGTTCATAGTACAGATAATGCTGACAATATATTTTATTGCCAAACCAATTTGTGGAATAAGATAGAATAGAACACATCTAAATGTTTTTATTATCTTAATTTTATTTATTAACTAATAAAGAAAAAATAAGAAGAAGCAAAAATCTTCAAATCCTTTGATTAGCATTTCTTTCCTTAGAAATCTGTATCAAAAATAATATAGACATATAAATGGGTGAAAGTAAAATAAAATATTAACTACTGTTTTAATACATTAATTTCTAAACAATGTCAATATAATATGGTATAGCTGAGATAAATGTTATGCCAGTGTAAAATAAATAACAAGAATAAATATTAATGACAATTGTGTAATACTCTTATCTAGATACTTTATCATGGATTTTGTGATAGTTTATCAACTTAACAGATATTTATTGGGACCATATAATCCATCACATTAGTTTAACAATTGACTTCAGAATCTTTTCAACTAGATAATATTCCTCTTAACACATTAGTTACACGTTTTTGTTTAGAATATGTATTTTTTTTATACATTTGTCCCAGGATTTTTTTTTTTAAATATGCAGGGTTACTACCCAAGCAATACATTGCTGAACAACAGAGCATGTGATATTCAGTTGGGCAAAGTGTTCACATTATTTCAGATCACATGGAGGTAATAACTAGGCTGCCACTTAAAATGTTTTAACATATGTTAGGAGGAACAAACAACATGAAGGATTTGATATTAAGCATAGTCAAATAATTATCACACCCATGCTCAAAATCTCATTTTTTGCTATCCATTGCATAACTCACTGACTAATCAAAACCCTCTCTGAAATTCATGTTCTGACATATGACCTCTGTGTTTAATTAATATTGCAGTTGAAAATTTAAAAGTATTATAATGTAAAAAGATAAGCTTTTCTAATTGTGACCTGGATTATCTTGCAAAACATATCCATTTGAATTAATAGAAAAAATATTTATAAAAAACCCAAAATGTCTTAACTTGAAACAGTGCACTTTTTTTGATGTTTAATGTCATATTAATAAAATATGTACCACTAAATAGACATTTTAATTCTTTTTAAAATGATACAAGATTGGTCTTTATATATGCATGGAATTTGAACTTAGCATTATTAAGAAAACAATTCTAAAAACTGATCTTTACAACAAGTAGGCATTTCATTTTTTTTACACATTACTTAATATATTAATTAACATGATATACTAACCAAGCATAATCAGTTGCATTTTGGATCAATATACATTGTGGTGAAACAGAGAAGTGACTGCCAATCATTTCAGATACAATTTATCATTGTGAGCTTTTGGTTCTAGTTCACTATAATTCCAAAACCCTTTATATTTAAACATATAAAATATTTTACTAAAATTAGTGTTGATGATAATTATCATCTCACCACAATATATAAGCTGAATATTGACCATATTGAATTAATATCCATATAGTTTGATTGCATTCTGTGTACTAAATAATTTACTTGTTTAGTCTGACTTATCAGGAATCAAGAGTTCAGACATTTGATAGAGTTCTAGCTATTAAAAACTGGCTCTCACTCTGCTCCCCTCATATACTTCTTATGGGTGAAACTAAATATCACCATAAGACCGATCATAAAATACTATCTCTTCTCTCAACTCTCGGATTTACTAGATTTTCCATAGGCCATTCTGCTTCAGGTGGAGTCGATATTCTGCTCAGCAAGTCAACACCACCAAACAGTTTTAGCATTCTATTCCTAGATGCCAATATTATTATCATAGAAATAGACTATTGGGGTTATCCGATCATCATATCTTATATATATACAGCCAAAGACACCTCTCAATATCTAAAAATAATCCACATCCTAAATGCCATCAACGCTAACAGAGCCTCCCCTACTATTCTTCTGGGAGACTTTAACACCACATACAATGACATCAACAAGAGATTTTTGCATCTAATAAATCACAGATTAATGTGTGGAGAGGGCTTCTTCCCTCCCGAAGCCTACTCTTTCTATACTAAAACTAAAAAGTCCCTGATTGATTTGGTTTACTACACCCCAGACCTCCATTTCAACCTTGATGCAGCCTTGGCCCCTGTTGCTTTCTCTGATCATATGGCTCTAATCTTACAACTTACACCTATTTCAATCCCTGCACCTATTGATGGACCTGGTAAAACCATGCGCATGATCACCCAATCAAATATGACCGAAGCGATAGTATCTGAGGCATACATCCTTTTCCAGAAAATAAACATCCTTTCCCTTCCTGCTGAGGAGGGCTGGTTTTCCTTCATCGGAATACTACAATCCATATTAAATCACCACGCTAGGAAAATCAAAGGACCTAATGGCCTTCTAAATGATCTAACAGACATTAATATACAACTTCAAGCTTTACAGCAAAATTTCACAAATACAGAAAAAATCATCTTCCTTAAAAATCTCTACAAAATCAAGCAAAAGTCCCTTGCAGAATATATATCCATCAGAAGAGCCAAATGTTTCTTAGCACAACAACACTGCTGGATGAGAGACTACCTTAGATGGGCACTGGGGTACAATAGAAAACAAATCACTCCCTTATCCATTAATTCTAATGGAACCAATCTCGTTGGCTTTCCAATGATGCAGCACATCAGCAAACAATTCTGCCAATTAATGCAAAAAGATGGAGCTCCTCCTATAAACAGCTGGTTGGATGCTGGTGACCCCGGCGAACATGGCATCACAGAAATCCAAATCAAAAAGAAGATAACATCTCTCCCTGACGGCGTTCATCCTGGCCTTCATGGCATTCCAAATTTCCTTCTCAAACACCTCAGTCAATTCACTGTGCCAATTATTAAAAAAATGATTGATCACCTAGCCTCCGGCAACAGAAACATAACAGATCTTTACCCAGTGGCACTCGTGCCTTTTATTAAAAAAGCAAAACCACTAAACGACATTAACAATATCCGGCCAATTTCCATGACCCCATTGCTTATCAAGATAATTGAGTCAGTCATTAAAGATCAAATCCAAACTCAAATCCTTAGCCATATCTCGTCAAACCAATACAGAAAAAAGGGATCATCAACCTCGCATGCTATGTCCAATGTAACTGCACTATTCAATTACATCAGAGGACATCGTAAATCAAAACCTATTGCTGTCCAGCTGGATTTTGCGGCAGCATTTGATTCTGTCCAGATAAATATCCTCCTGGATATTCTGTTGGAATGCGACATTCCAGCTGGGATTGTTCAGATGATCAGCAATCTGCTCAACAACAGAGAGATTTTTTCTCTCTCTTGATGGCAAGATCACACCAGGCTTCAAGCCATACAAGTCAATCCCTCAAGGATCTCCACTCAGTGCCCTTTTCTTCACAGCATACCTCAACCCTCTTCTGATGGATATAGAAAAAAACCTCCCTGGAATTTTCCTTCCCTCTCTCAATAAAAACTTCAATGTATTTGCATATATAGATGACATTATTGTTGTTCTTCCCACCATTAAATACCTTCCCCATCTCATGAACATCTTAAACAGAAATACAGCGAAACTTGGCCTACAAATAAACTTTAACAAATCTTCCATCTGGAAGATTATGTCTGGTAAACAAATTAACTCTCCCTTTTCTGCAAAACCCCAAAGATACCTAGGTTTCCCAATCTTCAAAACACCAACTGCAATGGCAAGAGAGATTCAAGATGCAATCCTCCATTCAACTGAAGCCATCACCACGTCACTCTCTAGAGTATACCTTTCATTATATGGAAAGGTTGGCCTCCTCAACATGATTATAATGCCAAAAATCTCATATTACCTTCCATTCGTAAAAATGTCTAAACAGTTTCAAAATAAAATCAACCGATTATGTACCAAACTTCTTTGGAGAGGAAGGACAGTTGCTATTAGCTTGTGAGGCATCCAATGACCATGCAGGTTCAATGGACTGTCATTCCACTCAATACAAGCAATAATTTTACAGAAAACCCACAACACTCTACATAATCTGATCCTCTCCTGTGGATATTCCAACATTATTAAAAAAATTACACTGACAGATCGTCCTCCACTGTCTGCCAGTTCATGGATAGCCTCCCTAATAGACCACCTACAACTTTATAACCCAATAATGCCCTTTAACCTTAACAAAAAAATCACCTTATGGGAAGCATACAATATAATCAACTATAATCAACAACCCATAAAAACCAGCCTAAAAGTAACCAACCAAAGACTCATTTCACACTTTAAAAGATGGAGTCTGGAACCCAAATTCCTTGACTTCATCATTAAAATAAATCTTAATGCGCTTCCCACGAATTGGTTCCTTTATCACCGAAGAGGTTTTACCAGCATTGACCCTATATGTGGTCTGTGTGCTTGTGAAGATGAAACCATAGACCATATTATACACCGGTGCCCAAGACTTAAAACACTGAAAGATATAATTATAATCAATTCCAACATAAGACCTGATATGATTTTCTCACTTGAAAATGCCATTCATAATGGTTTTTTTTCAATAATAAGGCTTTCTATCTTTGTCCTTTATTCCATATGGATAGTGAGATGCAAAACTCTCATGGAATTACCCCCACCACAAATCATACCATTGTTTTATCAAATGCTCAAAAAAATCAAAAACGTGACCAGCTCCTGGCCTCCAGTAAAGTCTTTGATGACACCTGGTCTTTAACTGCTCTTTCCTTTTCCTGATTATCAACTCCCACCTACCCAGCATTATAGAATAGGAAATTCTAAAAGAAAATATTCATGTTTATATAAAAAATGCTTATTCCATTAATCAAGTTCTTAGAATCTCATCACTATACCTAACCACATAAGAGTATAACAATTGTACTCTCATAACAAAATCTAGCCAGATAACAAATAGAACATTATACAATCATATTATTGTACAATTTATTCATTTATCTATCCTTTATTAGTATGTAATCATTATTTATTGTTAATAAAATTTTTGTTGAAATGAAGAGTTCAGACATAACAATGGTAATAAATTAAAATTTATAAATATCAGAGAAATTATTTAAAACATATAGAAGTAACAATGATATCAATCAGGATTAAATTTGGAGAGAATAAATTATATACATGACTTTAAAAAATATTGAGAGAAGTAAAACAATGGTGGCCCTGCATTGCATAAAATATTGTTTGGTGAAATTAAAGTTTTATGGTATAATATGAAGAAAGAAAATGAGAAAATAAGTACTGGGATAAATTTAGATAGACTTTTCTTCATTGCACTAATAATTGGAAATGATGTTAATACTACATGTCTTAATGTCATTCAAAAACAAGTTTTTCAATGTTGAATGAAATTTTTGTAACTCAACATTAATCTTCTCATGACTGAATCAAGATTCACTAAATATTTGACTTAATTGAAACCCAAACGGTGGTTTTGTATCCCATATTTTTGCACTATTTAAACAGTATCATTTATCATAGACTTTCATATGAATTTCTGTTCTAATAAACCATGCAGACATTCATTATAAAGCATATTTATAGTGTATTACTTGTAGCTTTTTGCTATAAATATATCTAAAACAAATATTTGCTGATTCATCTTTTAGAAGTGATTTATATTACTATGCTTTTCTTAAGCACTATTTCTTACAAAATTTTAAGTAAGATTGCAAATTTCAATTGAAGTAGAAAATTAGCACTATTTTTTTTATAAAATTCAATATCTCTAAATGCAATTTCATTTTTCAGAATAAAATAACATTTTATAACTAATATGGTCTACTTATTTAGATGCCAACATAGATATTCTATTTAAGGAAGTTCAGGTGGTATTTTGTGATCTTAGAAATTGAGATATAGATCTTAATGAAATATCTGTATACATTTTGATATGTTATTTGCAAATCTATTGAAAATGCTAAGTGATATTTTTGTTTCTGTTTGTTCAGTAAAGAAAAAAAAGTAATGTGTATTATATGTACTTTTTTTGATACCAAAAACGTTTGGCAACTTTTAAAGCAATAAATATTTTTTTGTCTCATTTTATGTTCCTAAATGAAAATTAATAAAAATAGGTGATGATTGTCATGGATATCTTTTTTTTTTGGAAACTAAATGAAATCAAAATAATTTTCTATGTATATGATCAAAATAACACTATATGTATTGTAAAAAACCTTAAGACAATTTTAATGAACAAATAATAGTAATTATTTATTTGATGTTAGCAGATATCACATACAGATATACAAAAATCTACAAAATACTCCATTGAACAGGCTGTGCAAAAACTTTAGATCATTTTAATGGACAAATAATAGTTTTTTTTTGTATTTGAAGAGAGAGAGAATGATGAGGAAGATTTGTTAATTCTTAGAACTTTCTTTGGGGTGGAGGGATTTTTCACCACTTTCAGATCAAACATTTGATAGATTTTGCTAGTTTGTGCATCTTTTATTTTTGTGAGGGTTTATCTGCTTTCTAACAGATCAAGCATTCACTAGATTTTTTTTACACTCTTACACATATGAGAAGTCTTGAAAATTGATATATGGAGAGTTTTTGTGAGATTTTATTGAGGGGGTGGAGAAAATAAAAAGAAAAGGCCAATTTCCTTCTGACTGTTACTCGACCAAAATAAAGTAAAAATAATAATTTTCTTTGTGTGATTTACAAAAAATTGTTGACAATTTTAGTGACATTTTTTTTCTCATTTACCAAGAAAAATAGATAATGGGGATTGTAATTGTAGTTTTTTTTGGAAATTAGCGTCAACATAATAATTTTTGTGTGTGTTCTTAAAATAATATTACATTGGGAAGATTGTAAAACACTTTAAATCATTTTAATAAACAAATAATAGTAATTGTTTTTTGTTGGATTTTAGCAGGAACAAAACAAAAAGAAATACTTTTTTTTTTACTTTTGTTTAACCAAAATCTGCAAGATTGTTGTTTAATCAAAATCTGTAAAACAACACCTTAATTCAAAAGTAGGCATCAAATTTATCACTTAGTTGTATTTTATATTGAACTCTTTCCATCATATAATATGAGTATTGAATGTCTTTAGAAAAATTTAACTTTATTTAAATATTCCAAATACATTCAACTGTTAGTAATAGCATATCAAACAGTTGAATGTATTTCGAATATTTAAATAAAGCAAACAGTTGAATGTATTTGGAATATTTAAATAAAGTTAAATTTTTTTAAAGACATTCAGTACTCATATTAGATGATGGAAATAGTCCAATATAAAAATACAACTAGAAAACCATCATCACAAACCTTCAGGAAAACATTATTGCTTAGTATTTTCAGTAACATTTTTTGATTCCCTAAGGTGTGTAAAAAAGTTCCAGGGCACATATTAAATGATTACCTGTTTATTTTTTATGAATTGATTTTGTGTAGTCATCACACATATCTTTAACTGTCTATTTTTTGTGTGTGTGAAGTTTGAATGACTATACATATGAGTTAGAATGACCATATTTATTTATAGGAATTAGAATGATCACTCGTTTAGAAAAGTTTGAATAGTCACATTTGTTTCATGAGTGGCTGCTAATGATAAAAACTTTGGCTTAATTCTAATACATTTCTGTTGCATAATTTTATAAAATGACAGCTTTAAAAAAATACTGATTTACAGTTGAAATGTGAAAAATTAAAAAGCAAATGTTACTGTTAATAAAAGCATTGAAAAAGTTTTGTAATAGTGAATAGTTTAATTATAGAAATATGAAACAATATAGAAAAAAATAGAAATTTTTTTTTTTCTATTAAAAAAATAACATTATAAGATGAACTCGAATGAATTGTTATTTGACAATAAAGATCAATTATCTATCATCTAATAGAATCACCAATAAATTTCACAACAAATCATTATATTTCCTTTTTAAAATTAATGTTATATATTCTGTAATATTTGAATACAAGAATAATTTATATACTTGGAGTTTAGATGTAATTATAGGGGATTTAAACACATGGAGTGGATAGCTGAAGGGATCTTGAAAGTCTCTGTTCAAATCCCCCATAATTTTATGTATTCTGTAATTTTAAGGTAATCTACAAAATAAAAAAGGGATTTTTAAAGATATCTATGATTTTTTTTTTAAAAAAAGAAAAAACACCACAAAGTAAAATAAACTTATCTCCATTATTATTATTCTCAGCCTGAGCAGATGCATGGAGAAATTGGTTGGGTGAAGAACAAAGATTCCTTGATTGATTGCAAAATGATGAACATAAGAAGGTAAAAAATGTTAGATTGGTCATCTGAATAGAGATGTGTGTAGCTGTTATTTTGGTGTTCAAATAATAGTTGACCTCATGAGTAGCAGATAATGTGATTATGATTAATCATAAACATTTTACAATTTACAAACAAAATACTTAATAATGACCAAGTAGGTAACATGATTTCCAATTATTATTTTTTATTTGAAATTTAGATAAATATTCATTTCTGCTCCAGCTGTTGTTTTTTTTTTAACTTTTTTTTATTCAACTTTTGATTTCTTCTGAAAATATCTCTGAAAATAATTTTGCTATATTTTGAATTATTTTTAAAGTGGAATTTTGTGGGTGTGGGAAATTTATAAATATATTTTTACCTTTTTGTTAAATAAGATATTAAATGTTTAGATATTATTTTATTTATTTAGCAAAGAAATCAGTTGTGGATCATTTATTGTAAGTTTTAAGTCTTCATTATGTAATATTGTTTTGTGAACAAGTGTTAATAATTTATAAGCATCTGCTTCCTGACCAAAATATGGAAATAAAAAATTGTATTTAAAATTTACTTCTAAAACTTCTATTGCCACAACACTTTTTTATATCTTAAAATGAGAAAAAAATCCTCATAGAATAGTCAAAATGTATCTGCTAGTAATAAGCATGACCTGGTTTAAATTCTAGTTGAATAACACTGGAAATCTTTTTAGGTTTTACTCAGCCTTAGCATTGTTTTTCAGGTAACTAGACTATAGTTATTATTCAATAATGTTAGTTAAATGAGTATCTATCTATTTTTAGGTAGAGTGAAGCAAGATGGAAAAGTGCTTGAAATCTTATCACTTAACAATTGACAAGTTCAATGAGTAATACCTTCTCTATCATTTTCTACATAGCGACTATTATTCTAATTAAGATAGGCTATTTAAATACTGTTTACCTTACTATTTATATGTCTATATATGTTTTCATAATAAAAATTTGAATTGTCAAAAAGTTATTAATTATTAGATTTAAGTTATTTTAACCAGAAAATAAAAAGACACATTAAGTAAAAAATATCAAACTTAACCAAATAAATTGAAATAAGCTATATACAGATGTACTGCAATTATAATTGTTATTTATTTTACTACTAATAAAATAAATTAAATGAGATGGACAATTTATTACAAATATTAAAAAATGACACTGCAATATTTATATACTGAACCTTGCAAAGACCAACACATCATCTCAATTCTATACAAACATTATTATTTTAATTGTACTTCATAATTAAGGTTATTCAAATCAAATATAATCTATATTCAGTTTGTTTCATCAGCCTCAACCTCTGGACATGTGCTCTGAAATATTAACTTTAGGCATACTCTCTGAATTAAACGAAGAGATTTTAAATCATAGAAATTCAAGAAAATATAAAATTCTTTATAATTTTTATGAGTTATTATTTGATTGCGCAAGATATAGAGCAAGAAGATAATTTAAAATAGATTGTATCATGCATTAATTCAAAACAATATTAATAAAGGGGGGGGGGGTATAGACAGCTAATGAAAAATACTAACATTGTTTAAGAACTGCAGATGTGTTCATGAAAACGCTTATTATAATTTTAAATTAAACTTATCTATTTGTAAGTCTGCAGTGATTAACAATACTGCTTAATAGCTACTGTAGCACAGAATTATAAAAAAAAATTTACTGAATGTTAATGATTTGATGATAATTTTTTACCAATTCATATTTTTTAGCAGTTCCAGATTGTTAAATTTTACAATTGTGAATTAAACTGAAAATGTTTTACTTCTAATGAATATTAACTAATTGTTTTCTTTTAAACTGATTAAAGTAACTTAACTATTTGTAGCACATTAACAATTAAAATATTGCAAAGAAGCCCTTATTTTATTCTATTTTTGTTAATAAATTTCATTGAGTCACACTATTTTCTGTAAAATATATGCTCTTATCATAAAGTTGCATTAAGTCTTAATTTTTATTTCTGGTCTTTCCATTTTTGCTTGTCTAAATCAAGTAGGTATAAGCATATATATATATATATATATATATATGCTTATATGCTTATATGAGTCCTTTAAATCACTTATATATATATATATATATATATATATATATAAGTGATTTAAAGGACTCATAAAGTTTATGATGTAACATTAAATATTTCTAAGATGTTCAAAACTTCTTTCATCATTTTTACACTGTGTACATCCAATCATTAAAACATTACACTCTTGTTATGCACTTTCACCATGATTTATTTAGATTCCCCTGTAACAGTTTTAATTGCCTAGTAGTCTCTCCTGGTATTTTAAGTAATTTCTTAAAATTAAAATATGAAAAGTAAATAACTGTAAAGTTATTTAATTTTAAATATCGAAGTGCTGGAATAAATTTTGTCAAGAAATGATAAGTAACAGTAAATTTTATCAAGACATCATATTTTCCTAGTTTTTGCAAGTCAAACATATATTTCTCATGACAGTGATATTAGTAGGTGGATATTTTGTTTATATATTAAGATATCATTTATAATCTGTAAACTGCTTAATATTATTTTTTTATAATCCTATAAGAAATTTATAATATAATACTGGAAAGAAATTCTGTTTCTTTTGTTTGCTTGGAAAAAATAATTTAAAATATATTTGTAATATTTTATTTTTATACATATTAATATTAGAAGCCTTTTAAGAAATTTTTGCTGTTTTTCCCTATATTTATTTTCTATTGATTTTTTTTCTTAGTAAATGAAATTAATATTGCAAGGAAAGAAATTGAATTATTTCAATTAGAAATTATACATTTTGAAGACAAAAATATGAAGGTCTTTATTTTACAAAAAGAAATAATATGCAAAATTAAGCAAAAATAGCTTTTAATAGTTCACTGCAGGATAAAGACTTTTCATCTGCCAATTATAAAAAATTAATCACCACACTTGCAAATTACTGGATATGATGATTTAAACAGTTTTTTTTTTTTTTTAGAATCTTCAGATATCTATTTATTCATTATTATTGGATAGCTATTTGAATTTCTATGAACAGTTAATTGAAAAGAAAATTCTAAACTTGTTCACAGCCAGAAAATATGTTTGAGTTTACCTGGATAGGGTTTGAATTTAGGTTATAGGCTAGCTAGATATAATACTACATTTTGAAACCTTTAAAACAATATGTGTTATGAATAATATAATTTTATTGATTAACATTTTATAATGTGATGGGGATTAATTACATAAGACAGATCATGGAACTGATTTGTTAAATATTTATAACTGCCATATTTAACAAAACACACTTTCTCATATTCATCTGTGTAAATACATATCAATAATTAGATTATTCAGAAGAAAAGTGATTTATTTTTAAACACCTCTATTTCATAAAAAGTTTTCCAATTAAACTCAGTAAGGATGAATAAACTTCTGTCAAAATGACAAAATGTGTTTTAAAAACATAAAATAAGAAAGTAACCCCAAATTTAATAAAATAACATTTAATAGATGATTGTAATATAATGCAAGAGTTTACTATTTAGATGATAACTTTAAATTATATTTAAAAAATAATTTTATTTTTTAAAATATTATAAATACATATCTATCTTTCATATGTTATTATAAAATTAATTATTTTCCAGTAACAGATTAGAATTTAGAGCAATAACTCTAACTATATAAATACATGTACAAAAAAGATAATTTATAAATGAAGAGTTAAAAATAATGTAAAATTAGAAGTAATTATTCTGAATGCTTTAAATACAACTCATCTTCCTAATAATTTAATACATTATACATTAGCACTATAAAAGTTTTACCCTCAACAATCTTTCTTTAATACATATTTGTAGTTTTTTCTGGGCTTGAAGATAGATTTAATATTAACTTTCAAGCCAAAGCATTAAGCAATTTCAAAGACAGCTTCAAATAAAAGATAGATTTTTGTAGTCATCATCAATATATAGCTATTTACTTATCCCTTGGTAGATTTTCATAATGTTATATGTTGCACTAAATGGGTGAGATAGATTGTGGTAATATTTATGTGTTAATTCCAGATAATGATATCCAAGATAGATTGATTCAAAACTATTTATACCTATTTATTCCACAATAGTTTCAATCATTTGTCTTCTTGCTCTGCCATTCTGTCCTTATATCCATTCACTACATCCATTTAACTCATGCCACTATCAGCACAATTTGGGTACTCTACTCCAACTGATTAAAAATCATCTGGCATAGCTTATAAATAAGAAATTATTCAATTTTTTGTTTCAAAAAGTATTCTGAGAAATGTTTTTACAATGTATCTATCATAGTTTGACTCAAAATAAAAAAAAATAACGTTTATATATAATAGCTTTATATTTTAATTATACAAGTATAATGTATATAGACTTTAGATGCAATTAGAGATTTGAACACAGACCTCAGCTATTCACTCCATCTTATATAACTGATACACATGACCCCTACATATAAAAAAATAAATGATCTACAATATACGTATATTATGCTGAGTCAGCACTCATCTGTTATCCAGATCATCTCCCACACCCATATATATATTTAATCAGTACTCAGTTTATATTAAGATAACAACTCTTCAAACTTTAATGGATAGGCTTCAATCTTCTCCAGCCTCCAGTTATTCAGCCATACATATATTATGTAGTCATGTGTATTAGTTATAGAAGAAGGAGTAAGTAGCTGAAGGGAGCTTAAAAGTCTGTGTTCAAATCTCATCTAATTAAATCTTTAATTAAAAAAACTTTCAAATATATAGGTTAAATAGTTTAATCCATTTTATTAAAATTTAGAAATTATTTAATTAAAGAAATTATTTAAGAGAAGTTTAATAATAGCATATACATGTGTGTGTTTGTGTGTGTGTATTTATATTTAGTCAATATGTCACGGAACTTAAATGTCATAATATATTTCAATACATATCTATATATCTGCCAGTATAAAAGAGCATTTTCAATTAAGCCACTGTAAATCAAAAGTTTTTTAATAGCTCCTCAGAAGTGAAAACTTTACTAATTAAACTTTCCAATTGCAGAGTGGAAAAATTGGAATGCCTTTTTACTCTCAGTATGGATAGATAAGCATTTAACAAATGACATTCAATGATTATCTGAGTTGGCTATCTCAAATAAAAATTTTAAGCTTAATGAGAGGTGAAAATGTTCATATTCTAGGCAGTCTGAACTCAAGATAGTGCAGTGATGCCAATAATAGATATATATTCAAATATTTGTTTTTACTAATGCATTTTTTATCTTAACTTAATTCTATCACAATATGTCAAAATATTTTTTAAATCGGTTTAACCAGTGCTACCAAATATTTGTTTTTAAAATTTAGTATTTTTTGGATAACTAAATTTTCTACACAATGTCAAAAATAATTATGTCCTATACTGAATCAAGTTCCATTTTTACTCCAAATTTTAAACTCAAATTAGGGATGTAATAGGATAATGTGTTAATGACTGTATCACAAATACCTTGAGTTTATACATTGTCAGCATTAGGAAAGTTATCATTTCCGATGTTTACATATAAGTTGAAAGAACTGTATTGTAATGGACAGGAATCATTGCTATCATATGAATGATCATTTCCTAATATTGTCATCAACTTTACTTATAGAGATCACCTAATTAGTTTTAATTGATTTTGATTGATGATTAGGGGCAGATAAAGCGCTATATGGCTGCATCTATATCAATAACATTTTTTATAATTCAAATAAAGGAGAACACAGTGCAAAATTTTATCATGACATGTTCAGAAGAAATATTACAATTAAAGATAATAGTGAGCAACTTATTCTGCTCAGTTGTAATGTTTAACAGCTTAATTATTAAATCAGATACCAATTTATTTGATAAAAGAAAAACAATGACACAAATAATGTCAGTCACAATATAAAATGCATTTACATAACAAAACAATTCTAACAATATGTAATTTAATATACTGTATAGGCTTACACATACCTGCACATACATAATGTAATATATAAGGAATTTGAACTCAGACTTTCCCATGATGCTCAACTCTCCATGCCATCTCATATTTCTGAAACACCTGATCACACACATGTTGAAAAGATAAATAATCATTAATATATGTATTTCATGCTAAACCAGCAATCATCAGTTGGTCCAGATTACTATCCTCACACATATATACAATCAGTGCTCAACTTTATATTAAGATAGCCAATCTTCATACCTTAATGGACAGTCTTTAAACTACTCCAACCCACAATTCTTCAGCCATCCATAACAATACTAATTGTCATGGAATAAAAATCCATCCACCCAAATCATATAGCAATTATAAATTTGATAAACAATAAAAAATGAATATTTTTTAAAAAAGTGTCTACTAAAACAAAATGAAATTCCTTTGTTAATACCATGTAATTATTAATAATTTACTTGGATTTTAAATCAATAAATTTCACTTTTAATGACTGATAAGTGTTTTTGATCCTGGTATATCTTAAAGAAATTAAAATATTTGTCAGTCTTTAAATTTAATAGCAAAGTATTAAATCAAGTTTGTTGATGTAAATGTAAGTATACTTGTTATAGATGATTGCTAGAATGCAGATATTGTAAATAGACTATTTTTTTTAACTGTACAGTTATTTCAACCAATCACATGCTCAAAGTTTTGAGCATTTATGGTTATCTGTTATTCATTATGTTTAAAATTTATTCATATTTTCTGAAACTGCACTTAAATAAAGCATGTCTAGGTTGATTTATTTTACTTTGATTATTATTCATATTTTTTAAAAAAAAAATTACTATTATTATACATTTAGCTTATTATAAATCTGGGCATACAAGAACTACAATAAATCTATCATATTAATTTCTATTCAGTTATTTATTTATTTGATAACTTTTATTGTGTGCGTTTCAATTACTTATTGAATATATATACAAAACTTTTATTTAAACATTGCCCATTGAATTAATCATTAGTAAGGGAATAAACATGAAAATAAGATTATTATATCAATTATTCCAAACATATAATCTTATGGGTTTCTAATACTTGTCCTTTCATATGGCATAATTTAAATTTATATTACTAATAAAAGTTAATTTTAAATGCATTAATTAGTGTAATCTTTTTTAAAAATATAATATAACAATTCGTCAATCGTTAAAACAGTTTCTTTAATATAAATAAAATAAATTAATAATTAAATAATTATTGCCAAGCGCTTTCAACTCTTATGAGTCCTTATCAAGGCAGTGTAAAAAATTCTATTTTCTCTTAGGTGATGAATTCAACATTTCATTGTACTGGCCAGGAACAACTAATCGGAAAGCTGGTTAATTTTGAATTCCTAGCACAAGTTGAAAGCGCTTGGCAATAATTATTTAATTATTAATTTATTTTATTTATAGTAAAGAAATTCTGTTTTAACAATTGACGAATTGTTATATTATATTTGTAGTTATATATTAACAGAAGTATTATTTATTTATTTGTAATCTTTTTTAAAATAAATAACATGCTTTAATAAAATTAAATTAACTAAACTTCCATTATTTTTGGCTTGAATCTTTCTACTTAAATAATTATTATTTTTAGTATGATCTTTAATGTGAATAATAATAAGATGCAAAAAAAAATCAATCGTATTTTTATCTTATGTGAATAATGAATCACAAACATATTCTTATTTAACATCTATATAACTAGTAAAATTGATGTTGTGTCTTATTTTAATTCAATTAAAAAAAGTCAAAAAGTTCAAATTTGCATCCTCTATATGGAATATAAATAATATTTAAAATAAATTAATAAAATCAATATTTCCTTAAAATTTTTAAAATATATGAGTCTTTATATATTGTTCTTCTTATGATTTTTTTTTTTGCTAGTGCTAATGAATCAAATATTGTGGGTATGTAGATATAAGTAGTTTGTTCTCAATTTTAGTTAATAATTCTTTTGCTCTAATCTATCTTATTAAAATGTTCTATTGATCTTGACGCATATAAATAAATATTACTAAATAGTAATTCATAGTTTTGAAAAAGCCATTCACCATTGGAAATTTACATAAAAATATAAATAAATGATGTATAAATTGAATTATCTTGATAATTTCGTAAATTATTTAAATCAGCTTTTGTTCATAGCAATTTAAAATTTGAAGATTTTTTTTAAAATTATCATTATTGACAATGGTTTCAAAGCTATATATATAAGCTTTCATTTTATTCCATATTCATTTATTTTAATTATTCAATTCATTTAAAAATTGAGGGAGTATACAATAGAAGAAGAATATATTGTATTCTTTTGAACATAAGACACAGTAGGATTTTAAAGTGAAAATTTTGAAAAAAATTAACCCCTGAGTTTAAGATGCATATATGTACTTTAATATGAAACTAATATAAATATAATAAACTTACTTAATTTATCATGAATCTTCTTCAGATATACGATACTTTCACTTTCTACATCTTCACTTTCAGAACTTGAATTGTCATCTTTAAAATTCCATCACAGTACATCACCTTCAGGCTGTTTTAATTAGAGCTGAGCATCTTTGTCAATTTGCTTTTTATTAAAATCTGAATCATTTTTCTAAAATAATTTATATTTTTACAAATATTTTCTGAAAAAATAAAAGTTGTTAAGAAGATTCTAAAACATAGGTTTTTACTTTAAAAATCCAAATGAAGCTATTGGAACTGTAACAGACTCTTTCTTGTGCAGAGAACAACAAACAGCCTATCAGTACCTTGAAAAGCCGGCCCTTATTTCATTGTTATATTGATTTGTTAGTTGTAAAAATATTCTAAAGGTTATTTGGTAAAGTTTTTCCAATAAAATGAGAAAAATAATGTTAAAAGATTTTAAAACATACGTTTTCACTTTAAAAATCAAAATGGAAATATTGGGATTGTCAACATTGGCAAAATAAAACATTAAAATATTCTAAAACATATGTTTTCACTTTAAAAATGAAAAGGAAGCTACCGGAATTGTCAAAATTTTGACAGGTACTGTCTTGTGTAAAGAACAACAAATGAACAATCATTGTCTTCAAAGGCAGGCTGTTATCTCATTATTATATTGATTTATGTTGCAAAAGTTATCAGATGAAAGTAGGACTAAAGATAAATGTTAAAAAGACTAAAGTAATGTTTAATGGATTTTCTCAAAATATGAAAATAAAGATTGATTGTGATGACTTAGAAGAAGTTAACAATTACAAATACCTTGGTCATATTATTATTACAGATGGAAACATAATGGATGAAATTAATAATAGAATTAAGCTTGGTTGGAGTGCTTTTGGTAGAAATAACTTGATACTAAAAGAAAATATGCCTATGTGTTTGAAAAGGAAGGTTTTTAATAAATGTGTTTTACCAGTTCTTACTTATGGATCTGAGACTTGGACACTTAAGAGAAGAGCAATACAGAGACTTCAGACCACTCAAAGAACTATGGAGAGATGCATGTTGGGAGTAACAAGAAGAGATCAAAAACGCAATATATGGATAAGAAAACAAACAGGTGTTACTGGCCTCATTGAAAAAATTAAAAGACTGAAGAGATGATAATAGATGGATAATTGAAATCTTAAACAGGATTCCAAGAGATTGTAAAAGACCCAGAAAGATACCACATGTGAGATGGATGGATGGTGATGTGGAGAAAGGATGCTAGAAATCAGAGAAGATGGATTGAACTTGGAGAGACCTTCATCCTGCAGTGGATTGATAATGGTTGATGATGATGATTAGTTGTAAAAAAATTTAAAGATTATTCAGAAGAGTTTTCTCAATAAAATAACAATAAAATTGACAAAATAGCACTAAAATTAATGGTTCAAGAAAAATAGAGTTAAGGCCATTTATGATATTAATTCAAAAAATATTAATTCTTTCAGTGTCAAACCCAACCCCCAAATTTTTGAATAGACTCTAGTCATGAAAATTTTTATTATGATGCCATGTTTGATTTTTTTGTGTGCAATTAAATCTTTTTTATGTGTATTAAAAAATTTACTTATAGGCTATATTATAAATATTTAAGCCTTCTAATAATTAAATTTCTAAAATATGAAAAATTAATATTTTAAAATTGTGAAAATAAGTATCTAACTAAAGGTCTTACCAATACCAAAGGCAAATATCGTTATTGGTTTATTGGTATCTAATCAAAAAATTAAAAGATTGAAATATTAGATATTAGAATTTTGTCATTAAAAAATGATACATTTAGAATTAGTTATCATCAAAAAACATTCTAAAAGTTAAAATATTATTGTTATTAAAATAATGTCATTTCCACTTTATAATTGTTAATAAAAGATACCTTTTGTTTTAATATACTTTTAAAATAAACTTATAATTAATAATACCATATAAATTTATCTGTGCATATACTTATATATTTATATATATAATTTTCATTTATTAAAAATGACTGAAAATATCTAATTTAAAATTCCTATTGGTTTTTTTAAAATTATCTATAAAACAAATATATATAAATATTGCTTCAATATATATATTTATTATTGTTTTGAATGTGATTGAGTATTTAAAATTTTGCTCATAAAATGGCAAAGATATATATATAATCAAAATTACTCAAAATTCAAAACTCAATGACTAGCCAAAAAATATAAACTCTAAATCACTACTACAAGCAGACTTCTCATGTGTAAAGAACTACAAAATAACATATTTAAACTACTCATGACTCACAATTTCATTTCCTTATGGAAGTAATATAATTTTCTACTTCTTCCTTTTCCTATATATTGATTTCTACTTTAACATATTATACCATTTACACCTTTCTTAAACACTTTATTAATACTTTTGATAAAGTGTTTAAGAAAGGTGTAAATGGTATGAATTTCATTTCCTTCCCATCCATCCTTAATATTAAAAGAACTTTCAAATAAGTTAATTGCTTCAGAATTATAAATTTTAAATAAATATTCTTTAATATTAAGGATGGATAGGGAAAATGGAATTGTGGGTAATGTGTAGTTTAAATATGTTGTTATTTTGTAGTGCTTGTAGCAGTGAAACCATTGTTAGTGATTTAGAGTTTATGTTTTTTGGCTATTCTGGTTGAGTTTTGAATTTGGGATAATTTTAATTATTTATTGACTAATTTAGCTTTACCCTTTTAATATATATATATATTAATTCTAATATTCTCATAGATGAATGATGAATTCATAGTATTATTTCTGGGTGCTTCCGTGTAGTAAAAATATAATAGCTAGATAGCTGATATTGCAGTACAATAACAAGTACTTTCCTCAGCTATGTAGCTAATATGTACATTAATAAAGCCCTAATTAAATTATTGACTAATAAATATATAATCTTGAGAATATAAATTTATTCATGAAGCAACCAAGTCAAAATATTATACTAATTAACAAATCACATTTCCAGAGAATCATTTTCTAATAAACTTGTTAATAATGCACAATTGTCAATGAATTCAGATTAAGTTGCTCCACAAATAAGATTACATTTTTAGAAATACTTATTAGTAGAAATAATTTGCTTACGGGCTTGTTAAAATTATCAGAAATTTTATCTGCTTTGTTAAATTAAATCTGAAACTGGCTTGATTAATATTACAAATATTACCACTAATAAAAATAAATGAGTCTTTTTTAATGTGTGTGTAATTATTTACTCTATAAAACATGGAGATCAGATAAAAGTGAATATCAGATAGTGATCATGTGATGTTTAGTAGATTGAAATTTATAAAAGAAAATTATTAGTTGATCCATATATATATAATATTCAAGTATAAATATATTTTCTATACTAAACTTAATGTAATTAGAAGGGACTTGATCTCAAACTTTCAAACACCCTGCAGCTATGCACTCCATCTTATATAACTGATACACATGACCACATATGTGGAAAAGGTAAATTATCTCCAATATATATTTTTCATGCTGAATCAGCACTCATCAGTTGTCCACGACCACCATCTCCCATACATATTTACAATTAGTGCTCAGTTTATATTAAGATAGTAAATCTTCAAACTTTAATGGACATGCTTCAATCTTCTTCACCTTCCAAATCCTCAGCCATCCATATCATTGAAAATGTGATAATGGAACACTCAAAGCCCTTGTTGATGCCAATATTATTGTTATACTCATGTTGACTTTATGTCACTCTGACCCCTCACATATAGGATCATTTAATATACCCATTTAAATACACAGAAGAGAAATGGGCAGAATACATGCTGAATATATAATATTCAAATATAAGTAGACCTAAACTCAGACTTTCAAATTTCCTACAACTATATACTGCATCTTATACAACTGATATACATTGATTACACACATATGAAAAGATAAATGATCTCCAATATACATATATCATGATGAACCAGCCCTCATTAGTTGATCCAGCTTACCATCTCCCATACATATATACAATCAGTGCTGAGTTTATATTAAGATAGAAAATCTTCAAACTTTAATAGACAAGATTCAGTCTTCTCCATCTTCCAACTCTTCAATGTATCATTGAAAATCTGATGATGGAACACTAACTGAGCACTGATTGTATATTGTGTTGATTTGGTAATGCAATAAGATAAAGTAACAATTTAGTATTGATAAATACTGTATATATGATAAAAATATATATGAAGAGATGGTGACCTGGGCTAATTGATGAGGGGGGAGAGTCATTTGTCTTTTGTTGTGTCTTTATTCATATGTTTTCAAAAGAATTTGTGGTGGTGTAGTAGTTCTTTAATACAGCTATAAAATTTTAATATCAAAATAAGTTTTGGAATTTTCAAATTGTAATATGAGAAACTAAAAAGATAATGGCAACATTCCAATTACATAGGCAAATGCAGAATATAAAAGCAGAATAATTCATGGTTTTTTTTTTTATTCCTTCTATTATTTTTTATTGCATCCTTATAAGAAAAAATGTAGGTGGCCTAGCGGTTAGCATAGCTGCCTTCCAAGCAGCTGGCCCAGGTTCGCTTCTCGGTCAATGCTTTGGCATATAATAAAAAAAATACATTATTATTTTTTTTTTTGTATGTTGATATAATTTTAAATCGTATTAAGGACAGAATTGCACATCTTTTTAGGCTGGATTTGGCCCACAAGTTAGAGGTTTCCCACTCTAATGTAGATTATTATTGCTTCCCATATCTTAGAATAATTTAATCACGTTTATTATTGGCTATTCTGCTAATTGTTAAATCTTTCATATCAAACTTAACAAATAACATATCGGATTAACCTGTATTATAAAAATTTTGTTCAGCGTGATGGTTCCATGTTTGGTCAACTTAAACCACAAATTATTATATAAAATTTAATTAATGACTGATGTCATTTTAAAAATAAGTTTATTTTTTTAAGTAAAGTTTGTCAAATATAAATTTTGTTTTCACATCATAATGCTGTTATATTAAAATGTCAGTCTATAAAAAAAATAAAATGAAAATATAATGTCAAATTAAATTACATGATTTAACTATTAAAATATAAAGTTGACAGTTTGTGAAATTATTATAAAATAAAGAAATAAAGTATTTTGCTAGAATTGCAATCTTGATTATTTGAGCTTGTGAATATATTTATATACACATATACAATATATATATATGGAAAAGGCTTAATTATTAACGTTCAGCTTGAACATTCAATGGACGCTAAATTGATTTATTGTAATCACATTCTGAAATTGGCTTTGGCTATTAGTAACTGTCAATAAATAAAAGAATTTGCACTCGCACTTTTAGTATCCTCAATACTTTTTTTTAATGTTATCCCTATTAATAACCTGACATTCAAAATCATTCTAAGATTTTAGACCCAGCCAATCTTTTTGTTTCATTAAATGGGTGTGACATTAGATCACTAGTTATATATTTCACATATAATTCTTGTCCATTTCTTCTTTCTCCCTCTATATTTTGCTTCTTTTTATATTGCACTATAAATTCATCAATACTCCTTCAACACTTTAAGCAAATAATTATTTGCTTAAAGTGTTGAAGGAGTATTGATGGATGTAGTTATATATTTTAGTGATTTCAGTTGTATGCTATCTAAGGATATCTTTTATCCTTTGTTAAGGATAACATATGCTAAAATAAAGATTTATGAGACTTTCTCTGCTTAATCTCAATATTAGCAATTTAGATTTGATTATGGTGCTACTATCTAGAGTCTACTTGTCATCCAAGTTTACAACAAATAGCTTTGAAATAAATAGAGTAAATTACTGTTTCTAATGTAAATATTGAAACTAAGCAGAGAAAATCAAGTGATGTAGTTTTTTGTTTCATACTTAATAGAAGAGAATACAGAGATTTCAGATCATACAGCAAGCTATGGATAGATTTATCTGGGGAGTAACAAGTGAGTATTGAAAATGAAAAACATGGCTGATCTGAAACTGAGTTGTGCTAATATGTTACTAGAAGATATGATGAAAGGTCAACAGCTGAAGTTTAAATTGTTTCAAAAGATGTAAAAGACCTAAAAAGTGGTCATTTGTGAATAGATGGAAAAGATAAGAAATGTTGTTGGTGTAATGTGGATAGAAGACATTGGGTTAAATTTAGAGAGACTTTTAAATAAATATACTTAATTACAAGCATATGTTGCAATAAAAACGAATTTGCAAGCAATATCATAAACAATAACTGACATTAGTCAAGAACTATATAAAAACTTTGTTTAGATATGGTACAATTATTCAATTAATTGATGATTTTAGTAAATTTACAAAAAAAAAGCTGAAAAATAATTTGTAAAAATCATACAAATCTATATTTATTCTTAATATGATTTCTTAAAAACAAAATCAACTTTAGAGGAGTATACTACCTTCTATGTCAGTTTATCAGCATTCATTTGAATAGATCAGGTTAATCTAGAAGCAATATCATCTAGTGAATAATCTTTTGATTGAGTAAAACAGGATATGGATAATTATTAAATTATATAATGTATAGTTTTTTTCTATAATTAATATTATAAAGATCTTTAGAAATTCCAACCAAGAAATGAATTGGCTTCCTTAAATTATTCAGTTTTATTACTGTATGTACAGATTTGAGAATCAATTGAGCTATATTTTATATTTGGCTATTAAAATTTCATTTCTGAATAAGTAAGTATGATGACCATGGTTGTCTTAAATATGTTGTCAAAATTCCAATAACAATTAAAAAGTTTATATCTAGCTTGCTTTGCTGTTAAAGATTTGGGGAAAAGAGGTCTCCAAAAATTATATTTTTATGCCCTAATACTTTGGTTGTTTGGGAAAAAAAAACAGTTTTATGAGCATTTAAACAGTGCATCTTGATTTGAGACATATATTTGGTGGTGAAATTAAGTCTTGCATTAATAATAAATCTGATTTATTTAATATATTTTTGTGCTATATATACAATGATCAAATATCCAATATAAAAATAATTATTTGTCCACAATGTTGTTATTGATATATACTTAATATAATAATCAATCTAAATAAAATTGAAACAAACAACTAATTATATTTACAATTATTTAATTATCAACCTGGTTTTCATCTCTTATTGAGATCTTTTCAAGATATAAAGGTTTATACATCACATGACTTATTAACTACATTTACTCCACCTATTAGATATTATTTTACCTTCAACAATATAATTAACATTACACATATAAATACAAACAAATGACATAAAATAAAATTACATAAAAAAATAACCATAATAATAATAACTTAAAACTATATAAATACATATATTTTAATATTCCTCTATAAATTAATAAATATTCAATTTCCCCTCCCTTTTATAAACCCTCATTCACAATTCAACCCTAGCTTTATACCATAATTTTTAAATCTTCCAATTATTTAATAATGCCTGTTTTCCACTAATCTTGCTAGATGTTTAACTATATTTACACATCTATCCAAATTTTTCTGAATGTATAAAGTTTCATAACATATTCTTTTCTGATAATTTTTCACATTTTATAACCCTAATATTCTTCTCACACTCCATTTTATGACCAGTATCTAAATAACATATATATGGACCTGACATAATATCTTTCCTATTAATACCTCTATCATGCTCCTTCCCTCTATCACTTATGAGGGTTTATAAAAGGGAAGGGGAACCTTGAATATTTATTTATTTATATAGTTATATTAAAATAAATGTATTTATATAGTTTTAAGTTATTATTATTATTTTTTATGTAATTTTATTTTATGTCATTTGTTTATATTTATATGTGTAATGTTAATTAGATTGTTGAATGTAAAATAATGTCTAATAGGTGGAGTAAATGTAGTTAATAAGTCATATGATGTATAAAACTTTATATCTTGAAAAAGTCTCAATAAGAGATAAAATCCAGGTTGATAATTAAATAATTGTTTGTTTTAATTTTATTTAGATTGATTATTATATTATATATATTTTTGTGCATTTTCTAACCTCTGATTAGAACAATGTGAAAAGATAAAAGCCATTGCAAGGGAGTAGAATTGAGTATGCTAATAATATTTATCATATTACTAAATTTAATATAAATACAATTTATCCAAATCACTTCAAACACTTTTTAACAAAACTCTTTATTTGTACATATACATATACCTATGTTTTGACTGACCTGCAGTCTTCTTCAGAGACAATTTATTCTGATCAGAATAAATTGTCTCTGAAAAAGACTGCAGGTCAGTCAAAATGTAGGTATATGTATACGTACAAATAAAGAGTTTTGTTAAAAAGTGTTTGAAGTGATTTGGATAAATTGTATGTATAGGATATTATGGCAAAAATAAAGAAAAGTGTGATTTTAGTAATATTTATAAATTTAATTTACTGAAATTTAGAATGAGTACTATAGAAGCCCAGCATTCCTTATTAAGTTATGATGATACTAAGGAATTTTTTAGAGTATTTTTATTATAACTCCATATATTGCCATTCAATTTTCCAAAAAAGTATTGAAAATAAGACATGAATGATTTCTAAAAGTTATTTTAGATATAATTTTTGAAAATTGAGAGGCATAAGTTAAACTATAATCGAAGATTACTTTCAATAATGAGGATTAGTGTTGTGTTTCAGTCTTTTGTTGTAGAATTTTATACATTGAAATGTGAAAAATGATTTCTTATTGTTAAATAAAATATTTGAACAAAATGACTTTGTAGAATTAGAAATAAATGTCCAGTCTTCAAAAAAAACTTGTATAAGTTTTTCATATCCTTGTTGATGCTTATATTTCTAGGAAATATTTTTTTGTGAAATTAAAATAAGGCCATCAATCAGAGATGATGTTCCCATCTCTTTCTTAAGATCATGGACAAATATATATTAAAGTAGATGAGAAACCATTCTGTAAAATTTTATACCTGCTATGATTATCATTTAGTACCACTTGAATTTTTATATAAAAAGTATTATATCAAATAAATTAATGGATTTTCTGCATTAAAATTCTAGAATCATTAAGAGTGGATCCATTTTTTTAAATAAAATATAAGCTGATGTTAGATCAATAAAGATAGTGCAAGTTTAATAATATATTTTAAAGTCCATTTTAATATGATTTGTTAAAAATAAAACTTATCTGTACCAGCTTTGTTATGATCTTAATCTAGTTTATTAAAGATAGTTCTCAACTACAGGCATAATTCTCATTTTAAATAGCATGTAGAGAATACATAATAATGTTAATGGAGATCATTATTTGGACTATTGTTAATTTTATTAAGTTTTATACTTCCTATAACTTTACCTTCATGCCAAGTTTTTGGACTACTTTCTGTATGGGCAATGATGTTGAACCAGTTCACCAACTATACTTAGGTATTTGGACTAAATTGCTTACAAACTCTGAAAATATGCCATCTGCTACTTGAACTTCTCTGGTTCGTCACAATTAAAAATAATTTCACTAATATTTTCTGATTTTATTGTTGTAATTAGAAAAAAACATTATATATATATTTGTAATTTCACACAATATGATTGACAATCTCTTTAGCAGTAATATTTTTTTGCAGATGTTTCCACATCTACAAAAGCAATGAAGAAGTGATCAAGTTTTTTTATTAGGTTTTATAAAGTTTTCTTTTCTATAATATCTTAATGTTTTTTGTTTGTTTAGCATCAGCATGAGATTTTATAAATTTATTATGAATTCCAAATCTTTAGCATTAAATTTTGTTTACAAACAGAAATGTTTTTATTCTAACCTGTTATAAATTGCATAGCAAAAGAGAATGCCTGGTATTATATTTATATTTTTGTTAAGAAAATCAGTATATTAATAGATTAATAAGCAATTGGGAATTATTTTGTTGAAATAAATCATAAATCAGCAGTTGTCTTATTTCCTCATATCCTTTTTAGCCTAACATTTGCCTAACATTTCAAAGTAGATGCTTTTTGTTTAAATCCATCCATTCTAAAATTTGAAAACGTATTATATTCTCAATTGCATACATTTAAAAGCTACAATGAGAATTGAACTATAGTTAATTTCTCAAAGTTTTATTTGGTGTTTAAATATTCCAAAAATCCGGTTTAGTATAACCATTTTACTCAGGGTTTATTCAGCTAAGAATTGAACAAAAAAAAAACCCTTAGTTCTTGAAAACTGTGAAGAATCAAAGTAAAAAAAAAAAGAAATGATTGATCAAATAAAAAAATATTACTTATTCGAATCAAAATAGTATCTTGAGTTTGGATAAATTGATTTCGGATAATGTATATGATCTTTCTTTGAAAACTATGCATTGATGATTGTTTTTATAAGTATTGATGTGACTATGATAAAATAATAAATAATTTATGATGTGATACACTTTATATTCAGCTTTTCTAAACTTTAGCTCTGTAAAGCCAAAAGGAGCATAAAATCACAGACAAATACAAGATTTTTTACATTTACAAATTGAAAATTCATAACATTTTCAGGAAATTACCGTATATTGGAAACTTATAGTTCTCAAAACAACTTTACAACTGTTTTACATATATATATATCTTTTTTACATATATATCTTTTTTACATGTATGTTGTCATGTGTTTAAGTTGTATAAGATGAATTAGATGGGGGTAGGAAGCTTGAAAGTCTGAATTCAAATCCCTTATAATATATATACTGTTACGATTTCTTTATTTGATTTCCTCATCATTTAATTATTTTTATTGCTATTTTTAAAAAATCAAATATTTGCTAATTTTATTGTTACATTTTCATTTATCATTGTCAAACTTCATCCACTCACAACTTTGACGCCATTCATTTCAGATAAATACAATAATGACTATTACTAATCATTATCGAAACTAGAGATTATCTCTAGAGCAGATATAAACTTTAAACCTCAGTTAAAGATTAATATATCTGATTTTTTATAATATTTCAAACGTTATTTTTTATAAAAAGACAGTAAATATTTCATCCTATCTTAAATTTTTTAGATAAAACAAACCTCAGCAACTAGTTAGAACAAAACGCTAAAAAAAAAAAAAAAACACCTTCCAATATATTTCTAAATTGCAACACAAAATTTATTCATAGAAAGTATCTTGAATTGAAAACAATGGAAAAAATACTAAATAACTAAAATAATTACTATACTATCCTATAGAGTTTATATTGTTGTTAAAAAAAGAAAAGGGAGACTTCTCAATGGAGGAAAGAAAATGAAAATTTAATTCATTACGTTATATAAAATTGTTCTCCATCTGTTATTTTGATACTTAAATATTACATAACTTACTGAGTCATGACTCATATTATAATTTTGATTATTGTTATGACATCATTAAATAATACAATTATATTAGAAGGTATTCAAAATTGTGATCCTATTCTTGTTACATGAAAATAAAAATGAATGTTCAGAAAATTTAAACTCCTACAAAAACTAAATACAAAAAGCAATTTTTTTACATCTAAGATAAAATATATAAATAGTAAATTAAATTTGAGAGATTAAGCAATACTTATGCGTCATTGCTTGGGATTCAAATCTAGACCAGGTGAATGTTGGATATTTTTATTCAAAGTTAGTTTAATCCAATTTAGCAAGCCATTCATTGGTAGTTTATATGTTTGTGATTAGATTACACTGGGTTAGTTAGATAAGTGTTTATGGTTGTAAAAAAATATAACTGTTCACATGACATAGTTTCATCAATAGGGGAGTGTTATATTCCTATGGGAGCTAAGCCCATGGTTTATATTTGTCTCTTATAAAACCGAATTTTTCTACCACTTCATAACTATATTTCGTTATTGCTGATTGACCAACCAATGATTGATAATTCTTTAACGCACCATTTTCTAAAATTTGGGTATTTTTTAGACTACAATATCTTTTATATGTATATTACATTGTAAAACAATTAACCCGTGCTGCGGCAATAAATATTTTGCCACACATGCGTATTTATTATAAATGCGTTTATATATTAATATTATTAAATAAATATTGCATTAACTTATTTGCACCACCTATATGGTCCCCTAAACTTTGCTTTAATTTTTTTTTTTTAGATATTTCTGTCAATGCTGTAACCAGGTGTTGGTGCCACTTCTACTATAATCTTTTTAATTTCTTAGTCGTTCAGCCAACCATATCTGATATCAAAATATTTTCAAAAATAAAAAATCAACCATTTATAAGAAGAAATCATTCAAGCTAGGTGTGAAGAAAAGCTTTCACAACTTTCGTGAACATTTGAACTAAAAAAGTGCAATTATTTTTAAATTATCTTTAAAATGAGAATGCAAGTTGGAATGAGGATTTTTTTAAACTTACATAATAAAAACGATAAACACTTCTGAATTTTTAAATATTAATGTATTTATTTTTGAAATAATATAAGTTATTTATTAATACGTTATTACTTTAATTATAAATTTTTTTTAAGTTCCTAAATAAATAAATAAAGTATTAATGAATTCGCAATGTAGTGAGTTCAAATTCAGAATGAAGCAATGTTTTAACTTTTTAGCTGGATGATCCTTATTCTATCTTGCTATCCTTATACTAAATCGATAGATTAATAATTATTTATATATTCTTAAATGGGATATAGGATATAACAATTTGGACTGATCAGTTAAATATAGAGATACTGATTTTAGATATATATATCTACAATATCGGTTCTAATCCATGTCACAGATATCGAAACATAAACTGTAAAATCATTATCTATAAAATTCCTATTATATTTTGCCAATTAAAAGTAATCATAAACTATAATTATGTATAAATATAAAGACAGGCCTCTATATTCTTTTTAATAACATTTAATGAGTTTTCGCCAAAATGTTCATTAATAATAATAGGGCATATGAGCACACACTTTCACATGACCCATCACTCTCCACTCTATCTCATAACACCGATACACTTGAACACATATATGTCGAAAAGATAACTAATCACCAATATACGTATTTCCTGCTAAACCAGCAATGATCAGTTGGTCCAGATTATCATCTCTACACATATATGCAATAAGTGCTCAGATATATATTAAGATAGCCAATCTTCATACTTTAATGGACAGACTTCAATCCATTCCAACTCTTCAACTGTCCATCCAATTGAAAATCTGATGATGGAATAGACAGTTGGAATGTGGAGTGGATTGAAGCATGTCCATTAAAGTATGAAGATTGGCTATCTTAATATATATCTGTGCACTTATTGCATATATGTGTAGAGATGATAATCTGAACTAACTGATGATGGCTGGTTTAGCATGAAATATGAATATTGGTGATTATTTATCTTTCAACATATATGTGTTTAAGTGTATCAGTGTTATAAGATAGAGTGGAGAGTGGTGGGTCTTGTGAAAGTCTGTGCTCATATACCCTATATATTACATATATTGATACAGATATATAATAAGCCAGTATTTCAGTTATTACATAGTAGAGATGTCTGCCCATCTCTCGTACCTGTATTAAATGAATTATGTCTTGTAAATGAGAGGTCGGATTGACTTTAGGTCAACATGGGTGTGATGAGAATATTGGATTCAGGGTGGCCTTTGAGTATTCCATCATCAGATTTTCAATTGGATGGACAGTTGAAGAGTTGGGGTGTGGAATGGATTGAAGCCTGTCCATTAAAGTATAAAGATTGGCTATCTTAATATATATCTGAGCACTTATTGCATATATGTGTAGAGATGATAATCTGGACCAACTGATGATTGCTGGTTTAGCATGAAATACGTATATTGGTGATTATTATCTTTCCAACATATATGTGTTCAAGTGTATCAGTGTTACAAAATAAAGTTGAGAGTGGTGGGTCGTGTAAGGGTCTGTGCTCATCTACCCTATATATTACATATATTGATACAGGTATATAATAAGCCTGTATTTCAATTATTAATAATAATAGTACTTAAACCATAGCAATATCAATAACAATCTCAATCTGTTGTCAAAGCAACCTCCTTTAAAAATAAAAGTGAAAATCCTCTTTTCACATGTGATCTACTATATTTATATAGACACTAAGGATTGTCATTTGACTACAAAGAGTGAAAATATTAATGCAGAGAAGATGAATGCAAACTAACAAATAGTCAATTACATATTTATAGTTTATGATTTACAAATTGAAATACACATAGGTTATTTCTACATCTTGTATACACTATGTGAACAAAAATATTAAAATATAGAAAAATGAAAATTATTTTAATTTTTTTTTTGCAATTGCAGATAACATAAAATGCTGCAATGGAAATCATGAATATAATGATAATATTGTATGAAAAAAGTACAATTGTAATGTGCTACATTTATTCAGTACTGCTAAGAAAGTTGTCCTTCATTCACAAAGATACCACACCTTACATTACCATATCAGATCTATATAGCTATACAAGCAGATCGTTTTGATTCAATATCTTACAGAATTAGAAAAATTAGCAACTCATTAGCTTAAATATCCCAATAAGAAAAAAAATTATTGACTGCTTCATTTTCAAAAACACCTCCCAATTCTTAAACTATTCATAAAAGTCTGTTTGCACTAACACTTAGTATTTAAATAACCAAAATGTTCAAAAAGTGGGACAGCATTAGAAATTAATTGAGTTTCAATCCATAAGCCTTTAGCTATTAAACTCATCACTCTACAACTGTTCTAAAATTCAGATAGTATTGACATTCTATGTAAATTGATATTCTTGTTGCATGGATCGGTACTACAATAAAAATTGAAAGATCAGAATATCCAATATGGAAGGATCTAAATATTCATACATGTTAGATATTAATAGGATGGTACATTATGTATACAAATTAAACAAAACCATACATGGTAAATAAAGACCTTTGTCTTGTACTGACTTCTATCAATGAAACAGAATATTTTGAAAATAATCAGATACTCAAGTAGCCAGCATCTCAAGAATGTAATAACCATTTTCAACTTTAAATTATGTGCAAATGTTGGAACAAAGATTATCTATTTGTTTTAAAAAAACAATTAGTATATACTCAAGCTCTTATCTGAAAAATCAAACTATAAGCTGTTTGAATTTATGTAACTTATATTGACTAGAAACATAGACCTAAAACTAGCTCAGGATTCTATTTACTTTGAAAACCTGTTGTTGTAAAGTGCAATTAAACTTTTGATCAAAAAATAGTATTTGTACAACATGATTATTGTATAGTTTTCTTCCACAGTCTTTTTCTTCAATAATATTTCACTGATATCTACCCATCCACAGACTTTTTTTTGATTTGATTTTTTTAAAAATTTATTGTCATTGAAATTTTCAAGTCTTACTTTTATACAATAAGAATAAAAATAAATCCCAAAGCATCATAAATATTTTCCTCCTTTATTTATTAAAAGTCAATCTTCTCAATATTATTCTATCTTGCAAAAATCATAGTAGTTTGAATTTAGTTCATGTAGTTTAAATTTTACGTCTTCCCTTTTCTGATTTAATGACACTCAACTGCTTGTAATTGAAACAGACTAGATTTTTTTTCAAAATGAAAACCTTCTTTTGCTATTATTGACAACAAATATTGCAACAGACTCTTCCATATAGTAGTGCCACCTTGTGCTAACCAGAGTAATCAATGGATGTCAGAAGGCTTGTGCATAAAATCCCTATCTAGTGCCTACTCATCCAATTTCCCCAGACTAGTTTCTGCCTTGTGGCCTTCATCAGCGAGGAGCCAGAAACTAGTCTGGGGATATTGGATGAGTAGGCACTAGATAGGGATTTTATGCACAAGCCTTCTGGCATCCATTGATTATTCTGTTTAGGACAAGGTGGCACTATTATATGGAGAGTTTTTGCCTGTTTACTAACAGTTATGTGCTAGCATGAGATGGTGATCATGTGATAAATATTGCAACAATAATAGAAAGTAAATTTATTTCATTATAAATACTGAACATGAGAAAGAAATCAATTGAATTCAGTTAAACAAAAGTAAAAAAAAATATTGAAATGATATTTATATAAAACAAATACTTCTCTAGGAATAATATGAAATACCATTTGCTACATAACTAAGCCATGTTGTAGCCATTACTAGTTCAATAATAACTTCCCAGTTTTCTTTAATAGGTTGCAATTAAAATAGCACATGTCTTACATTTTATTATTACGAATATTTTATTTAATTCAGCATATATACACTAATTGCATATACAACAGCAATACAATGTGTAATGGTCATACATGTATAAGAATACAAAGATAAAATATAGAAAATATTTTGGATTGATAATAAATGAAAAATTATCTCGAAAACATCTTATTTACATTGTAGATATTTCATATGAATGATGTTTTTCCTTTGAGTATTCTACATACTACAAATAAATCTACATATGAATCTTTATTAAGATATGGAATAACAGTTTATAGATATGCCAGCTATTCTAATATTAAAAGATTAACATTATTGCAAAAAGAACGGTTGATTTAATAGAAGAAAATTGTACTAAAAAATAAATAATATTTTATATAAATAATATTTTATTACTTGAAGAACTTCTTGAAAATAAAATTATATATATATAATTTATATACTTTCAAAAAACTTTTGTAATACAATTTAGAATGTATCTTAGAAATACAAATTCATACATAGTTGCAAAATCTTGTAATAAATATGAAATTATAATGAGAAATCACTATTCTTAAATTATTTAATAATTTATCTATTAAATTAAAAAAAATTATGTTATAGAAAACAATTAAAAAGTATATTAAAAGCAGAGAAAAAAGAGTAACATAAAATGTATTAATAATGTATACAAAGTATATAAATTAATATAATCAATATTTTATTATATATAACTAATATTGTATTATAACTGTTTTTTTAATATTATCATTAACTTATTTTGCATTATACTTAAAATCAAATACAATTGTAATTATTTAAATTATTTTAGAGAAAGGCTTTACAACTTTAAATTATTTAAATTGTTTAATAAGATAATCTTTTCTATATAAAACTACAAATAAGTCTTCGTAGAATAAGCATTCAATTTTATATAAATATATTTCACTTGTATAAATAAAATAAATTAAATCTTGATTATTTTTTTAACTATTTATACTATTTCCTGTAACTTTAATTTACTATACATTTTCAACCTTGGTTAATAAACTAATGATCAGCTTTTCAAGCTAATGCACATGTGCTTTATGAATCTTAATAATAAATGAATATTTCTCACTTCCAACACAAGGTAAAGTCTTTGTGAAAGAATAGAATGAATCCACCTATTCTTCCAACCCAAACACTTAAGTATGGGCAAATCTTAAGTACGGGAAATGAGAGCGTGAAGATATTAACCAATCACTTTAAATTACTTTTACTATGTCTGAATGAATGACGCCTGCGAAATTTACTAGAATTTACGATGCGTCATTCTTAAATGAAATTAAACATATGTAAATTAGTTTATTACAATTCATAAACATCGCGCTATATAAAAATAAATAACTCATTTACATATGTTTAATTTTATTTAAGAATGATGTATCGTAAATTCTAGTAAATTTCGCAGGCGTCATTCATTCAGACATAGTAAAAGTAAATTTAAAGTGATTGGTTAATATCTTCATGCTCTCATTTCCAGTACTTAAGATTTGCCCATACTTAAGCATTTGGGTTGAAAGAATAGGTGGATTCATTCTATTCTTTCACAAAGACTTTATGTTGTGTTGGAAGTGAGAAGTATTCATTTATTATAAAGATTCATAAAGCGCATGTGCATTAGTTTGAAAAACTGATCATTAGTTTATTACAACTCATAAACATTGCGCTATATAAAAATAAATAACCTTGGTTAATGTTATTGCATTATTATCTCAAGATTTTCAGTTTCCACAATGCACTCTACTTATTACTCAGATAACCCAAGTCTTGATTACATTTTATATTTCGAATATAATGCAATTGCCTTATTCACTGTTTTAAAACTTGCTGATTCACTTAATTATGAATTTAAAAATATATAATAAATTTAAAAAACTAAGAATTAATAAATAACAATAATATACACATAGCAACCACTTGACTCTATAATATCAAAATCTTATACTACACTACATTTCCAGTATAATGCTATTGCCTAATATATAAAAAATTATATGCTTGAAATTATACGTAATGCACTTAATATTACTTACATATTGTATCTTTTGCATTTCATTATTAGCTATTTTTATCACAAACAGAATGAAGAAAAATATCAGTAACTTTATTTTTATTGATATATTTTTATGTATAAATTATTTTTATAAACATTGAATGTAAATTATTTCATTAAATATTACTAATTTCAATAGCATTTAAATAACTTACTACTGCTTTGAATATGTAATGTTTAAGGTTATAATCATATCACAACATTTTCATTCCGAATATGTTATTAAAAATTATTTATACAGGCAAACTCATATGAAACATTTTAATAAACTTGCAAATAATTTTACTCTTCATTTATCAATGCCTATTCATTTAGTCTGACAAAAAGGAATGGGCATTGATAAATGAAAAGTAAAATTATTTGCAATTTTAATAAAATGTCTCTTTATGAGACTGCCTGCAAAAATAATTCTTAATAATGTATTTGGAATTAGAGCATTCTATGATGCTATCATTTCATTAATATACCTTCTGATATTTTCTATTTCTCTTCAAAATTTAATGTAGCTTTTATCAGATATAAATATTTGCAAATATTTCTTTATAAAAATATTTTTTCTTTTTATATATAAAAATAGATTTATTAGAAAATGTTTTTACATATTTGTTAATGTTTAAAATGTCTCTTCATATTGTAATGGGACAGTCATATGTAATGGATTAGAAATGTGCAATAGAAGAACAAAATAGCCCAATTGTTGGACACCATATTTAACAAGATCGACTGTGTTTCATGATCCATGATTGGTCACACTATATATGGTCAAATGCAATCTATACAGCAATGATATTATTTAAGAGCCCCACAGATTTGGAAAGCATATGTAACAGGATGAACTGTTCTCCTTGAAATATTTATTTAACTATGGTTGCCAATTGGGTCTTCAAGGTAGAGCATTAAACATGATAAGACAAGTCAGTTATTTGATGATTTCTCTAAGTTTCACAAAGTGGTCCCATGATGATTAATGATTGAGTGAGGTGGAGTTCACACTTACATAACTTCCCTTACTTGACTTCTTCTTGATCCTCATTATACCACAGAGTTCAAACTCAGGGAAAATGTACTCTATTTCAAGGTATGATTATTTCATGACTGACATGGGCATTGGATAAGCGTATTGAGTGATTAATTGGAAAATATACAAATAAAATGAAAAACAATCACTTTAATATTTAATGTTTAACAAATTATTTTTGATGATGGTTTCCATTCATGATTGTTTTATAACAAAAATAATGTGTTTGCTTAATTTAATAATTATAGGCATGATCATCCTTTGTTTGTACTCATTAACTATTTACTAGCCCAAACCTTTGATCCTTCAAAGGATAATCATTCCCCATTCCAATTTAATAATCTCAAATTTACATCGACAACAATTTTAAAACTATATTTTAACAATTAACTCTTTGCTAACTAAAATTCCATGAAATCATTTGGTCATTAATTTCCACTCTGTCTGTTTATATTTCATGATCTGTTGAGAGTTGCTTTTAGATTCTGAGCCCCCTCCTATTCTGGTGTCATATAGATCTATGATAGAACAGACCAATCATTTAAAGTTTTAGTCATATATTCTGAATAACAAATAATTAATAATTAAATTAATTGAACAAAAACGTATTGTGCCAGTCAAAATCGTGTATTCATTCAACAAGACCAATAATCCAAGCAAAAGTACCTTAAATCCAACCATGCACAAGATACATATGTCAGGACAAGGATGAATCCTAACCTATTTGCCTAAACTATTGCCTCTCTGACTAATGGATAACGTTTGTGATGATACTAGCAGTGCTTGGTTTTATTCAGTCCTAGCTGGAGGTCATGGTTCACATAGAGACTCACAATAATAAAGGGTTTATATGAAACTTTAATGAATTTTAACGATTGCAGAACGCTATAGTTGTGGTTTGAACCGTAATAATGATAATTCTCTATGACAACATTACAAAGAAGTGAATTTAAATCAAAGAAAGATAAATAAATAGAGTAATTAACCTTAGAGATTTGGAGTGATGACAAACGAGGCTTATTTAAAATAATAATATTATATGAATTTATTAAGAAATTTAGTTACAAAATAAGTTGAGTTTTGTTTATACAACTTGGTTATTTTTATTTAATTTGTTTTGATGCGGCTTTGACAACAATGTAAAAGTTTGTTAATTGGTCTGCCAAAAACCAATCAGTAATAAAATATTATAAGCCCTCTTTAAGATATTACGAACAAATCTATTTTATATATATATATATATATTACAAGACATGAAAGATGGGCATTTCAAACACTATTACATTTAAAATCATTTGTATATAATGAGTGTGGGAAGCATAATAGTTCTTAAATAAATAATTGACAATTAGAGTCAGCTTTAATTAATTACGAAATTTGTTTGTGAAGGACGTGCCATCACGGCAGAGAGCATTTCAGGTTTGCTAAATAAAGATATAAAAAGATGAAGAAGGCAGTATGCTATTATAGATTACAACAAAATAAATGAGGTCTGTTATGAACCTCTGGGTGGCTTTGCTAAAGGAAATTCCTAGTAAATGCAACTAGATGATGAGAAATGCTGGCCCTCCAGCCAAAACATGTATCTAATAATCATAATAATATTTTGATGTGCTGGCCTTTCCATACACATCTTAAATGGCAATGCCTGAAAATGGATCCCTTGGTATGAACTACGTCTACTTTGAATGAGTGTGAAAGATTGGACTGGTCATAGTTAAATTTCCGAAGGTCCTGATGAGTAAGTAGCAAAGCAAAATACTAATACTAAATGAATGGTTGTAGCTATAAATACATAATGCCTTAGACATATATATATATATATATATAGATAGATAGATAGATAGATAGATAGATAGATAGATAGATAGATAGATAGATAGATAGATAGATAGATAGATAGATAGATAGATAGATAGATAGATAGATAGATAGTGTATCACTAACAAAATTAATAACTTAATTCCTGATTAAAATAATCGGCTCCCTGACAGGAAAGAAAGTCCCCATAACCTTAGGCCATCAATGAATGAATTATAAATTATATTATAAAAAGAAAGGCAAGAATTAAAACTAAAATATAAATTGTTTTCCACACTTTTATTAATAAGTTATTAAATAGTTTATCAAAGATTACAAAATAAGACTGTCTTTTAATTAACATAGACGGGGCATTGAATATCAAACTCACTTCTGATGAAGTTTGACAATATAAAGCATAATAAATTATACATCGAATTTTTTTACTATTTTTGACAAATAAAAATATATATGTATGAAACATACTGACAAAATGCTATAATAGATTTTACTTAATTGATTCACTAAAATTCTTTATTCTTTCAGAAATAATTACAAGGCTATTTTAAATTGGAGGTAATAGTAAGATACTTTTAAAATAATTTCAATCATTCAAAATAAATTTATATATGATGTACAAAACTAAACGAGCTTTCTATTAATTAATTTACGGGAAGTAAGTCTCCTGTAATGATTTTGACTGGAAAAATAAAAGGGAGAGAATTTAAAGTTAATAGCTCGTTGAATTTTGTACTTGAAAATTTCAGTAAGTCAAATATTCTAAATAAACCAAAAATTAATTTAATTTTGCCGCATCAAAATAATATGAGATTTTTAGAAGAATTGAAATTTTATATTTAAGAGGAAAATTAAAAGAGCATTTTAAACCAAGCCATATAAACCTCACACAGATATATAAAATATAAATTAGTATTGATTTGGAAAACAAGTAAAATAGAATCAATGGCTTGCGGCGAATTGGACGTTACCTCAGAGTCAATTGGTAGGCATTCCATAGCTTGAAACAGGCATTTATACAGTCAGATCATTTGCAGGCTTCCTTGACACAGACAGTCTCCAGCTAGATGTTTAAAGCACTGGGAAAGCATTGATGAGTTGGTGGAAACAGAGCTCCAGGGAGCAATGCTGATCTTTTCACCCCGTCATTTCTATAATCACGATGTACTAAATCTAAACTACTCTCTTCAGTGAACTCTTCAAATAATTAATAATCAATCTTATCAAATTTTTCATTATTTATGTGTTCTGATCTGCCAATTGCAATCGCTCTAAGTGTTTCTCTGAGGTTGGTGCCTGCTTTGGAGGGAAATCTATCATCCTGCATTCAACATGCCCCAAGGATTCATTTGATAATTAAAAGAAAACAGCAAGAAGCATATTCAGTTTATCAGTCATTGTACTAACAAAATATATTTAATTAAGGTTTAGATAAACAAAAATGTAGATTTTATTCAGAAAAATTTTAGGAATTTGGTACAATAACTTTCAAAAATAGAAATTTACAAAATATTTCTTACACATATTACATTGTGTAGATAATTGACCCTCTAATGTACATTGATTAAAAGATAAATATAAAAGGTTACCAACTGATTAATTGAAGAAAAATGAATTTTAATAAAAGAATTTAAAATATTTGTAACATTCAATTTAACAAAATAAACACAATATACATTTTTACAAATACAAATTAAATGAACTATCATAAAAAGGTTAGTTTTAATTATAAAATAAAATTAATGAAATATAAAAGATTATAATATTAAAAATATACTACCACTGAAACAGTAAGATTCGTATTCGAATCTTAAGTTTCACCTTTTTCTGTCATCTCTCACTGACCGGTCTATCCCGCCCAAATTTAAACTTTTTGATATCGAATTGTGTGTGTAACAATATTAAAAATGTATAAATATATGTAGAATTCAGCATAAACACGCACACATTTCGATCTCAAATTAAAGGCAATAAATAGGGATAAAATAGTATAATTTAGATTTCTTTTAGTTATATAATTTTGTATAATTTTAATCATTTATTTTGGATTATAAAGTTCGTATTTATTGCTTTGTTTAAATTTCATTTAATAATTCTAAAAAAATATCTGATGTAATATTTAATTAAAAGTTAAAATAATCTTATGTTCCCTTTTTGTTTTTGAAATTTAAAAGCATCGGTCAGTGATAGATAATAGATTAATTAAAGAAAAATTCCCCCAAATTAATTAGTAAATGTAAAATGTAAACAATAGAACGGCAGCTTTCTTTAATTAAAAACCAACAAAATGCATTGATTATCCTCAGGGCAGATTAAATAGAACCTAAAAATATCTTAACAAAAATGTGAAAGATCAAGATAAAAAAAGAGGCCATCTTAGACTTGCTGGAGACATTCACTTAAACTTTAGCTTTGCTCTCGATCACTGAGTCTCCAAAAATAATAAAAATAATTTGTTCCTGCCAAGGTATGACCGAGTAAAGCACCTAGATTATTCTCCATCGGGAGATGGCTTATCGGATGCGAACTTTCCACTGCCCGTCATAAATTCACCATGAAGATCTGCTGCCTGAAATGAATGAGAAAGCTGCTGCTGCCATGAAATTAAATGAATATCTAAATACAAGAAAGAATTGCCACTCGTGAACTTTTTGCTGCTAAACTAATGGAATCAGAAAACTTCTTATAAAACAGGTACCTGTCTGTGTTCAAACTCTAGAGTACTCTAATAACATGCTATAGCTATTCTTCATAATACTTATCTAAATTTATAAAATGTAAAAACTATCATTTGTATAACTAAAATTGAATAATTAATTTAATATGTAAATTTCTCTAATAATCTAGCTTACCTCACTCTATCTTTCGTGGGTGCGTATTTCTATAATCTACATGTTTATCTATAGTTATTATTTAATTATTGCATGCTCATAATTGTCTCAATTTTCAAAGTAAATCTATGATCGCTTGAAACAAAGAATGCGTGTCAAATTTTCATTAATATTTACTTTCCTTAATAACTTCACTTTCATATAAAATTGACACGCATTCAATGCATCATTTATTGTAATGCAGGGGTCTACTACTTTGCAAATGGCTGGCATATTAGTGTAATAACTCCCAGCTTATATATATTTTGTATTTATTAAATTTAATGAATAATTCTAGAAAATCCCATTTCTTTGAGAGTCGCCAGAATTCTTGAGTAGATGTTGGTAATGTAGGGCCAAGTCAGAAATCTATTTAAATCTCATCATAACCGTTTATACAGTATACATGTGTTACGTTTTGGAGACGCGATGACCAATTCCGCCGTGAAATTTCCGGATTCTTCAGGGTTGAAATTAACCCCAGTCGTCCTACACAAGCGGGCTTAATGGGTGCTCCCGTAGGATTTGACAACGTCATGCAGCCAGCCGGCAAATTGCTCCACGTACCGCTTGTTCCTGGTTATGCTTATGTGACACCTTACTTCGTCGGGCCACAGCAGAGACCAGTCCGACATTCTTATAAACCCATTCACGGCCTTGCAGTTTCGATATACTGCCATTCCATATCGCCTTTCTAAAGCGTACCACGTGTTCCTTTACTTCGTTTTATTATTCTATATATATCACTCCGCCTCTGCATTATCTTCATAATTCACTCTCAAATAAATGTTTGCCCTTAGTTATAAATAAATATTTTAATTAAATACATATATGTCTGCCGCTACTCTTAAATCTTACTTTAGACTCTTGCATTGCAAAGGTATAAATTCCCCAAGGCATGCATTAGAAATACTTACTCGAGAATTTTAGGTAACTAGATTAAGCCTTCAAATAAGTGAATTCCCTTTGTAAACATTACAGTATCGGAAATACCGCTACTGAGTCCCCAATATAAAATAATGTGTAAATAAATAAATGTATTCTTTAAAATATAATCATGTTGCAAATCCCGCTACTGAAGCTGTTAGTCCATAAAATATTATCAGATTGTTTTATTAAAATGTATTAATAAATAATTTTAAACTATACGTCTGCAGTTACGTTTAATTTATTCGATACCCATTCTATATAATATTTCCTCGATTATGTAAATATGAATGTTTAATTAATATTAGTTGGTTATTGGCTAACTCAAGAATAAAATCATGAGTCTCTTGCATATCCCTGACCACTGTGCCTAAGGAAATATTTACTAATGTCGCATCAGATGCGTTGTTTCGTGGATTGTATTGTGGAACCGATAAACTATGTTCGAACTTAGTACCATGGGTGGCTTCGCTACTCGATGGTGCTGCTGTTCTGTATGGTGGTCGAATTCTGCACTATGTTTACGAGTCACACGTTTTCTGACCGTTACACCACCTACTATGAGATGGGTGTCAGTTAATATAAGATTGGGTTTAAACCCATACTAGTGCTGATGACATTGGCACTAGGTGAAGTAGAAATATGTACTATATTTCCAGCTTCAATATATAGCATCAAATATTGTAATTGTCAAAGTGTGAGTGCTTAATACTGTATAAGAACCAAGTCTCACCTTTCAAGTCAGTAGATTAGTGCATCTACTAGCAAGCAAGCTTGGGAGTCTGTACCTATATTTTATTATTAAATGAAAAATTAATATTATAATTGATGACTCCCCTTCCTTACAGATTAATTGATGATTGGATGGATTGACTCTGTTTCAAAAGAAAGAAATCACTTTAACCAGCAAAATAAAACATAACATGAAATATTAATCCAGTGTAGTCTGACCAGTTCAAATTATTATAGTTCATGTTGAAGAACATATGAGTATCTTTTCCTTTAGGAAAGTTTCTTTGCATTAACTGGATGGTAGTTCATCTGATGGTATTTGGTTACCATTTGGATCTTTGTGGTGGTGACTCATTTTATAAACTAGCTTTCCTCTGCTGAGATAATTTCTTTATTTGGCTGAAGCACATTGTAGATCTTGTTAACATGGTCATCATAGATGTTAATTCTAAATGATAATCATATCAGAAATTTATCACTGTATGATGAGCAGTTCCATCCCATGATGTTTTCGCACTTCCTAGCCACACATGATTTGTTCTTTCTAAGCTTATAACTTGGATTAAAATACAAACTTTATGGAATTGGTGGCGAGTTCTTTAATCAACTTTCTTAAGTTGCAATTATAGTGGTTTAAGAACTTTAATATTGAGGATAGTTAAGATGACAACTAAATTAATTTTAAGAATTTTAAAAAGTAAATTTGCTTGACAGCATAATTTATTTGCCTTACTTTTTTCTTAAAAAGAACCATGTTGTTCTATATTGTCTTATGTTTGATTCCTAGATGCATGAGTTTCAATTTCATGCTTTTATTTACATTGTTGACATCATTTTGATCTTTATAGAATTTTATGCTGGATTAATAGACAAAAAAAAAAGTTTAACATTAATGATTTCTTTCATTTTTTGAGATTTTTAATTTCTTGGGTTTAAGAGTTTGGTACACATATAAATCAGTATTGTCAATAATATAATTTAACTGACAATTTTACACAAACTTATTAACATATAATCAATAAAATGCTTTTGATTGTGTTGGTGGATTTAGTCTTTAAGATGGATGCGGGTGTGGTGATTTTTGTGTGATTGGTATAATGTATCTTTACAATATATACATGCAATATATAGGGTATATGAGTACAGACTTTCATATGACCCACCACTCTCCACACTATCTCATAACACTGATACACTTGAACACATATGTTGAAAAGATAAATAATCATCAATATACGTATTTCATGCTAAACCAGCAATCATCAGTTGGTCCAGATTACCATCTCCACCCATATCTGCCATAAGTGCTCAGATATATATTAAGATAGCCAAACCTCATACTTTAACAGACAGGCTTTAATCTACTCCACACTCCAACTCTTCAACCATCCATCCATCCAATTGAAAATCTGATGATGGAATGCTCAAAGGCCACCCTGAGGCTGAGATTCTTATCACACCCATGTTGACCTATATTTGTATTTCAAATTTATTTTTTCCTTTAATTATTTTTGTTGATATCTTATGGAATATATGTAATTTCCAAATTAATTAAATATTGCATATACATGTTAACATCTATATTGTGTGTCATATATATAAATTGGGTGAAAATATATTATTTATTATGCAATAATACTTAATTGTAAATATTAATTAGAGAAAATATAACTTAATATTAAAATTTATCGGCTGAACGTTTTCGAGGAGCCATGCCTCATACTCATAGCCTTCATGAAAAGTGTAATCAATATATGCAAATGTAAATATTCAAATGAGCTACTGTTACGTAGCCCATTTTTTCGAGATCTCAAAGCATGTGTCTTTTCTATTAATGGCATGGATGTCTCTATTAATATAGAATGCCTCCTTTATTTTTCTCCTGTAATCATTTGGCTCTGTACATAAAATTATGGGGTTGGCAGGTATGAAGTTGTGCCCAGACTGTTTACTATGTTCGAAAAACACGGAGGATGTGTTGCTATTGGTTTGAGCTCTGTTGAATGTGTAACGATGTTGAGCCAACCTGGTATTGATTACACTTTTCATGAAGGCTATGAGTATGAGGCATGGCTCCTCGAAAATGTTCAGCCGATAAATTTTAATATTAAGTTATATTTTCTCTAATTAATATTTACAATTAAGTATTTTTGTTTTTACATATATGGAGAAATTAAAACTATATTTATTATTATGCAATACTAAACATTAATTTTGGGTATCCATAGGGAGAAGTGGAAACAATGATGTGAATATAATGCCACTGAATTGCAAATTAAAACAAGAATCTTCTAGCAAAATTATTCAGTTTTCTTTATGCTAAATATTTAACTATATTATATCATTCCTAATATCTATCAAACATTTTACATGTTTTAATATCCAAAATTTTCATTATTGATATTATTTATACTTTCAACAAGTTATTTATTGTATAACAAATAAAAGCAATTTCATTTGATTACTACAATAACTTTTATATATTCACTTTCCGATAACGTTTTTTTAAATGTTTATTTTAAAAAGATTATCTTTTGCTCAAGTAAGGTGATAAATGTAGTTGGTACAAAATTCAAAATAAAAACTTGAGCTTTCCTGAAGTCAGGTGCTAATCTTGAATTTTATATAAGATTTTATAATTATTTCATATAAACGACTGTAAATCAGTGCATATGTTTGAAAGAGTTTTTGATAAGTTTATTCAAAAGCTTGATTGTATGGGCAGTCAATATATTGTACTTTTGCAATTCTATCTTTCCTTTGTTTCACTACTTTTACAATTAACTGTTTTTTTTTTAAATGTCATAGCATCAGCCGGGACGCGAACCCACAACCCGGACAACTGCCTGCAAGTGCAAGGCAGTCGCGCTGACCTCTTGACCACCAATGCAAGACAATTAACTGTTTTTTTGTAATCTAAGAGTCCTATTTTCAATCCTTTTTTTAAATTATTTCAACTAAAAATCTCATTTTACTTTTCTAATTCTTAAGCTTTGCCTTATATCACCTAGATCAAGGGTCCCCAACCCTATGCCCGTGGGCACCATGGCGCCCGCAGACCATTTTACGTGTGCCTGCCGCTATCTGAACATGATAAAAAATTATTTATCTGATACAAATAAATTTAATTTTTAAAATTTTTTATAAATTATTGTATTATATTGTAATCAAATTGTAGGTCATACTATACTTTTACAGTGTAAAAATATAAACGTTAATTATGTTAAAATTTTATTTTTGAAATAAATATTTTTTTGTACATTATGCGTATTATTAACAATATCCAACTATAAATTTACATTGAAAAAATAAATGGTGCTCACCACCTGGTTGAAAAAATGAATGGTGCCCGCCACCTGGCCGGTATTATAGAATGTGCTCTTAAGTGGAAAAAGGTTGGGGACCCCTGACCTAGATATTAATTTCTGCTTGCCAATTTCAGATTAGTGTTGGAGTAGTCAATCTTACAAGTCATGCTGTTACTTTGATGTAAAATTTCCTTCCTTCCAATATTTTATTTTTTTAGTTTTTGTGTTGAAATTTGTTTTTCAGTTTATCTGTGATTTTGATTTCCTTTTAAAATACTTTGTGAAAATTCTTACTATCCAGATGATTAGGAATATGATCCAACCAATGCAATAACTGTAATATATATATATATATCTTGTATCAGTCAATTCTTCACTTCTTTTTATCACCAAGGGTGTTATTAGGCCACTAACTACCTAGAAAATTTAATTTATGGCGATCCAAAAGTTTGAATGCTACCAGCTATACCTAGGGAGAGAAAGAAATCTTTAACATTGTTCAGACAATTGAGAAAAGGACATAGAGACAAATGTTAGCCAAAATAATTATGAACACTTTTAAAGTTTACTAAATCTAAAATAAATATTAGTCAAACAAAACATGAAAGCTTGACCTAAATTTCTCCAGCTGGTTTATCAGAGTATTGTAACATTAAACATCCTGGCAGATAAGTTCATTTTCTCACCTAAGAATTAGAAGGGATTTATAATGTCTTCCTGTTAGCGGTTTATATAAACAAATTCCAGTTTTCTTTATTTAGAGATTTTGAAAGAGAACAATCTTGCATGGAAGTCAACAAACAGAGCAGACAAGCTTTCATTAGCCCAGAAAAGAAACATCGGGACATAAAAATGGCAAATACCTGTAGACACTTATCAATTGACATGTTTAAGGTCATCAAGGTCAATCCTGGCAAGATAAAAAGAAAATATTATGGTATTACATAATCTGAAACATATAAAAATCAAAATCTCTACTGCTTAAGAAAAACAGAACAAAACACTCGATAAATCGCTAGCCAAAAGATTTGCGGTCTGCAGGAAATGCAAACCAAGATTGTCTAAATTAATGATAATGAAAAAATACAGGTGAGTTAAAAAGAAAATTACTAATATCTGCCCAAGCATTTATCATGGGTTAGTAATATAAAAAGAGAAAACACTAAGCATATAAAATATAAACTTGCAATACACTCTCAGATAAATGAATTTAAAATATGAAATCTTAAAACTAAGACTTCAATACATGAAATAATAAGAAATATACATAATAAAATAATTAGAGATATTTAAATGATTATATATCTTATTATAGTAAAGGTTCCTTTATAGATTAAGCTGAAACTTTATATGATTTAAACAAAAGATTTAAGCCCTGGTTTCAATATATGAAAGTTCAGTTGCCTTTCAGGCTTTAAATTGTCCATAGAGTTATTCCAGTGGGGTGCACAAGGTTCTTTCTAACTCAAAAACATCATGATGATATCTGGCCCCCAGTAATCTGGCTGTAACATCTGAGGCAATGTTTAGGATGAGTGTTTAAGCTAGACAATTATGTCATGTTCTTAATTAAAGGCATAATTAAGGAGCTCTGGGGTTCATCTTTGGGTTGATTTAGCATTGCATATTAAGATTTTTCATGGTGTGTATTTTTGGCATGGTGAATGTATGGTCACTACTAACATGGCAATGGCAAATAGTAAATACTATTAACAGTTCACAGAAATCCAACTTCAGCAATTCACATTGAGCAGTTTAGTATTCACTCTGAATAAGAATCACAAGAATCCAAATAAGAATAAGAAGCAGAATAATCCAGTTGAAAAAACCAGGGCTATTTATGTGAATTGTTATTTCCCACCTAATCTCTAATTAAAAGTTTTGACCAGGGTAAATCTCTATTTCCCACTTAATCTTAATTTTTTTAAAAAAATCCAACCATGGTTCTTATCTATTTTCAAACATTAATTAAATTTATGTAAATGCAAAAATAAGTCTTAGCTTTTAAAATAGATTGCAATAAAAAATAAAAAGAAACTTGATCACAATAAAAATTTATTTTTAAATTAGAATGCTTTTACAAATAGATTAAAACTTTACTGTAATGGAAAAAACAAACATCACAAGAAAATTATTTTAAACTAAAATCTATTGAAAAAGTAAAATCACAGAATTTTAAAATATAAATGAGTATGTGTGTTATTGCACACACTCTTAATACATAAAGAAAAACAAAACTGTTAAATAGCTTTCTTTTAAAAACTTTATAAATATAAATGTTAGTTTTAATTTCATGATGGTATTTTTGAAGCGGATAAAGCATCCAGTTCAATATATATATACAAATAAGATACCCATTAATTAAAAACTGTTGTAATAAAAAAATAATAATAAATGTAATGGTAATTACATATTATATAATCTTTCAATCTGCAGAAGTACTTTCGGTTAATTCTTTTTCCTGCCTCAACTGCCATTAAATTCAAAAAACATAATGGAAGCAAATGTCAACTCAAATCCCATGAATTCTGAATTTTAATATTAGCAGATTGTCTATTAATTATATTCATTTTATTTCTATTTATTAAAATTGCTTCCTTAATTTTTCTTTTATTATGTTTTTCCATTATGTCTTTTGAATTTAATGGCAGTTGAGGAGGGTTAAGCAATTAACTGAAAGTACTTCTGCAGATTGAAAGACTGTATGTAATAGTTAATTACCATTATATTTATTATTTTTATTGTTATATATATATATCAAAATTACCCGAAATTCACAACTCAACCAGATTAGCCAAAAAATATAAACTCTAAAACATAACCAATGGTTTCATTGCTACAAACAGACTTCTCAAGTGTAAGGAACTACAAAATAACAACGTATTTAAAGTAAATATTATCAACAATTCCACTTACATCCCATATACCCTTAATAATAAAAGAACTTTTAAATAAGTTAATTGCTTCAGAATCATAAATTTTTAATAATAAAGATTCTTTAATTCTTTTTATTTCATTTCTTTCAAAGAAGACAACTTTAGCCTCATCATTTATGTTTTAGAGTTTATTTTCTTTGGCTTGTCTGATTGAGTTGAGTATTTGGGATAATTTTGATTATATATATATATTGTAACGATATATAAATATGTCGTTACATTTATTTAAAATAAAAACTTAAAAGTTCGCAAATAAAAGGAAAAAACTAAACGCTAAAATTAAAATGTTTGTTATACGTATATACATTCGCACAGATGCTAAACTTTAAAAATATTTTTTCATAAACAAGAAAAAAAAAGTATTTGAACGTATTTTTTTAAATAAAAAAATACAAGATTGAAATATAAAAATATTTTAATAAAAAAATAATGTAAGTTAAAATAAAAACAGGTATTAATTAATTCCTGTAATCTGTAAATGGAAATGATTGTTTATTAATTATCTAAAAGCTGTTTAATTAAAAAGTCAGATGAAAAGTTAGATAAGAAAAGAAAGAGAAATTAGCTTGACCAATGGAAGCACTAGGCCTTGGCACGGACCGTAACTGAAACACCAGAGGATTAGTGACGTATTGCCGATTGAATCCTATGATCAAATGATAAGAGGCTAAGAAAAATATAAAAGCCAAATGATTATTAAAATTGTTATCTTAGAGCTGACTATGAATAGATCGTTATAACTAGCTATATTGCAGATTTTCACGATGTGGAAGTCTGCAATAAATTTAATTTTCCGGACAACCAGCTGAGGCCTCTGGATGACAGTTCCTGACCAAATGCATGGCAAGTCGCAGTTTCATTTCAAAGAAGGACAAAATCTACTAAAGTGATCACGAAGATGGACTTCTCAATCTATTAAATCCGTAAAGTATGAACTATTGTATCTATCTAATAACTTTCCTAAAATTGCAAGTAATTAATAACTGAAAATAAGAACTCTTATCTGACTTAAAGAATGCAAATTCAATTATTGATATTTTTTTATGTAGATGTTTAAGCAATCATTTCCAGTTCATTTTTTTTTGTGTGTATTATATTTTAACTAAAATGTATTAAATTTAAAGTTGTTTATAGACGCTTGCATGGATTCGTTTGCGGTTAATTATATTTTGGTTTTCATATTTGATCAAAATATATAGACATTCGATAAATAATGATACCTTACGGTGAGTATCTAAAATGTATTTATTCGGATGTCTTTTAAGTTATTGGTGACAACGCAAGTATCTTATGGTGAATACTATTGGGTTACTTATAAGTTTCCCTCTGCGATTGTCGGTATCAATAATTTTGTATTTTGATCGTTTATGTTTATTTTGAAATGTTTTTGACCGTGGAATCTATGTAATCGATCTATACCCAACATTTTTAAACAAATCTGTGCGAACGTATTTAAATGTTAAAATTAAGTCGGGCGTGAATGGCTATATAGTTTTGTAAAGTTGTATTAAGGGAGGGTAATCTTAGGTTATTCATTTCGTAGTTGAATTGGTTCAATGGATTGGATATATTTGTGTAATTAGTAGATGTAGTATGAGGTCCGCTATGGGCAGGATTATAGATATACGCCACATACCCTCTGTTTGCCTATGGATGGGTTTGTAAGTCAGCAGAAGACCGCAGTCCATTCCTATGGAGTTTTTAGTTTATTGATCTACTTGCCAACAGATGTCACATTCCTGTTGGTGGAGAGTCAATATCTTCTCTATTTCTACTTATTGTTCAGATGCACATTCCTGACAATATGGTATTTTGTGTTGTCGTATCATGCTACATTGAATACATGAATGCATCAGATGGATTGGCGCCAGTTGATTGCGAAATTTGTTGCCTAAGGTTAAATCAGGGAAGAATATTTTCCTTTCAAATGCAGACCTATGTAGTCCATTCATACTCGACCCTCTAAATAAATAGTAAACTCATTATTTGAAATCTACTTAAATTTAGAATTAAAGATCAATATAAAATTATAAAAGAAATTTATTCCTCAAAATTTAAATATTATTTTATATGTGCGTAAATAAATATTTTTATGTGTTAATTTCTGGCAGTGGCTTTTATTCTTTTATATTTAAGATATAAAATTTATAGATTTTTATCTCTGCGTCTCCACTGAGCTAGTGACAATGGGCTAACGATCTAAATATGTAAATAAAGTGGAATCCTAACAGCGCGTATCTGCCTACTTTATAAATTTTTCTAGGCTCAAATGCCTAGATGGCGCCCTTGGTAGTGCGGTGCGGTGCGATGCGATCTTCACTTTCATTTCGATCGTTATAATATATATATATATTGTAATGGTAAAAAATCAGAGCAATGAGAGAGGCTGTGTTATGTGCCCAAACTTTGGGTCATCAAATGTGTAATGGAAGAAAAATGAACAAGAGCAAAAAAGAGACTGTATTTACATGCCCTAGCTCTGAATGTCAAATCTTTACCAGTATAAAAATGAGAACATGAAAATTCCTTTTATTAATGTCCCAAATATTTAGGCAAGCTAAATCTGTAACAGTACAAAATGTGAAAAGGTTAATTGATCTAGTTATTCTTATAATGTACCAACACACATAAATATTAAAATCTGTAACAGAATAAATTGATCAAGGGGAATGTTTATTTTTATATGCCTTACAAATTGTATAAAGGTAAAATCAATAATAGTATTAATTGTACAATGCCAAATCTGTAATAATGTAAATAGACTAGTATATGAATTTTTTTTCTACAGTACAGGATTTTTTATACTTGCACTCCAATATGTAATATATAGGGGGTTTGAACTCAGACTTTCACATGACCCTCAAGTATCCATACTATCTCATACTGCTGACACACTTGATTACACACATGTTGAAAAGATAAATGATTACCAAAATATGTATTTTGTGCTAAACCAGCACTCATCAGTTGGTCCACATTATTATCTCCACACATATATACAATCAATGCTCAGCTTATATTAAGATAGCCAATATTCATACTTTAATGGACAGATTTTGATCCACTCTACCCCACAACTCTTCAGCTCTCCATTTCATTAAAAATATGATGATGGAATGCTCAAAGCCAACATTGGTGCCAACCATCTAAGTTCAAGCCCTCTATAAATAGATTATCTAAAATTAATAATGCTGTACAAATTAAATAAACCAAATCTGTAATGAAATAAAATGAAAAAAGATTAACTTAAGTAAGCTTTCTTTGTTAATGAAGTAGTTCAAAATCTATACTGAATGAACTTAAAATTTATGAATAATATTTATATACTAAATAAATATCAACCTGATTGGATGCCAATATTGTCTATACAATATACAATAATATATTTGAAAATTATGACATATATATTAATTAATAGTTTATAATGATATTCATTCTTAAACACTTTTATTATTATGTGCTAAATTTATACTATATTAAAAGTGAATGAAATTATTTAAGCTTAATGATTATATAAAAATTTTAATAATTTATTAAATAGCTCTTATATCAATGGATGTTCATAAAACATTAGATTCACTTTTAACTTTACTGAACTTTAGTACAGTAATAAAATTTATATTATTTGCTAATTAGATTTAATATGTTTATGATTGCAATGGGATTCTAAATTATGATCACTACATCATATATTTATTAATTTGAATAAAACTCTTAACTCAAATTTAATAAATAACAATAATTTTATTTACAAAATTAATAATATTACAATTAATAAATATGCTGTAATAATTTAAATTAATGTATTGTAGAATATTATAGCTGTTTAAACTATAAGATGATACAAGACATTAGACATTCCTTATCAAATCACAAGAAAATATTCACTTATCTATTGTCTCCATTAAACAATATATATAAATCATATAAAAGAAAATATTAATTTGTTACTGACCATTTATCAACAAACAAAATAAACTATGAAATAAAATCTATTATGATGATTTAAATATAAATTTAGAGTTATTAAGATTTTCTTTTGGTTAATATACATTCATATATTCACTCACACATATATACATTAAATGACTTTTTAAAACATGAACAATGTTTAATCAAAATAATTACATAAATAAAATCTACACCTTTCCTAAACAGTAATTAGTATTTATCATAAAGAGTTCTTCAAATTTCAAATCATTTTTAGTACATTTGCAGGGAGAAAATCCCAATGAAAATCCAAAAGGTGATAGTATTTTAAAATACAACCATTCCAAAAGCTTATTTCTTTTCAAAACTATCCATAGTTTATTCAACAAATTATTAATAATTCCTGGCAGAATTAAGCAACATTATCCCTTTTAAAATGATAATTATTTCATTTGAGGTTATAATCTTTAACAAGTTATTTATTTTTTTGGTTGGCATACAAATATATAGACACTTAACATAATAATCCACATAGTTAAACTTTTCCACTACTCTTTTAAGAACTTACAATTATTCCATTTGGTAATTATTTTATACTTTGTAAGTTATTGATTTGTTGATATACATTCAGATGTATATATGTATCAATTCACTTGTTTTTTTTTTTAAATAAGTATTTAAAAAATTTTTCTTTTCTAGAATGCTCCAGTAAATAAATTCTATTTAGTTGTTTGTTATTTTTGGTCCGTTTCAAAGACTAAATTGTCTTTGAAGCAAACATTAAATTTCTTATTTATATCTTCAAATTCTTGTTTGCACAAAGCAATTTAAATATGTATATAGCATTTTTTTTAAAAAAAAAAAAAACAATGCTTAACACATTATATTAACTGAACTGATAGCAATACATCATATATATAGAGAGAGTTAATTAGTAAGAGTTCTCCAAGTCAAATCATTGGCATTTATATTCTATATTTGCTGATGTAATTTTTGAAGTCATTATTTAGATATTGTTGTTAATAATAAACTCAAATTCATCTCTTTTATTAAAAAAAATCATCATGTCTTTTTAGTAGAATTCTTCTACAAACTTGCATTCTAAATACTTGTCTTCTTTTAAATTTTAAAACAAATATTTCAAAGTAAAATAACAACAATAATTTTAAATCTTTTTTTTTAAAACAAAAATACATTTGTTTGTTTCAAAAATAAAATTATTGGTACTTTAGTGTTATTCAACCGATGACATTTTATACTTACCAATTTTCCTTCCGGAAAACATCGTTGATGTTGACATGACAACATTGTTATGCCAACCAAGACAGTGACATGATTAATCCAATTTTTGGATTTTTTGACCCACGAGATTTAAAAATTGGAGACAGCTTTGGGAAATTTTGTCATTTGTCTGTCTTTTGTGATTTTGCTACTAGTCCACCACAGTGGACGCTATTTGTAAGTAATTTTCATTTTTGTTTCTAATAAATAATATGATTTTGATGTATATTATTTTGTAAATTCTTCTGCAATTATAAAAAGTACAATTAATTAATTTTATTTTTAATTTCTGAATTATATTATACAGAATTTTTTTTTTTTTTAAATTCATCCGCAATTATAAAAATTACAGCTATGAGAGTAATACAATGTCTGGCGTTGTCGGTGATTTTGTACTTTATAATTGAACATAATATTGGCTGTGCCTTCAGCCCGTCAAAACCAAAAAAAGCCCCCCGCCCATTCAGCAGTATGCGCTGACTTTTCTCATTTAAAAAATGAGACACATTTTCAAATTGTTTGTTTTATATATTTTTAACATGAATAATTGAGCAAATATCAACGGAAATGTTGTAAAGATAAGATAATTTTTAGCGCAAGTACATTTTTTTGATTTTTTTTTTTTTTGTTATAAAAATTCGTAATATAGAGTAAATTTTAAGTTATTGTCCAGGTCGCCATTAATAATGCCAGATAATCAGGAAAAGTGTTCTTTATTTGTCTATTTATTTTAAATTTACAAAAAAAAAATTGTACAATTATAAAATTTACACTTAGTTACTTTCAATTTCTAAATTATCAAACTTACACTTCATTACTTTTAATTTCTAAATTATTTTGATGCACGCATGTACTTTTTTATTTTTTTTATTTTTTCCAACCAATGACGAATTACCCCAAAGCCATATCACTCTGATCTTGTGATCTTTAATGTATCGGGTCCACGTGATTTATGGACAAATTTTAGCCATTGCATTTGTCCGCAAATCACTTGGAGACATTATCTTAAAGATCTGAAGATCAGACTGATATGGCTTCAGCCTAATATGTCATCGGTTGGAAAATACTAAAGAACCAAATTATTATATCTTACATTTATATATATCTAATAATATTATGATCTTATGTATGACTTAAATTCACACAATAATCCAAACATATATGCACACATATATTATTTATATATACAAATGAGAATATAATTTATTATTTACCTAAACCTATTGTTTTTAAAATGTGTGAATAGACAAAACATTATTGTAGTCTTTGTTAAAACATATACCTCATTAAATTTATAAATACTTTTATAATAATATTTTAAGTTTAACACATTATTTTTAAAACAAAATAATAAAAAGAAATTGTGAATTATTTTGTATTTTGGGTGTGTCTATAATAAATTCTAAAATTTAAGATAAACATCACTTGAGGATTTTAAACATTTATGAATAAATAAAATCATGACAATATTTTTATATGATAATGCCTATGTAAATCTAATACAGGATATTACAATATATAATCATTAAAATTAGTCAACACTTAGACAATCTGATTATCAATAACAATCAACAATGCCAACCTGTTGTCAAGGCAACTTTCTTTTAACATTAAAGGTGGAATCCCACCTTTATTTATGGTCCAATATATTTATAGAGACACTAAATATTGCAACTTGACTACAGAGATTAAAATTATTGATACAAAGAAGTTTAAATAAACCCCATTAAACAGGTAAATATAATATGTTCTGAATGTAGACTAATAAATAGTCAATTATAATATTACAAACTGCAATTATAATTTTCAAACTGCACCCAATGTATTATTTAAATAATAAGTGTAATAATGTTCAAGGCTAAATAGGTTTATAAATAATCATTACAATCAGCCAACACTTAGACAATTCCAATATTAATAACAATCAACAATCTCAACCTGTTGTCAAGGCAACCTCTTTTTAATTTCAAGCAATATGCTAAAAGTGTTCATGAGATAATATTTTGATTTTGTTAGCTTTATCAATTGAACAATGTTGATAGATATTCAGAATAGTTATTATCGATGATAAAAGTGAAAAGTAGATGACTTTGAAAATAAATGCATATTTTTATAGCTTCATTTTTTATTTAATTATTATTTTGTGTAAAATTTAATATGATAATGAATGCAACTGACTGATAGCTATCAAAAATCAATTTCTTGCACATTCTATTTTTAAAAGAAAAAAACAAGAAGAGGAAATATTATTTTTAGTAGAAGTACATTTTCCCAACCCATTTAGGTAGACATCATTCTGAACTGAGCTCTATTTGCAAAGATTATTTCAGTAACAGAAAGATTACAATCAGAAAATCAATTAATTAAAAATATCGCAAATATTTGGAACTGTAGTGTTAAAATTCTACAAAACATCATCTTTTGCCTAATACGTAACATTGCAGAATATTATTCATCAACATGAAGAGATTGTTCACACAATTCACTTGAATACTACTATATGGATCATAAGTCATTTTAAGATTATCTCTAATCATTTGACCATACAGCAATCCTTAAAAATAAAAAATAATTATAATCAACAACTATACAGACATTTTCTTTATTTGCTTTCAATTCGATTCAAATATAAAAGTTTTTTCAAGTTACTAGAAAAAAATATAGACAACTCAAGTTATCTCACACAATTTTAAAAAGAAACATTTCAGAATTGATTTTACTAAAAATTAAATATTGGTTAGGAAAATTTAGAAGTAAAAGAATTCATTTTTAAATAAATAAAGAACATTGAACTTATTTGTGTAACAAATAAAATATGTCAAAAAATGTCCTCTCTGTCTATTTGAATAGCTTTAAATTAAAGCTTATATTGCTGATAGTTACCGTCATTTTTGCTCATCTTAATATCAATAAAGCAAAAAAAAGTTGAACATAATATTTTTTCTAAACTTGATTAAACAAATTTTTTGCTATCATTTGCAAAAAATATCTCAACATAATTAGAGAAGCTATCCATAGGTTACCTTCTATACTTGTAAAATAGATAATGAAGTTACATGAATTTCTATTTTATAGTTAAGCCTATATAACTGATATGCTATGCACATGTAAAGATTTAATCAGTTATTGTTTATGTTAATTTATAATAAAATAAATAAATGTATGATCGTTCAAAATAGCATGATTTTTTTTTTTTTTTTTTGCATATAGTAATCAGAATCATTATTGTTTAGGTTGGTAAGAAACAAAATATTAATAAAACAAAATGTAGTATTGTGTATAGTACTTCTTAATGATGTAAGGGTCTTATAAAATTTTAAAAATAATTCTAAATATATGTCAATAACATGAAATCATTAATATGCACATGTGTGCAATTGAGGCAAAGTAAGTCTTGAAATTTTTCCCACATGATAAATAGGCTTTCAGGCAGTTGGTCTACACCCAATCCACCAAACACATTCAGTAAATAGATGTATAATTATTATTAATTAGGGAATAAAGATTCCAGCTTAAACAGAATTAATCAGGTAAATGTCAAAACAAAAATATAATTGTTGTATAATGGAATCTTTACCACTATGACATGTCATGTAAGATCTTAGAATAATTGGGTTAGGTGAGAAGACCAGTCATCGCAAACTTTCATTGATGATAAAATGTTATTATTTGTTTATAAATATATCAGCTTTATTATCCAAATTTCCTCATTTTGCTTTGGGAAAAAAAATTGCATAGTTAGATGTCTTTTATAAATATAATTTGTCTGTAATTTAAATAAACTTCTAAACTACAAAGAACTTTCAGATATTAATTAAAATTTATTTTTCTTTTTGTTACTTTAAATAAGCCTTTAAATAAATTAATTTGATAGTTTTAAAGCAATTTAGGATTATTTAGTTATTAAAGAGTTAAATATTAAATAAGTTTGTGTTTCGGACTTAGAAAGTCATAAAGTTAATCAATAGCAATCCCTAAAGAGTATTTTGTTTTGGACGTCTTGGCATTTGTTGAATTATTAACAATAGTAAGATTTTAAAAGAGTTTTTGCTTAGCCGCTGTCAATATAACTATTAATTGCTATACTCAACCATTTAGAAACAAATTCTTAGCTAATGAAAAATAATTTAAAAAAATTATTTAAAAAAAAAAAGCAAATACATTAAACCTTTTTTCTTTTTGCTATCTCCTTCTTTATAAATAAATAATTCAGTCAGTAAATATTATTTATCAAGTGTTTTTTTTTTTCAAATTTCTTACACATTAATTTCAGTCTTGAATAATGAAATTTAAGATGCTCAAATTAAACTGTATTTTGTTAAATAAACTGAAAATATAAAAAGAAGTTATATACAGAAACTAATTATAATACAGAATATAACTAGTCATGATTAATATTTTAATTACGTGGTTACATTTCTTATAACTATGAAAATTGGGTTATTGGGGTGTTTTTTTTTAATGAAAATGGCCATTTTGATCGATGTCATTTATCGGTTGGATGTGTCAGTGTGGTGGGGAGGGTTCATGTAATTCAAAATGGCGGCCGTGAGCGCATACTAAATCGACACCCAAATTACTTGCTAAATCTTTGCTGAGTGAGAAGTAGTCCTGTTATTTGTTTTGCTAAAGACTTTTTGCTTTCTGATGTATTAGATGTACATTTATATATAGCCTAAACCCATAAAGGCATCTAAACAGAATTAGTAAGTTTAAAACAATAAGAAACTGTGATCAAAAATTGGGTTCTTTCAGGTTATGTAATCAGACTTGAAACAGGTTGAATGGGATGCTACCTCTCAGATAAGCACCGAAACAATACCTCATTGTCCATTGTTCTCCTCGAAAAAGATCATTTTCTACATTGTTAATGCTTTTTGGTTATAATCACTTGTCATATATAAAAATTACCAAGTGATATGTATACATCTTTGTATAGACCAATAAAATTATTATAAGATAGTATAGGCAATTCTAGTAAATGCTGATGTAATGACAAAGTACATATTATTATCAAATAGGTAAATATTAAATTTTGTAATTCTAGAAAACCCTTAAATAAGTCCAATTAAATAAATAAATAAATTAAAGAGATTAAATAAAAAATTGCATTAGAGTGTTCATGCAGAGATTTATAAAAAGGAATATATATAAATCAATAAGTTAAATGCTTAAACCACTAAACATCACACAATTACCAAACTCCTTAGTGATAAAAGTCACAAGCTAGAAACTAATCTGGGAATATTGGATGAGTAGGCATTAGATAGGGATTTTTTGCACAAATCTTCTGGCTTACACTGGGTTGCACTATTGTATGGAGAGTTTGCCTCTGTTTTAACAGCTTTTGTAAGCATAGGAAATGATCATGTGACATTTAGTAATTTATATCCTGTCAAATGGGATAATGGTGAATACGATTATTAAAAAATCAAAGTCACCAATGTATATATGCTTTTTTAGCTCATCTTTCTTCATTTTTTGAATTTTCCTCCAGAAATTGTAATGATTCTTTTTTGCTTTATTCAGAACTGTATTAAAAAAATTTACTTTAAACACTTCTGCAGGATTAACAATTGGTTCATCATCAACTTCATAACTAAATTATTTCTTTATTTATCAATTTTTTATTTTAGAAATTCGGAAATTATTTCCAACTCTTTAGTGAGAGATTTTGCATCAACTAATACTTGATCAAACCTAGTATTTTACTATTTGGTTAACCAATGTAATAGTTTTTTAAATGAAGAAAGCACTATAGAACTATCCAAGGAATCACTGAAGTTCCTTGCTAACTAAATTTTTCTGGGAAAGTAAATCATACCAAAAAATGAGAGATACTATCTTTTATTGAGTGTGTGAATGATTCTGCATTACTTTTAACTTGAGGATCTTCCGAAGTTTCTGCTATTTTAAGAAATGCATCATATGCTTCACTTACTTGATACTTACTGCCTTAAGACTTTGAATGTGACATTCTCACCTTGTATTGCAAAGAGGGTTCATAGTAAGGCCTTTAACATTTTTACAGAGAATTGACCATCTCTTTGTAGATGATGATAATAAAACATAAAAGCATTCAAGTATACCAAAGAAAGTTAATAGACAAATTTTAACTGTATCTACTAAAACAAGATTTCAATTATGACAAGATGACAAGCACAAGGTGTAAAAAAATGCTATTGAATTTTCCCTTAAGAGTCTCATCTGAACTTCATAATTTTTTCTCTTCTTATTTCAAATATTATCACATCTTTGTTCCCTGATATTATTAATATTTAATTGTAGATAATTAATTTCTTATTTTAGCACAGCATATAAATTTTCTCTGGAACTGTTTTCTATATTTATAAATTTAATAAACTGTTTCTAAATACCCAATAAATTAAATGATGTTTTTTACCACCAGAGGCATATCTGAGTATAAGGAATATTTGTTCTCATGGACTCATATCTGTAGTATAATCAAAAATTATAGCAACATATTTTTCTGATTTTATTCAATTTATAATCTGGTTCTGGATTGGCTTTACATTAAATTCATTGCTTTATTTTGAATTGTTTTGCTTAGATGTTTTCAACCTTATTTCCTGGTGATTTATCAAAAATGGATTTGAATTATTGGGTCAAATTTTCCAAGCAGCTCAATAATTCTTAAAAATTTCCATCATATAAATTACATATGTTTTTGACAGATCCTCAAAATACCAAATTATGCTGAGCTAGAAATTGTATAATAATAGTCTTTCAAAAACTTGACATAATCAAAATTTTACTGATTCAGTAATTTCTGTTGTACTTTTGTCTATACTTTCCACAGCAGAAAGTCTTTTTTGAAATTCTGTACATTTTATCATTGCAACCATATGATATTTGGATTTTTTATGTTTTTCTAGTTTGGTGATGTAAACAAAATAATTGTCATATCTTCATGGGAAAATTGATATAGAAACAAACTATTTTGTCTTTTTTATAAGAATATATTACATCTAAAACAATTCATGCTTTGTTTCATAATCTTTTAATGTAAATGATTTTAGTAGTAAATCAATGTTTTCCATTACTGAGTGCTGATTTCTACGAGTTCTATTTGGTGATGCCAACATGCATTAGTGACATTTTTGATGTGCAAAAAGAATGATCATTGAATCCAGAAAAAAATTAGTTTATTCTGCTAATTTTTGTTTTTAAAATTTCTCCCAATATTTCCTTTCTATTTTGTCTTTGGTATTCCATACTCTAATCACTAGAAATAAGTTTAACAAGGTTTTTGCTTAAATCTAATCATCAAGTGTTTGGAATTTTTTTATCCGTTGAGGGTGTGTTGATGCATAAATTTATGTTATAGTAATATTAAATGATCAGTCATTATCAAGATTATATGCGTGGAAGTTCTTGGAATAAGTTTTCTAATAATGAGACCCATACCAGGTTTTTTTGAAGTTCATAGCCTGAATAATAGATAATGTATTCATCTAAAGTATAATCTTCCAGTTTAGTATATTTCATTTGCTAATTCCTAAGATGCCAGCACATAAACAATTCCACTTCTGTTTTAATTGCATCATGTCTTTCTTTATCAATATTCAAAATAATTTAAAAATATAAAATTTTATATTTTATTTTTCCATAGTATTACAATGAAAAATAAATGATCAAATGACATTAAATAGCCATAGATATTAGCAGAACAATTAATAGTATATTGATTGGCTTATATTTTGAAACTATTTGTATGTTTAAACATGCTTTATGTAAATTGCTGCAGTCAATGAAATATCACTCGACCACCTTTCTTTAAAGATTCTCCTCTCTTCTTCTGCCAGTGACAATACAAACTTAGGAATTGAGATAGAGACCTTCAGTTGCATATATATTGAATTTAAAATTCACTGGCTATCCTATCAAAGGTCAGTAAAATTTTTATATACTTATCTATGAGGGTACTTCTTTTTAAACCAAAGTTAATGAATGATTTCCAAATATTATGATTTATTATCTTATGTAGATTTATGGGCTTACTTGCAATTATCATGTGACCCGCTTTTTAATTTTTCTTCTGTGTATTTTTCTTTTTTGTCGAATATTTTATCTTATCATAATCAAATGTAGTTTCACTGATTCTTACATGATCTGCTGCTTTAGATATCTTGTTTCTTTTCCAATCACCACTTTGTGATCTTTTAATTGCTTTTCAGTGGAGAAACTGGCTTCAACAATTTATATTCCTTCATATTTATGCAGTATTTTATAAAAACAGTTATCATTTTTCAGCATTTCAAGTTTAGATTTTGTCAAGGTCAAAATTCCTCTTAGTTTATTATGCTTTGTAAAATTGTTCTGATGTTATATTTATTATAGATTTTGTTTAATTTATATTCATACAGTAGAATACCTATAATTGATTTTTTTCCCTTTTGATGTTCTTTATCCTAATCTATTTAAGGTTTTATTTAAAGTTGATGGATAGTGATTCTTCATGAGATTTTGTTCTATGTAAATCTTTCTTTTGCCAAATAACTGCTGTCTGTACACTTTTTTTTTTTGCTTTCTTCCACAGTTATGTGATTCTGTCATGATTTGATGTAAATGTTAAGAATTTTTTTGGTTATGTGGGTTTTCCATAATCTGTAGTTTTAAATTTGTCATGAGAGACCCTTGTCACAAGAATGTCAAAGAATGCCAGTTTTTGTTTTGATTGTATTGTAATTTAATTGAAAGGGATATATTATGAATGGGTCTCCAAAATGTTTGTAATAGAGCTTCACTGCCATACAACATATCATTATTACAAGGTTGATATGGAATAGTATTTATGACAGTGGCTTCAAGTTATTCCAAGTAAATGTTGCTAATCAGGGATGGCAATGGTGATCCCATAGCTATCTCTTGAAATTGTTTGAAAAATTTCATATTGTATTGAAACTATATTGTTGTTATTCAGAATGCTAATAGTTTCATTATACTATTAATAGGAAAAGTTGTTCTGACTTGTAAACCATTAGTGTTATTTAATCCTTTTATGATAATGGATAATGTTTCATCACATAGGACATTCTTGAATAAACTTTACACATCAAAGTGTACCAATATATCAGTTTTTCAATTTTCATATTCTTAATTAATTCTATAAAGTGTTTAAAATCTCTGACAAATTTGTGTGTCAAAGAACTAAGAATCTTGAGCAGAAATCTTGTCAAGATTAATTTCTAAAACTAATATAAGTCTTAATGGAATGCATTTCTTATCAATTTTAAATAAACCATAAAGATGGGGATTTTTTTTCCAATATGATGTTATCTCAATCAGTAAAATACCTGAAGTGATTTTTAAGTAATGCTTGTAATTTTGTTCCTGCAGCTGGCATAAGATTTTCCTCACTTTTTATAATGATTTGTTTTGAGAAGCTCTTTTATTTTCTTATTGTAATTATTAACATCTATTACAATCATAGAATTATTAGAAGATAGAATGATTATGGATTTATCTAGTTTCATAGTTTTAATAACTTTCTTTTTCCAATAGGAAATGCTGACTTTCAAATGAACTTTTTATTCTCCATAATAATTCTAATGCTTCTTCAAGAGGCAGTGTTTGGGCATGTTGCTGCTATATCTAATAAAGTTATGTTAAATGATGTAATAACAAGAACAGAAATTTTAGCATTTGTTGGATGCTTGGAATTAAGATTTTTAACAGATGAAGCTGATATGTTATCTTGTAAAATACGACTCTTAATATGACCATATAGGTTTGCAAAATTTCTTTTTTATAACATTTTTTTTTATTTTTCCATATAATTTAGAATATGATTTTGATATTCCTTGAAAAATTCTTGTGAAGTCAAAATCAGTAACTTTATTTTTAAAGAAACATTATATTATTAATGGATGTAAGATTTGATATTTGAAAAACCTTGCTATCTGAATGACACTCCTAATGTTGGAAACCTCCATTAATCTTATCTTAAGAAAAGTGGAGATAGATAAATATATGAAATTTCAACTCATTGTTTCCTTTGACAGAATAGTCTAGTTGGTTTGAGCATCACCTTAAATTCATGAATCTAAAGATTCCTGGTTCGATTCCTGTGATAATACTGTAACTGATCACCCCTGTAGAATAGAAGAGAATAAATGACTCAAATTGAGATGCTGTATATTAACCTGTGTGTTATTACTAACAGTTGAAAGTACTTTAATAGTTTAAATAAAGTTTGAATTTGCTAAAATCTTTAACAATTAATAGTGAACGGAAATAATTCATTATATAATTACAACTAAAATACCACCATCACAAATATTCAGACAAACATATAATTAACCAGTTTACATGCATAATTTAATTTGCAGCATATTTAAAATAGTTTCTTAAATTTAAATATTTGCAGAACTTCACGTATAATTTTCTTTAAAGGAATAATGTTTCAAAGTTGTCGTCTTTTTCAAGTTTTAATTTAGATTTAGTTTAAAAATAACTTCTAATTTTTATTTAAGTCAACCACTTTATTTTTGTTAGATTATTTTTTGCTTGTTTTTTAAAATCTTTTAAATATACAGTATATATAATTTTCTGTTTGCTTTTTATTCTTAAATTCGACTTTTTTTTTTTTTTTTTTGCTAAATTGTGTACATTTTTTTTATTTTAACAATTAATGAATACATGGAAGTATGACATTTTAATTATTATACATTTAGTGTAATATAATTAATTTAGAGAATATTAAAAGTATATAAAAACAGAATTTTATTGGATTTATGTTGTGATGATTTGCAATTACATATCGTATATAGTAACTTAAGAAATCAAATGGAAAACTACTTCAGTTAATGCGGTCTATGTAATGATTTGAGAATAAAAAGATTTTGTAAGAAAAAGTGCCTGAAATTATAAATTATGAACAAGACAAAAAATAAGTGTAACTTAGTTGCAAAGGAAAGGATAAATGCCCTTTTTAAAGAACTCTGTGAGGCATAAATAAAAAAATATAGGTATGATTTTCTGGTGGTAGAAATAGATGTAATGGTGTTAGTTTTATTATGTGCCCAAGAATAAAAGATAATTTTATAAATAGCACAACTATAAATGATAGTTTGTTACTAAGTATACTTAAATTAAATGCAAGAAATATAATGACTATTCAAACCATGTATAATAAAGTTGTAAAACTAGCTGAAAAATAATGACAAATAATTTGATATCACTAATGAAAGATTCTATCATACGCTTGATAAGATGGAAAGAGTTATAGTTTGTTAAAAATAGCAGAGTAATAATGAACAGGTAGCATAAAAACAACAAGGAAATTATTTACATATTCAAAATTAGATTAAATTTTGATGCAGAATATGTTAAGAAACTATTAAGATTATATGGCTCATTTTGGTATAATAATAGCTTATTGTAATTATGCAAGAAGAAATTAATCTTTGACCATACGCTGTTTTGTAACTTATAATTCTCCTTGCACTCCCACACTAGTAACAGTTTTAAAAGCTTAAGTGAATCACTTAAGCTTAGAGTGTATTTGTATATCATTTAAACTTAGAGTGTATTTGTATATCACTTAAGCTTAGAGTGCATTTGTATATCACTTAAGCTTAGAGTGTATTTGTATATCACTTAAGCTTAGAGTGTATTTGTATATACACCAACTCTTACTGACCATGCTTATATCAGGTCCTGAAACTATTGTGTGCCTGATGTTGTAATCGACAATTAAATTGTATAAATTTAGTTAATCTATCACAGGACAAAGACAGAGTCTCATTTTTAACCATCTGTGATAAGATATATATTAATTATGAATATATGTAAATCTACTATTATTAAGCAGTGAAAAGTCTATAATTATGCAGGAAAAAAATTAACCTCTGATCAGGCACCATTTCTCAGCACTTAATAATAATAATATATTTAAATTTATTCATAATTAATATATGTCTAATGGCAGGTTTGTATAATTCAATTATTGATTACAACATCAGTCACACAATAAATTCAAGACCTGATATAAGTATATCAGTGAGAGTTGGTATATACAAATACATTGTACGCTTGTGATTAAAGCTTTTAAAACTCTTACCGGTGGATGAATGCACAGAGATTTATAATAGTTATGAAACAGTACATGATCAAAGGTTAATTTTTTCCTGCATAATTACTGATTTTTCAGTGCTTAATAATAGTAGATTTACATAATAACTGCTTGATAAAGTAAATTCAAATTAAAGATAAATTATTCAATAAAATTTTAAAAGATATAGTAAAAACAGCAGTAAAAGAAGTAAGATAAGCAAAAAACCTTAGCTCAGTATTGTTTGATAAAGTGGTAAATTTTAATAAAGAACATAATGAACTGAGTTGTAAAATACACAGAAGCCAAAATCTCCATATAGTAGTGCCACTCAGTGCAAGCCAGAGTAATCAATGGATGCAAGAAGATTTCTACATAAAATCCCCATCTACTGCCTACTCATCCAATATCCCCAGACTAGGTTTTAGCTTGTGGCTTTCATCGGGAGTAACCTGAGATCTGAGAGCACTGCACCTAGTTCTTAGGATCTAATGCAACTCTCTAGAAGTCACATTTTACCTTATTAGGCAGTAGATAGAAATTTTATGCACAATCCTTCTTGCATCCATTGATTACTCTGGCTTACACTGACTGGCACTACTGTATGGAGAGTTTAGCCTCTGTGTAAATAGATTGTGTAAGCAAAAAGAATGGTGATCATGTGAAGTTTAGTAGTTTAATACCAATAATGTAAAAAACACAGCTCAGTCACCTGAAAGGAATTATTTAAATCATTCTACTATTTAAGTGCATGAATGTTACATGTTTTATCAATTAATTAATTGTAGTAATATTTTTGAACAACAAAACAGCACAATCTAGGACCTAAAGAATTTATCCTTCACCATTATATTGTGCACTAAAACTTTATTTCATTGTTTACAATTATTTTGTTTTGTCTGCAATTTAACTATATCCCTAATGCATTTCATCTCATTTAAAGTGCTATAGAGATGGAGCAAATTTTTATTAATACTTACATTTTAATGAAGTAAAAGTCTTATTATATTTGTAAAATATTTTCAAATATTGATTAAAGAGAGTTGTGGTATAGAGGTTAGCCCAATCACTTACTGTAATTAAGATAAGAAATTTGAATTCAAGTCAAGTAAACTTTAATGATTTTTTTAGATCACAGAGTGATGGGATTTTTCTTTCAGATAGTTATGCAATAGCCAATGAAACTAGCTATCTACTTTTAGTCCGTAAATAGATATTTAGCTATTATTAGAATAAAAAGGATTTAAATTAAGTTGAGTTGATCAGATGAGTGTCAATGTATAGAGTATACAAAGTAATGCAATAAAATGGCTTTCATCAAAAGTAAAAAAAAAATATTATACTTCTGGGAAAATTGAATCCATGATATATCTTTGATTATTAAAATATTGAGATACGACAAGCAAAATACAACTATATGATTTAATTTGAAAACCACTGCCTAGAAATATTTAGCTGTTTACCCTATGTCAGATCAAGATATTGCAACCAAATGAGAAAACTTTATCATAATTAGAAATAGTTTTAAATTGCTTCTCAGTCACTTCACTACAATTTATTTAAAAATATCAATTTACAAAATTGCATCTTAAAGTTTAATGAATTCTTTATACCATTTATCTTTCTAACAAAAAATTATATACATGGTTAAAATATTATTTTATTATACTCAAGTGGACAACCTTCTTTTAAATCTTAACAATGATTTAATGTCATTTGGATGCTATTATTAACTATTTATTAAATTAGAGATTTTTATATTAATATTACCCCAGATATAGACTTTAAATTCAGTTAAATATATATATTATCGTATACTTCACTTATGCATGACATTTTAACTTGTTTTATTTACCAGAACTAAATTTTGAGTATTGTTTACCTTTTTCTTACTTTATTTAATTGAAGGAAACTAATGTTGAACAGTTTATTTAAATATTTATATAATATGCATTAAGGCTGTAGCCTCAAGCACATGCGTATAAGATAGTAGGGACATCTATCGCATTTTATACGCATGTGCTTGAGGCTACAGCCTTAATGAATATTATTTACATAATCAATGTGCATTTAAATAAATTTATAATTAAATATTTATATTAAAATAGTATATAACATTTTTTTCTTATGTGTCATAGCATCAACTGGGAAGCAAACCCGCTAACCCGGGACAACTGCTTGCAAAGCAGCTGTTGCTGGCCTCTCGACCCCCAATGCTTGACTAGTATATAACTTTTTCATAAATATCACCAAGATCGACAAATATACAATAACACTGAATAATGTTAATTTGCATCACTTATAGAAATTTTGAAATATTTTAAGAACAATTTTTGAAAAAAAAAAAAAGCTAACTTCTGCTGTATACTTATTTCATTCATAACTCATATAATCAGTTATAAGGGAAAGTTAGTATCTGATATCATCTATAGTCTATAATCTGGTCCACACCCCATCAAATGAAGACATTTAATTTTTATTTAAAATCATTAAAATGTTCAATTTGATATTAAAGTTGGAATGTAATTTAGTAATAATTTAACTAAAATCTTATCTATATTGGGTTAATATTAATAAAAAAGGCATAGCAACCTATTTTATAAATAATCTTTCTTTCACATACACATTTTAATATGTAAATTACTAGTTAAACACCACATAAATATTTAATAATATTGACTCATGATAGCATAGCTTGATCTAGTTCTAGAAATTTTATGATTCAGTAATATTTTATGGGAAAAAAATCACACAATTTCTGCTGGATACATATTTTTGTCATAACTAATATTATCTAGCTTTCTAAAAACTAGTCAATATCTCATTCAATTTCTATCTAAACATTGTTACAACATTCAATTTAATTTTACAATTTGAATGTGATTACCTTTTTAGGTTGTCTTAATGTTATTAGAAGAGACAAAACTTTTAAACTCATTGCTTAAATAATCTTTTATTCCAACAAATATTTTAATATATTAATAACTAAATAAATACCACCACATAAATATATAATAAATAATAGTCTTTAATATCAAACTTTAATATCAAATTGAACATCACAGTGATGTTTAAATAGAAACTAGATTGCTTTGTGTGATAATATGTCAAATAGTTTTTAGACTATTGATAACATTAGTTGTAACAGAAATATATGTATGCGGACATTGTGTTTTTTTCATCAGAAGTTGTCATTATAAAAACCATAAAATTGCTATAAATAGTACAAATTAAGTTAACAGTATTCACTATTAGGTATGTGATATATATTTAGGTATTTCTAAATTAAAATGTTTATTTGAAAGAAATATTATTTATAAAATGTTTTATTAAGAAATCTACTTTTCTAGTAGCACTAAGATGAGGAAATAGAGGCTTTAGTTCAAATTATCACTAAATTACATTCAAACTTTAATATGTCAGCTTTTTTGTAAGTCACTGATGATATCAGTTATGACCGAAATACATATCTAGCAAAGACTGTTTGAAATTGTTCATAAAAAACTGCTGTTTAAAAGATTGTAAAATTTCTATGCATGGCTCAAGTTAAATTAACATTATTCAATATATTTGTGTCATATTTAATTAATATTTCTATATATTAAAGTGTTTATTTGAATAAAAGGTTACTTATAAAATGAACATTATTAAGAGATCTGCACTTTCTATGTAGTTTTAAACTGATAAATAAAATATTTCGTTAAATTTTCTTTGAATTACTTTCAAACTTTATTATCAAATCAAATATTATTTGATGTTTAAATACAAATTAAGTTGCTTTATTTGATATGACAGAAATATATAACCTGCAGAGATTGGTTTCTTCAAAAATATTCTGCTTCATTTTTTAATATTGAAAGCTATGGTAGTGTAATATATATTGCAATGAAGAGTAAGTATTATTCAAATAAAACCTGTAAATATTATAACAAATTAAATGGCAGTTATGTAATGGAATTATATTAATGATATGCAAATAAAATCTGTAAATGTGACTAATAGTGGATTTTCAATTATGAAATAAAATATTAGTTGATATATAGATGGTGGAAACTTATGTCTGAATATTGGAAAGATTATTATGTAATGAATATAAGTCACATTAAACAGCAAAATGTATAATAGTATACATCTAATAATAACAAACGGGTGGTTATTTTTCTCCAATGGTGGCAAACTTATACCTGGTTATAATTAATATCACTGATTTTTTAGTTTAGAAACAACAATCTGATATCCACAATTTAAACTGATTAGTGAATTAAAACACGTAATCATTCTTGCATTACCTTCTTAAACGATAATCCAGTCTGAAAACAATAAAGAAAGAAAAGATCAAATAATATTTAATTAACAGAAAATTAATATTTTTACTAGAGTGGGTATTTAAATAATGATTAAACAAAATTGTATACAATATATAGGGTATATGAGCACAGACTTTCACACTACCCACCACTCTCCATTCTATCTAATAACACTGATACACTTGAACACATATATGTTGAAAAGACAAATAATCACCAATATACGTATTTCATGCTAAACCAGCAATCATCAGCTGGTCCAGATTATCATCTCTACACATATATACTATAAGTGCTCAGATATATATTAAGATAGACAATCTTCATACTTTAATGGACAGGCTTCAATCTACTCCACACTCCAACTCTTCAACCGTCCATCCAATTGAAAATCTGATGATGGAATGCACAAAGGCCACGCTGAGGCCTAGTTAAAACTGTATACATTATATTAAATAAAAAAACTAAAGTGATTATTCATATGTTAATTAAAATAAAATGGCAGTTATTACAAAAACCTTACTACTCTAAAATATTTATTGTAAAAAAGTTAAGCTTAATAATTTTATTCTAAAAGTAAAATATTTTAAATGGCCCACTACTAGCTGAATGACCTTTGACATATTAATAGCATTTTTATATCTCTGTTAAGTTTGAGAAAAATATGAATCATTAACTGTTACATCTAATTATTCAAACTAAAATTTAAAATCTAGAAACTTTTGCAACATTGAATAGCAATTCTGACTCACCCCCCCCCCTCTATTTAGATATACATTCACCATGAGAGATAGATACATTGAAAACTAACATAGTTTTGGCAAACTATGAAAGTCTGACTTTGGATAATTTTTTGAAGACTATTGTTATGTGAAAACTGCTATTAGGATAGTGCTATAAGTAGAAATTTAGTTTTACAAGTTGTTTGATAACTTTGCTCACAAATATTCTTATTTTCTAATTTTAGAGGTGCTAATGCATACAAATACTATTGTTACAAAAGTTGACAAAAATATGGCTTTGTAGATAATTTCTTTGAAACTCTGTTTAAATATTAATAGATCTTTTGAGATCTAATGGCAGTTTAGTATATAAAATTGTGGTTAAGGCTTTTGATGGAAATCTAGTTACACTTTATTTCCAAGAACTGAGCCCATCCCCTCAAAAATAAGACAATTACTCTGTTGCCACTACTTTCTGGTTAGATTCCTCTCCTTTTCAGCTGCATGGCTTCTCTTTTATAAATTCTAAGTATATTTATCAAATGTATTATTTAATACTTGATAAATTTTACAAGCACAGTGTTTAGATTGTACCTTTACAGAGGTAATCACCATCCTCACCAATGCCATTAAACAGCCATTCTTATTTTTTTTAAAGTCTTTAACTTGTGGTTGGGATGAGAGTATCCTTACAGTTTTAACACCATTGTTTAATGGCGCTAGTGAGGACGATTGATTACCTTTTATATAGTTACAAATGTATTATTTCACAGTCATTTTAAAAATACATGTTTTCCAAATTCTCTCTAATAATGATTAATCTTTAATTTTCATTTTCCAATAAACAAATTGTTTAGATAGTGTATCTAATATGGTTAAATTAATCTTTGTACCAAAATCAAATAACAGAATATATATAAAAAATATTATTCAAATTATTAAAAGAAAATATGCAAATTTTAATTAATAAAAACAGTCTCATATTTTTTTGCTTTTTATTCCATTTTATTTTTTATCATAGAAACTAACATTTTAAAAATATTCTATCTTTAGTACAACTCTGTATAAGTTGTATTATTCATAATCATTCACTTGAGACCTAATTGTTTTATATTCCTTGCCTTAACAAATAATAATTATATTTTTTAACACTCTTTGCCAAATTATTACTATTACATTTTTAATATTACTAGGTTTACTTATGGAAACAACCAAATCAAGGTAATTAAGTCATAAAATGATCACATTATCACCAAAAAATCTATACAATATTTGGCTATAGTTTAACAATATTTTTTTCCCAACATGCTTGAATGTTAAAGATGAGATAACAAAATTGATGTATAATTTCCTGTTTCATATAGCCAAAGTTTAAACCAAAAATGATCTTCAAATTCTCTAAGTATGATATGTTATTAGCAGCAAATGACACCAAGCACAAGTTAAAGGAGGCATGCTTTATAGCAGAAGACCCCAACTCCATCAATAGGAGAGATGCTTGCTTCTCTATTTTGAAAAAAAAAAGGCAGTTTAAATTATTTGCATATATTTGCATATATCTCTATTAGACAAGTTAACAATGAACATTATTATTATAAACTATGAATATGGGAACATGATGTTCCTGAAAGCACTAAGCAAATATAAACTTTTAATATAGCTTCATGGATGTGCTTTTCAAATGCAATGTATAGATTTCAGACAAGAAGTAAATCTTTCTAATAAAACACTGTAAAATCAAAAATATATTTCTAGTATTGGTATCCTAACAATATAAATTTATTAGGAAGTAAAATCTACAAATAATAACAGTATCTAAAGAATAAACAAATTTGGAAACAAGTTTATTTGGATCTCGGACAATAATCAATCAGTCTTCACTACCAATAATGAATTTTCAAGAGTATATACCTAATCAATCTTGCACAATTCTAATGAATTAATTAATAACAAATACTTCACTATTCCAATCATGATTTCACCTTTGTTTTCTTTTATCTTTTTTTACTCTTTATATTTAATGAATGGACCATTTTCTACACATAATATTTTGAAAAATTTTCATCATCAGATATCTACTAATTTGGGTTTTTATATACAAGAATGGGAATAATTAATGTCAATAAATCCATAAATAAGTGACTGAACAAATAAAAAGATTAATTGTAATATTTTATACTTTTCCATCACTCAATATCAATTACTTTTGTTTTTTTTCCAAGTTTCAAGTGCATAAATTATTTATAAACAAAGCAAAGCAAAACTCCATATAGTAGTGCCACCTGTGCTTTGCTTTGTTTATAAATAATTATGTGCTAGTATTGGAAATGTCATCATGTGATGATGCTGCATAAATTATTCATATAATTTGGAAGTAATTCTGAAGAGATGTATCTCTAATTATTGTGCATAAAATATTTTATTGACCAGATAGAAAAAAGCTAATTACTTAAACGATTTCCTATTAAGTCAAAATATTTGCTTTCCAACTTAACTTGATTCCTTCTCATAAGTTTGTTACGTAAATAATCTTGTATTTCATTTTTAACTTTTTAATTATACCATTAGGTTTAACTTTGCATTTAAATGGTTTCTTAAGTACTTGCATTTCACCTCTGGAATACAATATCAAGAAAATATATTTCTTTTAGATTTTGTGATTAGATAATTTGCTGCTACATTCCAATTGTTTATCAACAAAAAATAATATTGTTGATGAGGAGAGATTTCTTTTTTCCTTAAACTCTTACCCCCAACCTTCCAACGGAAATTACAACTTTCAGCTGAGTTTATGTAATTGAATATATAAGAGGAGATTTCTTCTTTTTTTTTTAAGAAAAAAAAAAAAATTTTTTTTTTTTTAGCTTTGATATTTTCAGTGAAAATTTTCTCATTTCAATTTCTAAAGAGATTTTTTTTGTTGTTGTTTTTCACTGAATGCCTTCACATCTATCTGCCAAGTGATATTTTTGGTAACAATTTTCTTTCAAAATTCAGCCACTTTGACCCAGAGGAATTCTTTCTCCAATTAATTATATTCATTTTTAAGCATTTTTAAAAGTGCTTTTGCTCTAAGCTCTTTAATTAAACAGATGAAATTAAAATATTTATTCTACTTTCATTTTTTCTAAAGGCTTTTTAATCCTATCTTTAATTATTTTATACAGTTCCAAGATAAGTTTTTTTTTAAATTCCTATCAATTTTGATTTTTGCTGCAGTTTTTGCACAATGTTTTGGTTCTTCAACAGTTTTTATTCTGATTTAAAAATTATATTTTTTCACATATAGATGATATATCATCAGTCTCATTTTTAAAAAAAACTGATCTCATCTTTTTGATTGCTACATCATTTTGATAGTGTACTTTCAAATGTTAAGCATTATAATGTCGTTAATCCTATCTTGTATCTTTAACTCAAAATGCATTAATTTCCCTCTTTTCTTTCAATCTCTATAAATCCATTGTAGGTAAAAAAAAAAATTATACATGCTTTGACAAGGATGGATAACATGAGCAATCTTATCAAAAACTACATCTCATGTCACATGATCCCCATTTCTTATGCTTGCTCATAATTGTTATTAAACAGGCAAAACTCTCCATACAGTAGTGCATCTATTGATTACTCTGGTTTGTACTGAGTGGCACTACTGTATGGAGAGTTTTGTTTGTTTTGGAAACTAAATCTCCTATATTAAACTTGCATGTGATCTTTTTTTCTTTCTTAACACAGAATTTACAGCTCTTATTCAATTTCACTTTGTGCCTTTTAGATCTTTTTCTATAATTAATAGATTTTTGAATCATAGATAATGGTGCTTTTATAAGTATGGAACTATGTCTCCCATAATGCAATTGCCTCAGGCTGAAACCAATGGATTCATTAATTGACTGATTAATATTATTTTAAGCCAATAAACATCACATGACCACCAATATGTATAGTGAGTTTTGCCTGTTTTAATATTATTTTACAATTGGTCTATCTAATATTATTCATTCTCAATAATTGTTATTTATGAATTAGCCAAAATAAACTATATAGCTCACAAGTTATGCTTTAATAGGACTCAAAAATGACTCCATTACTGCAATATGCATATTGATCACTTTAAGATAAAGAAGGACCATATGAATGTCTTTAAATATTCTTAACAATATTCTCTTTGCCAAACAATATTGATCAGAATAATCAAATTCTTGTAATAATAAACTCCCTGTATAGTAATAAAATATTATGATAGAAATAAAAAATGAAGAGATAAAAATCTATGAATAAGAATTGGATTAAACTTAGAGAAACCATCCTACAGTGAAATGATATTGATTAAAAATGATGGTAATATGTGAGAATAATCATATACATGAAATCATAGTTCATTTTTAAAATAAACTTCAGATTACAACGTGAAATTTGCTATTAATATTATTTTGTCATAAAAAATATTTATATTTAATAAATTTTATTGCCACGATTTACTATCCTTCAAATGAAATAATCTCTTAGTGAAAGGGAATTCTATATAGTCACGTAAGAGTTAAAGTTTCAGTTTAAATTTTCATTACCTATAAAATATTCAAATAGTGTCAAAAGAAATTTGTTTTTTTTTTTTAATAAAATAGTACTAAGAAAAAAAAAACCGTTACCAAATTAAATTAAATAGAATCAGAGATCTCTTTGTAGTTTTATTGTTTTCAGTTTAGACTAAAGAAATAGAAAATATTATTTTAACTGTTTTGGAAAATTTAATTTATTTTAGACAGAAGGATTAACCTAATATGGACGCTGAAAGAGATGTTATTATTGCAAATATTTTAAGAGTGAATATCTCTTTATAGAGTTTAACTTTCAATAATGTATGTATAGACCCTTGAAAGAATCTTCAAAAATAGCTAGTTTTAAAAGCATTATTTTTTAATAAGCAAAAAAGAGAAAAGTTAACTAATTGAGCTTAATGTGAAATGAATGCAGTTATCTGAGTATATATTTTTAATGATGATAACATGTATTTGGAACATGAACTGAAATCCATTTCAGGGAAATTCTTTTTAAGATATAAAAATGTCATTTTAAACAAACATTAAGCACAAATATTCATAAGATATAATAAATGCTCCTTAATGGTTTACTTGTACATGGTAGGCTTGATCATTTATAGCCTTCAAAACAAGCAATAAACAATATCCAGATAAATGAAATATAACCAATTAATAAAAATGTTATATATACACACACAGACTTATATAGTAGCATCTCTAAAAATGGCTGACCTGATTTGCATAATTTTGCATCTTTTGAGTTAAACAATCAGCATCAGAACTGTCTACAGCTTTGAAAATGAAGGCTCCGTTCTTTCGAAAGCGCTAGCTACAGTAAATGAAATAAATTACGCATTTTGAGATACGCGTTAGAATGATATTATCGCAAAATATCTGAACATTACATATATATACTACGCACATTTAATAGATTAATAGTAGCATCCAATACTTTTAAAAATTCTATGATCAGTCAGAAATATAAACTAAAGCATTAACTACTTTACACTAAAGTGCATCAAGACCTTAGACACTATGTACAAAAGCTTTCTCTTTCTTCCTATTCTTATGAGATGTTAAATTTCTTAATGAATATGACTTTGTGTTAATTTATACAGTGAAGGCAAGTTAATATATCTAGATAATGAATATGCTACAGCTAATTAATAATAGACTTGTAATGTTGACATAAATGTAATAATGATATTTAAAATATTGTACGCCTTACCAAGAAGGTGATACTCTGGACCATATATAATAGGGGTTCCATATTCAAAGACTTCCATAGTTTGTAAAAATTAAATAAATTAAATATAATTCTTAAGGCATACAGTCTTCAAACATATTTTTAAAACTATATTATTCTTGTAAGAAATTTATGATAAAAATCAAATTACACAGAATTTCAATATACGGACAAAAACGTTTTCTGGAAAATGAAAATTTTGAAAAGAGCTGAATTTTTATAATTATACATTAATATTTTGACAAATAAGTTTTATACTTATTAATCACAAATTTTCATGTTTCACACAATTCAAAATTTATAATAAATGACAAATATAAAATAGATCTTTTCCTAAAGGTTTGTGATGATGGTATTTTAGTCGTATTTCATTGGTCGGATCAGCAACACCTGAAAAAGAGAGGAGAATAATCCCTTTCAAAACATTGTGCATATATATACTAACCTGTGTGATATTCCTAGCAGTTGAATGTATTTGGAAAATTTAAATAAAGTTTAATTTTTCTAAAGACATTCAATACTTAATATTAGATGATGGAAATAGTCAAATATATAAATACATCTATAAAATAGAGGTATTAGGTATTTAAATTTATAAAATAAATTATTTTTATTAAATTATTAAAAATCACCCAAGAACTTTTATGATCCCAGTAGGACTGTTTAACTTGACACTATCGTCTATTAAGTATAAACTATGGGATACAGGTTCTAAAATGCATTCAACTGAACATTTAAATTTTCTGTTCATTACTGAATTAATAAGTCATGTGTCTTTAATATTACATAACCCATCATTATGTTCAGTGCTAATTATCTATAATTCTTTTGGTTTAAAAGTCTTAATTAAATACTCTTTTGTATTTTAAAAATACTGATGATTGACATTCAAAAGTGAAGCTGAGGTAAGTATGAATGCAATATATATATTGTACCAGTCAAAACATGTTTATCCATTTAACATGAGCTGGAACTCACAAAATGTACTTCAAACCCAGTCAAGCCCGAGATTTAGATCAAGGACCAGCCTGAATTCGAACCCACTCTCTAAGCCCCAGATCTAACACCTAATGAATAATATAATAGTGATGGCACATGAGAATTAATTTTAATCCGGCCCACACTAGCAAAGCGGAGGAGACAATGAGACATCTATTAACTATGACTAAACTAAAATATATATATATAAGCATGGCTGTAATATGTGGAAGTGGAGAAAAAGGAATTCGAACTACTCAATTAAGTTAGACAATAAAAATATAGTTTAATATAATGACAAATTATTTACATACATTTGTAAATTAAGTACATTAGTATGTGCGTGAATGAGCAAGCGACAGATGATTACATAGTGTCATTCACGCTATTATTTATCATATGCTCTTTTATTAGCTAAATAAGAGATATACATTAATACACATCTTTGGTGGGTACAGTATTAAAATGCCAATCGATTATTAGAAAGAATTTACATAGAATTGCAATTAACGCTTTGGTTTACGGTTCTGAAACATGGTGACTAACATTATTTTGGGGAGAATTCTGAGATTCATTACAGGTGTAATACAAACTATTTTCATGCCACTGAGATCATGAAAATAAACAAAATACATTTGAAAACATATTTGAAAATGACATTTGATTATATGACAAAATATTTAATGAAACTTCTGTTAATTAGCGCTGGTAAGTAGAACACTTTATTTTTCCCAAGGCAAATACTCTTAAATAGATAAATAACAAAATATGATGATTGGATTGTATAATAAAACTAAAATAATATTAGTAATTAATCTAGGTAGGAATATTTGGCATTTATATATATATATATATATATTGAGCAGAGCACACTTTTCATATTAGAGCATTAAAACTGGGTCATGAAGCAAAAAGAAATAATAATACGAAGTTTGCGGTGCTGACGTAATAGCCTAAAAATAATAGGAAAAGTCGTGCTTCTGGACAAAAAAAAAGTGGATAAGTATAGTGTGTGCCAGACTTAGGGATCATCACCAGAGGCCTTTTTATACGAAGAAAGTGAATAAGCATAGCGTGTGCCAGACTTAGGGATCACCGCCAGAGGCCTTTTTATATGACATAAATGTGGTTCCAGATAGCTCAACTCTATCTATGGAACGAGATATGAGAAGAAATCTATGGGTTCAAACTTGTCGCAACCCCCATATTAGAAGCACGTAATCTATATAAACGAAGATAGGCCAAATGTCAGTAATGCAGTAATGATAAATGTCACTAACGGCATTGAATAAGTTTTACTGCTTTAAAATAAATGACCCTTGTTTGAATGCCATAATTTATATAATTAATTTGCTATGCCACTAATATATAGTTATATAGAGAGAGATTTCCCTAAATAAAATATACATTAAGATTTTCTCTAGTAAAAGAAACATTAAGATTTACTAAAATATACATTAAGATTAGACCCCCTCCTTTTCTGCTATTTAAAATAAATCAATCCCACCTTCGTTGATTTTATAATAACTGGAATATTTAAAGACTATATTTGATATTTTAAGAGTATGGAACAATAAAATAAAAACTAGCAGTTATATATAGAAAACAATTAATAAGTCACTCTTTCAGAATTGAATAATATTTATAAAATAAATAAGGTTTCAAAGCATTAATTAGCTTGAGTTCTGAATTCACCCTGGGTAGAAAATCCAGAGTTAAACAAATATATATTTTTATACTAAAAACAAACCTAAAATGTTGATTCGTAAAAACAATCTGGTGAACGTATTAATTAATAATGCGTTATATTTTAAGGGGATGTTATAATAACCTTGATTCATGAAGGTTTACTTAAAAGAAATAAAAGATTTTACAAAATTCAACTCGTCAGATTGTTATAGATTGGCATAATAATAATAATAAAAGCATATATATATAAAATCAAGTAATAAATAACTATAAAGAATTGACTGCAACAAAGTTAAGGAAAGTTAGAGCATATGAGATAGGATTAGATATAAAGAAATCATTTGAGAGCAAAATTACATTCACAGATTTATATAAAAAAAAACAAAGTTCAATAATACATGAGAAATCTTGGTAGTAGAATTCGAGATTAATTAATCAAGCTAGATTTAGTTTCAATGGTGGCGGTTTGGAAGTTACCTTGCAATTTTAAGAGTCCAATTTAGTATGGCATGTGCACAGTGATTGAAATGCAGGTTCTTCGGTGGCAGCAAGTTTCTATTAGCATTTTCAAAGTTCTCTATCGGGCTTTTACTTCACTTTAGGGTAGCAGAATATTATGGCAGCGGAAGATGACCCACAAGGGTCGGGAAAAGCTTTTACTAGATCATTTTTAGATTTCAAAACAGCATAGTGTCTAGTAGCAATGACTTCTCTCAATAGTAGCTCATCTAATCTGTCTAAAAATTCAGCCATTTTATACTTTCCCAGGTGTTTTTGGAATTCTTTTAATCACTTAGTTTTAGCTTTACAATCTAATCTCTGATCTTAAAATTCTTACTTTTCTTTATCGATTGTTTTTGAAGATGCAACAGTAAGATAACATCCAAAAATAAATTCAAATCTATTTCCAGATTAGAAATAGATTTGACAACATGTTTATAACAAAAATATCTTTAATCTTAATCCCATTTTAAGTAAAAACTTTAATTAAAAATACCTTCCCCAGATTAAAACAATAGTGCTTCCAACCCTTTAATTATTTTTAGACAATCAACTATAGCATATTCCATATTGGATTTTACAAAATATACAGTTCAAAAGAAAAAATATTTTAAAAAGAAAAAGTTGTACGAATGACATGTAATAAAATATTTACAAAAAAAATCAATATTTTGTTAGTATTTTGCTCCTATATATATATATTTGAGCTGCACCTATGTATTTTAATAAAAAGAATTAATAATCATAAAATTAATAATAATAAAAATGTTAATTTAAAAGTTAAAATTTTATAATGTAGGTGCGCATCTCAAATGTATACATAAATTATACATACATGACAAAAGGAGCGGGATGGGATATAGGGTTTAAACACAGTTTAGGATATGAAACTATGAAGCTCAATCTTAAGCTAAGATTGACTGCTTCAATATATATATATAACAAATTATAATCACAGATTAACAATATTTAATTGAAATAGAAGTAACTGCACTTCCCAATGACCTAGATGAGCTAATAAACATCACTGAATTATGAAAAGATGGAATGATACCAATCTAACATTTAACTTTCTTGATATTTAACTTTAACTCATTGACATTGTTTTAAATCTGTGTGGAATATATCTATTATTTCAAATTATGCACAGAATATAATTAAATAATCAACTGATTAGTTGTTTGAGAGGTTGTGTAAAATCAGAGTAACCGAAGTGGCTGTTTGAGATTTGATTCAGAAATCTTTCACTTTCGAGTCTGCATCTCTATTAATGTGCTAAATTATGTAAGTCAAAAATTTAACATCTTACAATAAAATTATTTATCAGAAAAATCATTTAAATTTTAATATTTAGATTATACATAAAACAATACTTTATTTTATTAAAATAAAGAAATAACTTGAAAGTAATACCAATACAATTTCATACATAAAGAAAATATTAAAAACATTAAATATAATCTTTGTGCAATTTCAGTGCTAAGCATCCTCATCAAAGGCAAATTGAATTTAAATGTACATTTTAAAACGCATTCCATGGAACATTATTAGATTTTTTTTATTCATAATACTGAGTTCATGTTATTACTATATCTTTTTAATTTAAAGTTATCTACCATTAATTTATATGCAAACCATCTGTACTTTTGACATTTAAAAACATGGCCTAATATACTTTCATGTTCTAAAAATACTGATAATACTGTAGAATATATTTTACCATTATTGTAAAATGTAGCAGTTCACATTATGTATAATAAACACTATGATGATGATGATCAAATTGGCATTAACATTCAGAAAGTTAAATTCAGCATAATTGGATCCAAAAGCTTGTTTTTAAATTACTTTTCCTTTTTTAGTTCTAATTTAAATTAGCTCTAGGTACTATTTGCTGTATAGAAAACCTACTTCTAGATATATTATTATCTCTGATCATCATCATTTTGATGTATTTTCATTTACCCATATGTCCCTCAGAGAATTGCATGACTTCTCAGATTTAATGGTATATTAGTGGAGGATTTTTGAATTGAGTTCAAACAGCAAAATAACTAAATTTGATAATAAAATAACATAAATTATTTATACTAATTATAAAATAAAGTATTGCTTACATATTCCAAACCACCATAAAATAATTAAGTAAATAAAATACAAAGTATTGAAATTAATAAACATTAAATTTAAATGTAATTATGAATATACAGAAATTCTTACAAATTTTAATTTTAAATATAAAAGATCTTACTCATGAAATAAAATGTTTTAACCATGGTTTTATGTTGATCTTCTAAGCTTACGTTCTACATTTATAATGGTTTTTATAAATTCTATCTGATTGTAGATAATGGAAATGAATCTCACTATAAGCAAATATATGGTAGGGCTTTTTGGAAAAGTTCTTTTTTTATGGTATGGATTTCTCCTTGTAAATTAACAAATTTATATTCTATACATAAACAATGTAAAAAATTACAAAGTTCCAGGTCTTTGAATGATGTGCCTTGGATTATTTAGTCGCTCATGGCAAATAATCTTCTCATAGCAAATATTATAATTGCCGAGTTAAATGTAGTATTGAAAATGTTATTTAAACAGTCAGATATTAATCAGTAATAGAAATTTTCTATAGGAATCAGTAGATAAGTATTTTTAACTAACAGTTTTCTTTTTTTTATTATTAGAGTTAAAATTACAGCAGCTGCTGCAACAGACATATTTTTTGCTGGATACAGTCTTCCATCTTTTCTTAGTTCTTTCTGGTAACAACAGCTCTACTATTCTATTAGCCTTTTCTTTCTTCCTTTTTGGAATCAGTCTGCATTTCTATCTTCTCAATTCAAGACTAAATACTACTTTTGTTTTCAGACCTAGTAATACCTTTTTCTTTGTAGTTAGAAAATCATATTCCATCATTCTATCTTAAAGGTCTTTATTTTTGTTACTTTGATGAACTAATTAACTTTGTATTAATTTATGTACTGAAATGTTTTATAAAACACATTTTTTATTTCAAATTCAATACCAGGTTTAATTATACAAAATATTTCTTTTTATTTAGGAAAAGAAAGGAGACAAAAAAAAAAAAGTTAAAGAAATCATGAATAAACCATTAAGCATCACATGATCACATTTCCTATACTAGCACATTAATTGTTGATAAACAGAGCAAAACTCTCCATACAGTATCGCCACCTGTGCTAAACAGAGTAATCAATGGATGCCAGAAGGCTTGTGCATAAAATCCCTATCTAATGCCTACTCATCCAATATCCCCAGACTAATTTCTGGCTTGTGGCCTTTGTCAGTGAGGAGCTTTGGATCTGAGAGCACTGCATCTAGATCTTAGGATCTAATGCAACCCTCTAACAACCACCTTTTATCTCTACTTAACTACACAACTATGAGAATGAAATGGAAACCAAAAAAAATATTTTCAATCTAAGCTCAATAGCTTATATAGTCATATGGGTCTGAACTAGTCAGCACCATAATTTTGGTGTCTTTGGCATAGATGAGGATTTTATGCCCTCGACATCCATTGATTACTCTGTTTAGCACAGGTGGCAATCTGTATGGAGAGTTTGTCTGTTTATCAACAATTAATGTGTAGTATAGGAAATGTGATCATGTGAGGCTTAATGGTTTAACACCAATCCTGCCTAATAGGATAATGGTGGCTATGGTTGTAAAAGTGCCAAAGACACCAAAATGCATGGGTGCTGAACTGAGTTCAGACCCATATGACTATATAAGCTATTGAGCTTAGATTGAAAATATTTTTTGTGTTTTCAATTTCATTCTCACAGTTTTGTAGTTAAGTAGAGATAAAAGGGTGGTTGCTAGAGGGTTGCATTAGATCCTAAGATCTAGATGCAGTGCTCTCAGATCCAAAGCTCCTCACTGACGAAGGCCACAAGCCAGAAACTAGTCTGGGGATATTGGATGAGTAGGCATTAGATAGGGATTTTATGTACAAGCCTTCTGGCATCCATTAATTACTCTGTTTAGCACAGGTGGCAATACTGTATGGAGAGTTTTGCTCTGTAAAATCACGGAATAACTTTTGAATTTCATTATCTAGTTTATCCAATTTTAATTCTATCTATATTTTCAATAAAATTTTTGAATATAAAAACTTAAATAAAGTTACTATTTTCTCTTTTTTTGCCTTTCATTCAATGTGTTATAATTTTATTATTTTTAATCTTGCTTAATACATTTCTTTATAAAATATTTAATGCCTTTATTAAACCTATAAACCAATTAAAATGATGTAATTAAGTGCTATATATCTAATCGTTAGATTGTTAAAAATGAGACACTATCTTTCTCCTGCGATGGGTTAAAGAGATTTGTACAAATGAATATTTGATTATAACATCAGGCACACAATAGATTCAAGACCTGATTTAAGTGATTCATTTAAGTTTTTTAAACTCTTACCGCGGGCGAGTGCGTGGAAATTTAAAATATTTAAGAAATAGCGCATTACCGGAGATTGACTTCCGTTTGAATAATATATATCTCATGCACACTCACACATACAGCAACCTATAAATTTACTAATCAATTTAATTCATTATGCTGTCTTTAATAATTTAGTGGTAAGGCAGTTTTGTAATATAAACGATTCTACTTGCAATCATTTGTATATTTGGAAAGTAAGGCACTGCTTTGATTCTTTGAATAGCTAAATAGTAATTTCAGATTATTTATCCTATGCATAAATGAATATATTTCACCCTCTAACTTAAAACAATGTCGTTGAGCTAAGTTTTAATATCAACAAAGCTAAATATTAGATTGATATTATTTTCTTTTCATAGTTTTTTTCATGAGCTCATTGAGAAGTGCAGTTACTTCCATTCCAATTAAACACTGTTAAGCTGTGGTAATCATTTGTCATATATATACAAATATATTGCACTAATTCTTACATTATTTTCACTTTTGAGTATCAATCATCAGTATTTTTAAAATATAAAGGAGTATTAAACCAAAAGAATTATAGATAATTAGCACTGAACATGACGGGTTATATAAAATGAAAGAAGTATGATTCATTAATTTAGTAAGTGTTTAGTTGAATGCATTCTAGAGCATGTATCCCTTTAAATATATAATTTTATATTTTCATTGTTATTTGGAATATAACACATGTCCTTGACAGTGGCATTCAGTATTGAAAATGCAGTGTTTTATTTAACATTTTCAGTGTTTTTTCTGAGCATGAATCGGTATTTGTGTTATATTTAATTTATTATAGTTCAGTTATGGGAAGAATGATCACAGTTTTTTGAAGACTAACAAATAAACAATGAAGCCATAGACGAAAGCTACTTATGAAAACTACATATTTTTGAAACAACATTTTTTCAAAATTCAAAATATCAATTTATTGTATTGATTTTTTTATAAAAATTATGGTCAATAATATAGAATTTTAAATTAAACAGCTCAATATATATGCAAACAAAGGGAGTAAAGGTAAAGCATTGGTGGTCGAGAGGTCAGTGACAGCTGCTTTACAGCAGTTGTCCCGGGTTAGCGGGTTCGCTTCCCGGCTGATGCTATGACACATAAGAAAAAAAAACAAAGGAAGTAAATTACTCTCCCCAAGCTATGATTTAAAAGCACTCTAAATGTTGAACAAAGAATCAAGAAATAGAATGAATCATGTATTCTTGGTAGCTCTGATGTTTATAAACATATCTTTGTCAACATTGTTGGTAATTCAGGATGAAATTAATTTATCAACTAGATGAAATATGGCACTTAAGAGTTATTAAGCTCATAATTATTATTTTTTTTTTTCATATGTTATAGCATCGGCCGGGAGGCGAACCCGCAACAACCGTCTGCAAACAACTGCTTGCTTGCAAGGCTGCTGTGCTGACCTCTCAGATAACAATGCTTGACAGATCATAATTATTTAGACAAGGCTGAAGACAGAATATCACTTTTAACACCTTGATTGTAATAATTAAACAAGATTTAATATGTAAATTTTAAATTCAACATTTAGAGTAATTTTAAGTGATAGCCTGGGGGAGATTAATTTACTCGCTTTGTTTACACATATAGCTATGTTAATTTCAATTTCACATATTAAATCTTGTTTAATTATTACAATCAAGGTGTTAAAAGTGAGATGCTGTCTCCAGCCTTGTATTATTAACTTTGAGTTTAATAACTTTAAGTGCCATATTCCATCTGGTTGATAAATTAATTTCACTCTGAATTATCAACAATGTTGACAAAGGTATGCTTATAAACATCAGAGCTACAAGAATAGGTGGATTCATTCTATTTTTAATTCTTTGTTCAACATTTAGAGTGCTTTTAAGTCATAGCCTTGGGAAGAGTAATTTACTGGCCTGGTCAATAATAGTTAAAAATTGGTTTATAGAAATTTTTATCAGATGTGTTATTTCAGTTTATGTGTAACATTTATAAACATAATTAATCCCATCACTAAATAAATAGCTTAGGAATGTATTTTCATTCTATAATTTATAAACAAATTAAATTTTTTTCTAAAGAAATGAAATATTTTATAAATTAATTTATCTTAATTATACCTTTTTAAACCGGTTCATTGTGCATTTATATGCAGTTCAACTTTTTTTTTTTTTAATTTTTATTAAGCAATTGTTTTCTTTTTTTAAATTTTTTTTTTTCTGCTAGTAACAAACTCATTATTTACTGCAAATATTTTTTTTAATTGAAAGTTATAATTCATAATCATGGCAGTGAGTTAACTTTTAATATGGTGAAGGTATTATCAACAATTTGGATTGTATTTAAATGACAATCTTTCTATATCTTACTCCAATAAGCTGCATGCTTTTGCACATAAAACGATAATTTTCAAACTCGAAACTAAACTCTATCTTGTAATTCATGTCTGGTAATTATGAAATCACGTAATAAAATTATAAATTCTGGCTCTGTCACTAATATGGAAAGGGTGAGGGTATTAATTTCTTAAAATAAAAACAACTACATTAAACAAAAAAAAATAGTCATAGATCACATGACCCCCCAGACCTCTGACAATGGTTTTGTGCTTTGATATACTCAATGGGGGAAGTCATAGATCACATGACCCCATTCTCTTAAGCTTGTAAGATATAAACAATGAGCATTGCCAATTGCTCAACAAGCTTTGTGATAAATGCTTAGCCAGAGAAAGCATTTAAAATATCTCTGTCAGGAATCCCCCCCCCCCAACCTCTGACCATGGTTTCATACTTTGACACTCCTCAGAAAGGTCATAGGGTGGCTTCAAACACTAGATCTAAAAACACTAATCCAAAGCCAGCATTTATCTGAAAGTTATCTATTGAGTGAAAATCTGAATCTTACAAGCTTAAGAGAATGGGATCATGTGATCTATGACTCTATTTTTTATTTGACTATTTATAGTCTCTGCTTCAAATCTTATGCAATATTATTTTGCTAAGACTACTAATATATGGTTTGGCTGAAGATCTCTCAGCCCCATATAGCTATTTGAGTTGGATAGCTGGGTTTGAAGTTACATAGGTGTCTGAATATTTCAGATTTTCCACTCAATAGATAACTTTTAGATAAATGCTGGCTTTGGGTTAGTGTTTTTGGATATAATGTCTGAAGCCACCCTATGACCCCTCTCTGAGGAGTGCCAAAGCATGAAACCATGGTCAGAGGTTTTGGGGGGAGGATTTCTGACAGAGATATTTTAAATGCTTTCTCTGGCTAAGCATTTATCACAAAGCTTGTTGAGCAACTGGAAATGCTCATTGTTTATAACTACATTAAGCATTTCAAATGTCAGATGATCTTTTTTTCAATTACAAAATGTATAAAATTACTTCACCTAAACATTGAATAAATATTCAAGTCAAAAATAAAGAATTCTACAAAGCAATATTAATGCTTTTTAAAAAAAAAAAAAAAATCTCTGGCTTGTAACAAATATAACTAACATGACTAATTTGCATTTCAAATTATTTAATGAAGTAAACAATAATTACTAAAGATAATCAAACAAACAATATAGAAATCATCATTTGAATGGGTAATCTTTTTGCATATCATGTTTGTGAATCATACAGTAAATACTGATCCTAACTTTTTTTTTTCAAATCTGTATTCATCTTCAGTACTCTATAAGATTTTAATTCTCATATTAAGATTTGAGTGCATGCAATTGTAAATAAAATAGATTTTAAACTTTTAGCATGGATGCCTTTAAACAAAATATATATATACGTTATGATGCAAATTAGAAAGAGCACTATTCAGATAAATAAGACATAGAAAAACTTTTGTTTCACCTTTTGTTGTAATAAAAAATGATGATCTATTAATATTGAACCATTTTTCCTAGTCAATGTAAATCAAATCTTATCACCTTTGAAAATTATATCATTTTTCAAAATTGTCCAATTGAAAGATTAGCATTCATGTATATTAGCTATAAGCTAAGAGATTAACTGAAATATCTATTAATGTAGTTTTGATGACACATAATGAGCTAAGATCGTATTTGATTTATATTTTTTATGCCTATACTTGTTTTATTTTGATAACTTTGCTATTGTTACTTATTTATACTTTTTTTTTAAGAATACAATTAATGATTAAAAAATATGTGAAATTATGGAAGAAAAGTAAGTAAATGGAAATCATATTTTTTCTCCTTATATCTTCTTTATGTATTAATTAATTTTATAAAACATAAATAAATCCTCATTTCTTTATTCATTTTTACAATGCTATATTTTATTCTATACTTGATCAATCAGTGCTAATTTAGTTTTAGTTTTATTTTAGCTTTATATACACTTTTGATCTTTTTATATTTTTACAAAAATGAGGCTTACAAGTTCTAAATTTTTTACATTTTTGCTTTTTTTTTATTATGCGATTTCAGATTTATTTTGTACAGTTTGACTTTTGATTGATTATAGAAGGTTTATTTGTGTAAAATTTTGGTCACGTGACCTGAATGAAAATTTTTCTACTTTTGGTGGCATTTTATGGTCATGTGACCTAAATCCTAAATTTTTCCACTATTGGCAGTTTTTTTTATCACCCAGATGTGTCAGATGACATTTTTGGTTGTTTTTCAAATTAAAAATGGTGGAGATCACATACCAAATTAGCACCTGACCAATCTTACAATTTCAACTGATAAATTCAGTTAAAATTGTAAGATAGGTTAGTAAAAAAATAAAGTATAGCACTGAAGAAATGATTTATTTATTTGTTAAATAATTAATTTAAATAAACTGAAATCAATTTACTAGATATTTTGAAATGAATATTAATATAATCCCATTTAAATCTGTCTTAATAACAGATATTAGATGAGTCTAAGAATGAAGTCATTTTAAAGCCAATCTAACAATGCTTGATAATCAATATTTGTCTACCAAACATATAAATATTGCAAACAAAATTATACAATTTTTGATGCTATAAAATATAGGTGATAAGAGACTATAAATAAACAAAACTCTATGAAAAGCATTTGAAAAGATCAGTCACTTCTATACAATCTTTGGAGTTATGGAAACATCTCTATAAAAACACAATTATCACTGATAAAAATTTTGTTAATCTTATATATCAAATCAAAGACTGAGAAAACTAGAAAAAAGCATCACTAGAGCAGGATTATATACCTAAATCTTGCAAGGTTCTTTTAATATAAATTTAATAAAACCAATAGGTAGTGATGATCTCAAAATTACTTTGACTGTTAAATCAGTAAGGGCTCTAACAGATAATATAATTCCAAAGTTTTTTAAAAAAATTATAACCTAAATTCAAAATATAATAGGATTGTTTTATACTTGTTTTTACAAATCTATATGATAATAGTAATAATAATATTTCTAAACAGACAGTAATCAAATGCTACATGTAATTTTTATTCAATATAAGGAAACTCTCGATCCAAGCCACATGATAAAGACTTTTGAAAATTAAGAGCGGCCATCTTATCTTTGTACCTAAATGCAATTATATAGACCAATCATATATATCTTCAATTGAGATTATGAATATTTTATATTATTCATTTTACTTTCATGCTTTTAACTTTTTAAAAGTCTTTATCATGTGTCTTGGATTGAGAGTTTTCTTATATTCAACAAAAGCAACATTCATTTAATATAACAGCTCAGTGCATGTGCAGTGGTTGCCTACCATCTGTTTAGAATTACAGTTTGAAACTGCACTAGTAAATATCTTAGTCAATAATAATAATAATAGTAGTAGTAGTAGTAGTAGTAGTAGTAATAATAATAATAATAATAATAATAATAATAATAATAATAATAATAATAATAATAATAATAATAATAATAATAATAACAACAACCTTTTAATTCTTGAAAGAAGTAAATATTTTACACTGATATATAACTGATCTGTTTAAGATTGCTACTAATTTTATGCATATTCCTCATTTTTTATATGCAGAACAACAAGATGCTTGGATCACCATTAAAAACTGTGACAGAATTCATATATATTACAATAAGACAATTAAATGTTTATGTTCTTGAAAGCATCAGTGTATCTGTAGTTGTATCTTTTAATTAAAAAGTGAACTGTGAACACAGTGCTCATAAAAGTATTGTTGTTAAGCGTTGGTGGCTGAGTGGTCAGCGCAGCTGCCTTACAAGCAGTTGCCCGGTTCGCTTCTCAGCCGATGCTTTGACACATGAAAAAAAAAGTATTATGTTGATTGTTGGGGATTATGACTATATTTCAATTTTATTCTTTATATGATAAGTACATTCATAAATTATATCATCCTTGAGTCTTTATCAACTGATAGTACTAAAAATGTTTTTATATTTAAGCAAATGTTGGCTAATGGATGAAACATCTCCAAACTTTGCTTCAGATTATTTTTTAAAAATTTCATATAGAAAGTAAAAGTGATAAATTAATTTATCACACTATAGCAAAATAAAAAAAATATAACAAACTTTACAGCCTCGACATTTCAATGAATCGTAAAAAAAATATGTAAAATGGTTTCTTCTTAGATAAAATTAATTTCTATGCTTAGACTCAATAAACTCTGTTAACCAAATTAAATATTTCCTTCCCCTGAAATCATTATATACTATCTTAAAGTCACATTCAACTGTCTTCCTATTTACAAATCAGCCTTCTAGCGCTGACTCATTTCTTTTTCTTCACCTATCTTGTTTTAATTAAATTTGTCTCATTGATTGCATGAATATTTCCAATACTATCATAAAAACATACATAGCTAACTAAAAATGTATTTCTTTTACATACTTTATGTTTATATTTATATCATTCTACATGAATTATCAAGAAAAAGCCAATAAACATTTAGAAAAAAATTTTGGAGTTCAGATCATGAACAAATGCCAGTTTAATAATGTCATTAATTTCTTTACAATGAGTCAATTCAATACGTAATTAGGGGACCAAACGTTTTTGTCAGTGTGTGTATGGGTTATATATATATGTATATGTAAACAAGCAAGCATAAAAATGCTGATGGAGAGTAAAAATTGAGTATTTTAATTATTCAATTTTTTGATCAGGATTTACTCCGTTTGTACGATTTCTTTCTCTCTTTTTTTTTAAATATATATTTTGTTTAATTTTGTAAGTATTTGTTTATGTAACTGTACAAACTATCATTTAAGTTATTATCATTATTATTTATACTTTACATTAGTTGCTAAACCTATTTCAAAGTTTATTGTTGTTATAATGTACAAGTAACAATTTATTGTTGGATTGCATTAGATAAACTATGTTCATTCCAATTCATTAGATTTTACTAATAGAAAATAAACTCCAGCTGATAATCTTATAATGTTAAAAATTCCTGTTTTTTTTTTTTTTTTACCTTTATATTTTTTATATTTACGGATAATTTCCTTTTATTTATTGCCAGTCTAGCATCAGTTCTCTTTTCAGTCTTATTATTTACTAGTTTTGACATATTGGAATATGTCAGTGCACAATATTTCCAGATCGTTTTGAAAAATTTGCATATAGAAAGTTACTTTCTTTACCATGAGTTGACAATGACAAGAAATTAATCTAGCAGAGCATACAAAATGAAACACAACAAACTTCGCCGGCGTAATGTCTCAGCTTGAAATTTCAATGCATCATAAAGAAGGTATAATTACTATTTTACTGCCATCTAGTGACATTTGTTGAAAATTGCTTTACAAGTTAATTTCAAAATAATGGACAATTTTTCGAGAGGACCTAAGGTTTTTATATTGTATCACTTTTTATTTATATTTTAGTTTATACAATGAAATTTTGGACAAATTTCTGATTTAAATATTTTAATAAAAATTACTTTTCTACAAATTATATATATAAATCTAGTTTAATTTGAATGGTTAAACATTCTCATTACTATCTTCTTTATTATTTGTTAACCGTAGTCTATCTAATTAAATGAACTGCTAAGTTGATGTTGTTTTAAAATGATTTGAACCCCTTCTCCAACAATTGGTTATATTGTAATAAATAAATCAGTTTGTTCGGAAAGTTATAAGATTATTATGACCAGAGTTTAATATGGTGCTATTAGGAGAAATCGATAAAAAGATTTCATATATGATAACTGTTGGATGAAATAATAGTAACACCATAACTTTATTAATATGGTATGAATATACATCAGACACTGATAGTAGTCCTCAAGATATGAATTTATACAACCTTTGAACAAACCAAATGTCTATAATACTAAACTAATAATAATATAATCACTTATTAACAATAGTCATACAATCCAGCCAATCAATTCATGCTGTAACATATTCTTAACAACTTTGATATGATTAATATGCATAATAAACACTGCTATGCAGCTGTCTATTGAAAACACTTCTTAGGTCTTTCAATCCAATGCACAAAGCCTTTCTATATAAATACCAAACTCAAAACTTATTAGATTTTTAAGTGTGAAATAAGCAAATGTATTTTTTTTAACATTTAAATATTGCAAATTTGAAAGAATATTAAAACTTTTCTCATTAAAAACAGACCAAAGTGGTCTAAGATATGTCAAAGGAAGATATTAACAACTTACCTTTTCATTGTTTAAAAGGAAATCAGTAATATAAAGCTCAGTAATCTTTAAATCAAATAATTATTGAGATCATGGAAGATATTTAGCATTCTCTTTATATTCCTTAAACAATAATGATTTGGTAGTCAAGCATTGGTGGCCTAGTGGTTAGCATAGCTGCCTTTCAAGCAGATGGCCTGGATTCACTTCCTGGTCAACACTTTGACATAAAAAAAAAATAATAATGATTTGGTGAAATAAAAAATAATCTCAAATTTCATTAGAAGATAATATTATTTTATGATATCAGAAATAAATATTTAATATGAAAAGTTGTTTTACTTTGCTCAACTCTTAAACATATTGCTATCAACAAAAGAATACTATAAAACTTAAAAACATCACATAACACCAGCTTACACAATGTCTTTCAGTAACAAAACCTACTTTTTCTATTCCAGTTTTACCACTTATTATAAGTTTGGTAACCAATGCATATCAAGAGGTAGTGCTAATTGAACCTCTGTTCAGTAATTGATAAAACTTTATTGCCCAGTTACTCTACCTATCTCCAGACAGAGAATTTTAACCTATATACAGACAATCCTCTACTTTCGTACTTAATTGGTTTTTGGAATGTGTATGAAATTTGAAATATATAAAAGTAAAGCGATATAAAAAAAACATTAAAAATGATTTTCATAATACATATATAAATTGTGATCTTTAGCTTTAGCTTGGTCAAGCCATATCATAGCCTAATAAGTTTTTAAAAAAATTTTTTTTTTACTAATTTAATTTTATAATGGATAAATTTGTTGTTGTCTAATAATACCATGGTTAGATACATGAAAAGTCATAGTATAAATATTTTTATAATCTTTTACAACTGTGAAATAAGTTAAAAGCCTAAGTTATGATATTTTATCTTATAAATAGTTGTTTGCAATATTCAAGTACTTAAATATTAAGTATTTGTCGATTTAAAGTATTAACTAATGCAGTTTATAAGTTAATATGGTTAATTTATATCATAATTTAATCATTAATATGCTTTGAAATTTAATATTAGTCTTAAACTTGAAAACTAAATTCAAACCCCTAAATTTAGGTTTGTTAATATTCAGCTTAAATATTAAAATGCTTTAATCTAATCTTAATGGTAATATAAAATATTATAATTAAATATTTTAGATGTAGTTAGTTGAAAGAAGTCATAATAAAGCCAATAATGTCAAAACTAGGAATTAAAAATAGTAAATTCATGAATATCTGGATGAACGAATATAAATTAATTAATTTCTATAACACTTTTTTGTTTAAAATGTTTCTTAAATATCTTTTTTTTTATTTAAAACAGGACAATATAAAATGTTCTGAGGACTTAATTAAATGAAAATGAATGTATTAAATAAATATTATAAGATTTTTATTTGGAATAAGGTAATTTTTAATTTTAATGTATTTTATTTTCTCTATGTTTGATTTTATAAATAATTTATTGTAACAGGAAATAATAATTAATTTCTCTATATAGATGTAAATTAATTGATTTTTAAAAAAATGAATATATAATAAGATTATTTTTAGAATATCTCCTTAGAGTTTATAAGACATCACAAAGTAATCACATGACTTAGGGTATAAATAGGAGAAATTGTTATCTCCATACACACTTGGGAAGAAAAACACCGGGAATAAAATTACTCAGGAATAAAAACACGTAATAATTTCTAGTTGATGCATTCATGTTTTTAAGTTGCAGATATTTAATTTTTTAAATGTCATAGCATCGGCCGGGACACGAACCCGCAACCCGGGCAACTGCCTGTAAGTTCAAGGTAGTCACGCTGACCTCTCGACCACCAATATATTTAATTTAATAAGTTTAATTTTATTTAAACAATTTTGATTTACTAGTTTCAAAAGTAATGTTTGACTAAAAGCTAATTTTATTTAGGCATAACTTTTAAATTAGAATTTCAATTACAAGAAATTTATATCGCAGTCAATATTAGTAATAAAACTAACTAGTTATTATAGTGTTAAAATTTATGCTGCTTAAATTTCAAGATTTGTGGAGCTTTGAAAGATATTATCGTTGCTTTGGCTACATAAAAACTGTTTTTGATTTCAAGACTTATTTTAAAGTCTATTTTTCAAGTTTGCTATAATATATTTTAAATTCTCCACAGCAATATTTTTAAAATTATTTAATAACTTTATTATGTTATTCTTAAAAGTACTCATCTTATATAAAATAATATTATTTGCAATTAATTCACTTTGTATGAAGAACTTTGAACTCCTTATGATAAAGACCTGCCTATTATGATGGGTGTATTATTTGTTGTTGTAAATAGAATTATTCCCTTTTCAACAAGAAAAACATTTAACTTAATTAAAAGATATTACTATTTGTTATGCTGTTATTTCAAGAAAGCATTATTTATTATTTAATAGCAGCATAACTGGAATTTTAGTAAATGTGTCTATTCCACCCAGCGGAAAGAAATATATATTTTTTGAATCTGTGGAAGAAAAACAATTGATTGATATTATTTAAAAAATTTATAACGGAATGCTTTTGAAGTATTTTTAGCTAAGTACTCACATATTATAAATGGAAATATAAATATTCTTGAAATTAATATTATATTTAATCGAGTTTATATGAATTTTGCCTGCATTAGTTATGAAAACCAGCTCACTCTCTCTCCCCCTTCTCTCTCGTTGTCGTTCTAAAAACTGCTCTAATAATTTTAAATAATATTTCAAGAAGGAACTACTTCTCCTGGTTAATATTGCTTACTATTATTATTTAGTGAAATGTTTTGAAGGATGAAGTATTAAATGTCTATTTTAAATGTGAAATATTTTTACTGCTTAATCTATAAAAATTGCTAAAAAAAAGTCTTGCATTGGTGGTCGAGAGGTCAGCGCGACTGCCTTGCAATAGCAAGCAGTTGCCCGGGTTGCGGGTTCATGTCCCGGCCGATGCTATGACACTTAAAAAAAAAATTGATAAAATGAATGGCCACATCTACACATTTTGCTATCATCATTAATTCTAAATGTTTTACTTAAGAATAATTGTGAAGTGCCCTTTGTATTTCAATTATGTTACACTTTTGGATGCTGGATATCTTACTGTATACAGAACTTTGTTTACTTAATAAACTGAATCCTGTTTAATGGTTGGAAACAGAAGAACTATAATTTTAAATATTATTTTAATGGTAAAGGGATTTAATTTTATTATGAATTTACTGATAATGTTTTCTTTTATATGCATATTACTTTATATAATTTTACATGCTATTTTATAAAGTTTTGTCAAAGTTCTCAAAATATCATCATTCGATAATTATATAGTTTGAAAATGTTATGTATGCCCTTATGAATTATTTATTTATTAAGTGTACAATTGTGCTGAGAAATATAAGTGGATGTATATTTCTATTATCTTACTGCTTAATTTTATTAAGTTATATTAGCATTAAATATTTATCATTTTTACACATTAGATATGGTATTTGATTAAGAGATAGTACCATTGCCTCTTATTTTTAGAATGCTCATTTTGCCAGTATAATTTGGAGATTGTGACTTAGGCTCTCCGTTTTGTGATATTTTCAATTTATTTTATCAGTCTTATTATATCTTAAGCATATGATGCTTTATTGAGGCAAACTCATTGATTCTTATTATTCCTGATGGTTCATTCTCATCATCTCATGACTAGAGATTAAGTCCTATTTCAATTCTTTATTGCCCTCAAAAGTAGGCACATTTATTTATATGTTCATGCCATCAAATTATTACTTTGTTATCCAAATATGGATTTAATTTATTGTTGATAGTGTATTTTGTATAAAGCCATATGTAATATTTTATCATAACTTTATTCTGACCATTAATTGGTTTTGCATCATGCAATGAGAAACACCATTTTTATCTAGTCACGTTCTTGTTCTATCTGAATGTAAATTCGTTTGCTGATGTTTACATCATGTATTTATGCTTTGCTAATATTTAGGATGTAAATTCAATAAATAATTAAAATTCATAATTTTAAATTAGATTTTGGCATAAAATAGACAATGTACATTTTTTATCATCACTGGATTGGTAAGCTTAAATTGTAGTAAATATTCACAATGGACATTATTATGATATGAATATTATAAATGTGAGAACTTATGAAAATTCAAATTAATAGAAAGTTTTATTGACCAACCATATTATATTTACTTAATTAAGTTTATTTTTCATAGTACATTTATAAACTTTAATTTTCTGATATTTAAAAACAGGAAGTTATATCTGTAGAAGTTTTTGGCTTTGTTGATATTGAAAGCTACGATACAATCATTAATTGATGTTTGTTTTATGTGAAATAAATATTGTTTATTTTTCATTAAATTTTATTATAGTCATTTTTCCACATCATCCACTCGTTAATCAGAAATCTAATAAACAACAACAGTATTATAAATTAACTTAAATCTGTTGCATTAAAAATACATGGGTATTGAAATTTTACACAAGTCATTTTATTAAAATTATATCTAAAATATTAGAATTACATCTAAGAAGATGATTTTGTTGAAGAAAGAATTATAATTGTATATTCATTATTTAAGATCACTTTAGTTCATTTTACTTGTTTATTTCACTGTGCATTTATTCCATATTTCATTGAGATTATGAAATTACTAAATTCAAATTCAGAAGATATTTTCAAATAGGTTTATTAGTGTGATATTTAGAATGGCCATAATATCCTTTATCCATTCTTAATATCTGAATGTCGTCATAGATTATTTTTCTGTTATTCCAAATTGAGTTGATAATGTTTACTTTAAATTTTAATGATACTATTATTATCATAATTGTGGAAGACATTATCTTAAAGATAAATGTCTGTTTTACTTTATGCTTACTAGAATTTTATTATTTGTTAAATAAACCTTAAGAATTACAAGATAATTTATTTTATCATAATTAAAATTTATCATATTTACCGAGATACCCAATTCATTTTATAAATAATGTTATCAAAGAGATTATTTTTTGCTAAAGAAGAATTGTTCAATAAGACATTATTGTAGCAAATATCCATATTATAAATGTTTTCTCTGATCATGGCAATAAGATGCATAAAGAATTGATAAGTTTGTGAAGAGAAGGATTTTAACGTAACCTTAGTGATATATGCTTCTAATATTACGAGTCTATCATTTTTATAAGTGTGAGTTGAGAGTTTTCCACTTAAATTATTCAGATTGCTTTAGTCTTAATGATATTTTGTTACAATTATTTATTTCTATATTTCCTTTATTATTATTGTGACATGTGGCATTTATTTTGAAACCCACTGAGCCTTAGTTTATACATATCCGATAATATTGTTTAGCCTGGATAATGTTATTTTGATTCTGTCATATGAATGAGAGGATAGATTATATTTGCATCATTGTAATTTATCTATTATTTTATTAAGTTACAATATGGTTTGTACAAAGTGTTGGCTTTCAATTGGAGAGGTTTCGGTCGATCGTCATTGTCAAGCGTTTGTTGGCTAATATAATTTAGGTTTTTGCTAAATATTATGTTTCTATTTTTTAAAAAAAGATTCAAAGACTTTTTAATATATATATTTTTATACTTTGAAAATATTTTTTATCTAAATTTTTTAAATTTTAATTGAGAAAAAAATGAGGCTAAATGCAATATATAGAAATGTGTGACACAATCATATACATATAAAATGTGATATGTTGGTCTATTTCCATCATTTATGAGTGAATGTTGAATGTATCGAAAATTTTAAACTTTATTTGAATTTTCCAAATACATCAACTTGTTAGTAATAACACACAAATAGACAATACAGGTTAGTAATTACACAACGTTTCGAGTAGTATTATTCTCCACTCTTCTTCAGGTGTTGCTGGCCTATATGCACAGTGACAATATTCGCTTAGAAGTTGAACTCACACCTTTAGATTCTTGAATATTGAATTTAAGGCAAACGCTCTACCAACTGAGCTATTCTGTCAAAGGCAACATATAGTAGAAATTTGATATATTTATATATGAGGGTTGGTTCAAATCCTCCTGAGTCCTCCAATTTTTTTTCCTAAGAGCAAGATTAATTAGAGGCTTCCATACATTGTGTATTGCCACACTGGGTTGACTTATAGGATTATTTACCATTGCCATATGAGCAGCTTCCTTGAATTTCCTTCTACACATTTTTTCCTCTTTATCCAATATCTTTGTACTTTCCCACTTAAGCATATGGTCATTAGTACATACATGAGCTGCTATGGTAGACACATCTGTTTTTTCTCTTTTAACCATTAGTTTATGCTCCTTCAATTGCTGTTCAACAGGGCAACAGGTCTCACCAATGTATTTCCTTCCACATTCACATGGTATCTCATAGATGCAGTTTTTGTTCTTCAGCATTTCCAGTTTCAGCTTAGTAGAAGTAAGCATTCCTCAAAGTGTGGTATGACTTTGGAAAGCAGTTCTAATGTTATATTGACTGCAGATTTTCTTTAACTTGTATGCCATTCTTGGTATGTATGGATACACTACCATACCAATAACTGTTTTCTCTTTTGGTGTTTCTTTGTGTTGTCTATTGAAGATTTTTCTGATGACTGCTGATGGATAACCATTCTTCATAAGCATTTGTTCTATGCGAATCTTTTCTTTTCCCAAATCACTGGTTTCTGAACAAACCTCCTTTGCTCTGTTCCATAGTGATATCACAATTCCTTGTTTAGTGCTTCTTGTATGATTGGATGTATATGCCAAGTATTTGCCAGTGTGTGTTGGTTTCCTATACACTGTTGTTTTTACTTTGCCCTGAGGGAGTCTTGTCACAAGAACATCCAAGAATGCCAATTTTTGTTCTTGTTCTGATTCCATTGTGAATTTAATTGTAGGAGATATGTTGTTAATGTGCATCCAGAATGACTGTAATTTTACCTCATCATGTGGCCATACCACAAATGTATCATCAGCATATCGAAGCCACACTTTAGGTGGACATGTAGTATTTATGGCTGTGGTTTCAAGTTCTTCCATGTAAATGTTGCTGAGCAAGGGTGACAGAGATGATCCCATGGCCATTCCTTGATTTTGTTGGAAGAATTCTGAGTTATATTGAAATTCAGACATATACTAATATATATATATATAAAATCTAGACAAATAATATTAAAAAGTTTAAAAGCATAATGAAGTTTAACTTGACAGTGTATGAATTTTGAAATATTTTTTAATTTGTTTCTTGTTTTTCATGATTGAACATATTGTCAATCGGTTTAAATTATATGAATATCCAATTGAAGCAAAAGATTCACCATTGCCTTGACCATGTAAAATTATGAGACCTGTTTTTATTTTTGCTCATATCAAAACTGCTGGTTTTTCATTTTTCACTCATGTTTATGAATTAATATGGGTGAAATTTTTCATCAAAACAGCACATGTCCTAACATAAATTGATAAGATACAACTTATCAACACACAACTCAAGATGTCCCAGCTCAAGACTGAGCTTGTGGTGCTAAAAATGGATGTAATTAATGTCAGAGAGGTAGGGAGAGACTTCTGACTAATAGTCAATAAAAAATGGAGAATCATTACATGAAAGTACACATTTTATCATATATATTAATAAAAATCGAAAGTAGGTAATATGTATAAAATAGCAAATTGTATAAAATTAAAATGTATAAATGTACTGCCTGTATAGAAAATAGTTATTTTTTTGAAAGGGTATGCGTATGGGAGGAGTATTGAGCTGTCAATATGGCATGGAGGTTCAGATATTTGATATTCCTAGCTCAATTGATGAGTGAAATGTATGAACAGTGAGAGAGAATTATCTGAATTTTTGTGTTATTGAATGTTTGTCAGTTAGTGGAGTTAAGATGAGGAATGCATTGAATAAAAACAAGGAAATTACAAATAAAAGTGGATAGAAACCAATCCCTATCTTGGGTGAGAGTGGAATAATGGAGTAATACCAAGATATTATCATGGTTATGTAAATTCTGGTGCTTGTACCTTTAGGGTATCTAATGAACAAAAGTCAATTATGAAATCCATACATAATGAGAAAAACAGTGACCCACGTCTGTCATGATAGTAATAATGGAAGTTAATATGAAGGAGGTGTTGATAAAACAAAGATACCAGCACTCATTAGTTGGACCAGATCACCATATTCCACACATATATACAATCACTGTTCAGTTTATAAAAAGATAGCAAATCTTCAAACTTTAATGGTCAAGCTTCAATCTTCTCCCCTCTCAGGCTCTTCAGCCATCAGTGCCATTAAAATCCAAGCAAGAAATTCTCAAAGCATTTATTTGTTGATGCCAGTATTATCTATCATACCCATATTGACCTTAAAACAGTCTGACCCCCAACACATAGGACTTTAATATGTCCAATCAATTATACAGAAGACGGATGGGTAGAATACAAGCTGAATATGTATTATTTAAATACATGTATATTGTCATATTAAACTTAATGTAATTATAAGGGAATAGAACTCATCTTTCAAACTCTCCACAGCTATCCAATCCATCTTATACAACTGATACATATGGTCACATACATTTGAAAGATCTCCAATATAAGTATTTTATTCTGAACCAGCACTCATCAGTTGGTCCAGACCACCATCTCCCACACATATATACAATCACTGTTCAGTTTATATTATAGCAAATCCGCAAACTTTAATGGAGTAGCTTCAATCCTATCCACTCTCCAACTCTTCAGCCATCCACATCATTAAAAATCCAAGGATAAAATGTTCAACACCTTTATTGATGACAATATTATTGTCATACCCATGTTCATCTAAAGTCAATCTGACCCCTCACACATAGGTCCTTAATATGCCCATTTAATTATACAGAAGAGGATGGCAGAATACAGTTTCAATACGTAACATTTAAATACATGCATATTGTCTATACTAAATGTAACAATAAGGGACTTGAACTCAGTCATTCAAACTCCCCACAGCTATAACAATATTTCTTATACAACTGATACACATGACCACATACATGTAAAAAAGATGAATACTCTCCAATATACATACTTCGTATTGAACCAGTACTCATCAGTTAGTCTAGATAACCAACTCCCATGCAGATATACAATCAAGTCCCTTATAATGACATTAAGTTTAGTATAGACAATATAAATGTATTTAAATATTACATATTCAACCTGTATCTTGACCATCCCTCTTCTGTATAATTAAATGAACATATTAAGTATGAGCAAAGGGTCAGACTGACTTAAGGTCAACATGGGTATGACAATAATATTGGTATCAACAAGAGCTTTGAGCATTTCATCTTCAGATTTTCAATGATGTGGATGGCTGAAGAGTTGGAGAGTGGAGAAGATTGAAGCTTTTCCATTAAAGTTTGCAGAATTTGCCATCTTAATATAAACTGGTGATTGTATATATGTGTGAGAGATGGTGATCTAGACCAACTGATGAGTGCTGGTTCAGCATAAAAAATATGTATATTGGAATTGCATTAGATGGATACCTGTGGGGAGTTTGAAAGTCTCTTATAATTATATTAAGTTTAGTATAGACAATATACATGTATTTAAATATCATGTGTATATACATATTAAGAACCAGTCAACATTTTGAAAATTCCAATATCAATAACAATAAACAATTTTAAACTGTTGTCAAGGCAACCTCCTTTTAACAATAAAGGTGGAATCCAACCTTTATTAATGGTCTAATATACTTATATAGACACTAAAGATTGCAACTCAACTACAGAGATTAAAATTATTGATATAAAGAAGTTTAATAACAGAGAAATATAATCTATTCTGAATGTGGACTAATAAATAGTCAATTATGACATTATGAACTGCAATTATAAATTTCAAACTGCACCCAAAATATTATTTAAATAATAATTGTAATCATGCTCAAGGTTGAATGGGTTTGTAAGTAATCATTAAAAACCAATCTACACTTTGACAATTCCAATATCAATAACAATTTCAAACTGTTGTCAAGGCAACCACTTTTTAACAATAAACTCCATAAATATGAGCCAATAGTATCCCTCTTAGCAAGCGCTGGTCATTTATTCTAATGACATAGACAACTGCTAGTTCAATTTACACATGAAAATATGCAAATCTATGATAATAAGTGACTAGTTTAATGTACATTTATATGCCACAGATATGTTAATGTATTTGCTAATATTTACTTTAGTTGTGCTTTGACAAAGATATACCATATCAAAAGTCTGGCTTAGCAAAGTAATAAATGTTGTTTTATAACAAAATTTATTACCGTAATAGTTCATAATTATTTCCATACTCTAGTAGAATTTATTTTATTACCTAATAAGTTCATCAGTTATTTTTAGTAAGAATGCTTTTCACTTAAAACCTTGAAATCTTAAAACATTGTCAAATATTCTAAAGATAAATAGCAATAAAATGTGAGGGTTTATTGTCAATAAGTTGTTGAAGATTATTTTAAGAAATTTGCAATTATTTAAAATGACACAAGAAGTAAATAGTATGGTCTAAAGATCTGTAAAAAGATTTGGTTGTCAAAAAATAAAATAACATTCAACCATCATTAATAGCGATTTTAAAATAAACTTAGACATTCTAACAAAAAAAAGAGATAAATATGATTTTGATAATAATTATACAAACATCAAGAAAACCAAAGATTGAAAGCCAAAGAACAAAATGATAATTTTCGTAAAGAACAAAACGGTAATTTTCACAGGACTGTAAAAATGTATCGTTCTGGATCTTCACTTATTTGATGTCTAGTGCTGCAAACATTTAATTTTTTCTATAGCTTTTCTTTTTGAAAAATATCAAAACATTGCATAATTATAACCTTATCTTAATCTATTTTCAGCTATATTCTTCCAATGAAAGTAATCAATATTGTCTTTTCTGGGCAATAGTATGTAGATGAAAAAAAGGCAATAAGTTTTTTAGAAGTCTGATTCATTTGCTGTATATTTTTATCCCAATAAAGATTATGACATTGCAATAATTACTTGCTTTATGATCTGGACATTTCAACACATTGATGGATATCCTTAAATAAACATTTTCTGGTGAGTTTGTATTATTTAGTTAAGAAGTTTTTTCCTCACTTGAACATTTAAATTTGGTGAAATAACTGTCCAATTTACTTGGAAATAAGAACATCCCACCAATTTCTTAAATGCAGTAATAACACCCTCAAATCTGTGCTACTCCTCAACACCCAATCTCATTGAAACAGTTAACTCATAACAGACTTACAATGATTAAACCTTATATCAATATATGTGAGTGAAGATAGAAAAGCAAAGAGAAAATACATGAAGAGTTTGGCATTGGAAGTAACACTTAGATTTTGATAAAAATATACTTTATTCTATAAAGTGATGAAAAACAGTTTTAGTATTTATTTTAATTATACATGATCAATTATCACATATAAAACTTATTTCACTGAGTTCTACTGTGAATACTGTCAGGCCTGAGTTCAACAGTTGAAATATTGTAATCTTGTAGTAATGAATAACATTTTTATGGATAGCTTTTTAAATATTTAATATATTATGTAATAATTAAAAAGTAAAAAGAAATGGTATCACAATCCTGTTAAATCCAGCAATATTACCTTATATGATGATAACAATATTTTTAATAGATTGAATGAATATTTTGATCATCTTTTGAATAATGATATAAGATTGAGATGATAACTTTTAATGATGCATTCATTTTAGCTATTCATTTACATTTGGATATAGATATCCAGATTATTAAATTCAAAACAGCTCTCTGTAATCTTAAAAATTAAAAGGCTGCAGGTCTTAATAAAATACTTACAAAGGTTTCAAAATGTTGTGGTGATATGTTATCTTAACAGTAGTGCCACCTGTTCCAAACAGAGTAATCAATGGATGCCAGAAGGCATGGGGAGTTTTGCCTTTGTTTACAACAAATTATGTGCTAGTATAGAGATGGTGATCATGTGATGTTTGATGATATGTTATCTTCCAAAAATTCTGCAATTTTCTAGGAATATATGGAGCAATGAAGTTGGGCCATCTAATTTTCAGGTTTTTTTTATTATTGCAATTTTTTAAAACAAAGATAAAAAACAAGATTGTAATAATTATTATCCACTACAAAAAAGTTACATTGAAGGATTTGTTGAAGATGTTGTTCTCATTAATGATAGAATGATTACTACAGACACAATGTGTTTTGAGAATCATTTTTATTGCCAGGCAGGTACAACAAAGGTGTCAGAAACAAAGGAGTGATTTATTATTTTTAATGATTTTGTCAAGGAATTTGATTCTGTTAATAGAACAGGTGTGTGGCATTATGTGAAATTAATTAGTTATCCACCAAAATATATTCACGAAAGAAAATGTTATTACTACAAAAATGGAAAATCTGTGCTACTGGAAATGAAAACTGGTGTTAACAAAGATGAGTACTTGCTCAAACATTGTTTTCAAATTTTATGACAGAGGTCTTGGAAATTGTTTATAGGTGGCTTAATCAGAACAAGAAACATACAGATAGTTGATTTTTAATTTGAATCGATTAAAAGTAAAAATAAGAATCGGCTGATGATTGTGCTATTTTTCCCACTCCAAAAGATACTTTACAGAGTATATTTAACGTTTTGAAAGTTGCCTGTAGAGAATTTAATTTATTAATTAATATTCAAAAAAATCGAAGTTTATAATTAACACATAGTAAGAAAAAATCCTCAGCAACTTTTAGCTTAGATGGTTATCAATTTACGAATATAAACCAGTTTAAATACCTTGATGCTCTTATAAATAGAAAGGTGGACTTGGATAATGAAGTGCAATATGAAGTCTAATGTGTTGCTGCTTTTAACAAATTAAAAGACTATTGCATCTAAATTATTTCATTTAATTTGTTGTATGGAAGTGAGACTTGGACATTTTATCAGCTTTATACAAAGCCATTAGAAAAGTTTCATTTAAAGATGCTTTATAAAATGTTAAAACTACAAAGGCAAAATTATAAAACCAATCAATATTTTCTTCAACGTTTATGATGTGATATTATAGAATCTACTATTGTAAAATCACACCAACACTGAATTGGACATTTAAAATAAATGACATTGTAAGACTTTCTAAAATAGTATTTTATGATGAAATTGAGCAGTTTTTATGGGAGAGGTAGACTCCATATATGTTGTAAGGATTATCTCAAAGATATTGTAAAGAAATAATATGCCAATTGTTTCCATTTTGAAGATATAATAGAGAATAGATCACATTGAAGAATTGCAATTAGATGGCATTGAAGGATTTCAGAAATAAAAATTTTCTGCTGAAGAAATTAATAAACAATATTGTAAAATTTTATGTAAACAGAAAAATGGACCAATACATTTTATATGTGGACATATTTGTGTCTCACAGATTGGTTTGTATAGGCTTCAGAAAACTCATTGTTTTCCTGGCCTATTTTCCATAAAGATAAAAGCGACCATACTCACATACAAATAGCTGTTTATTATTCTATTATTGTAAAATGATTTAGATAACAATGTAGATAAAGGTTCCAAGGAATGTTGTATATTCATCAACTTTAAACAGTATCAAAATTTTTCCATAAAAGTACCAGCTAGTGAAATCTTTGATAATTAATAGATATCTAGCTAGTGATTTTTCATCCAATATCTTCAGACTTGTTTTTAGTTTATAGATTTAATTAGTGAGGAGTCTTGAATATAGGGGAAGTGTTTTTGGATCTTTGGGTCTAATGCACCACTTCTCTAGCACCATCTTTTATCATCCTGCTTGATTTTAAAGCAATCAGCAGAAACTGAAAAACCCACCAACATTTTCAATCCAAGCTAATTTATCTGTGTATTCATACAAATCTGAAACTTCTTCAATATCTCGGTGGAGAAAAAGTTTTATTACCGATTTAATAGTTTATGTGAGCATAAAGAAAGGTGATCATGTGACGTTTAAATGACTCGTCACCTTTATAAAATTAGACTTCATATTACATTTTTTTATGTAAAAAAGATTTAATGCATGATAATATTTCTAGAAGAAAACCATAGGTTCAGCATCATACCCTTCATTTAGGGGTGAAGACTATTATTATATCAACACTCATCTGACTAATCTATAATATTATGGATCTTTATCTTCCAGTAAGATGTAGGTAGAATAATGTTTATGATGTATAGGCTAGGTTAGGACATCTGCTTTTCATCTATATTTAGGAATGGTTTTCAGATGCTTTAGAATTTTTTGTTCACATAGTCTTCTCATATTCAGTACATCTTTTGCTTAGATATTACAATTTTATTGTACTTTTTTGTTTGTTTTGACATCATCTAATTGTTGGCCATTAAACGAGTATCTGTTTATTACTTAGATTGCAAACAAGGATAAAAAATATTATTGATGAGCAAGACTTTCCTTTCACCACTAATTTGCAATGAACTATTGAAGAGGAATTTGCTATTAATCCATTTTATAATTTAAATTGAGAATTGCAGATATTTACATGAATAGCATAGCTACCGTCCAAGCAGCTGGCCTGGGTTCGCTTCCTGGTCAGTGTTTTCACATATAAAAAAAAAAGGCCTTTTCAATCTTCCATAATTTATAAATATTTTTTTTTTTTTGCTAAAGAAAGTAAATGTGAAAAATAGCCAAATATGCATGCATTGAATGCCAGTCACCAATGTTATATAGCTACAAGGTGCATAGCTATTGGTATATAATTTTTTTCAGATATTACTTTATATAAAGAAAGTTTTTTTTCCTGGTTTTTGCCATTTTAAAAATAATTTAATTCTCAGAAAGTCTATGAATAAAGTTTAAAAATAGGATAGAATTCTTGCAAAGTATTATACAGCTAATTTTGATATTGATATCTGATAACCAATATTTGTTAAAAGTTTATTTAATATAATAAATTTATAGACAAGATATTATCATTATGACAACAGTAAATATTACAGCAATAACAGTATAATAGTAATTAGTGAAATTTACTGAATTTGTTATATCATCATTTTATATATTAAAATAATTAGATAGACTGTGGAAATAAAATTAATAATTAGTATATCTGAGAATAATTCTTAAACCTTTTGATAATTTGAAATAATTCTTTCGTGGAATTAATAGTTAGATAGAATTTGAACTAGGTAGGTATGTTTAGTAGCACAGAAAATATATAAAAAATTGGTAAGTAGAACAAATTTATTACTAATTAAATACTAAGTTTTCTCAATAATATATGTTTCAAATCAAGATCATTTTGATTAAAGAATTCATCATTTTCAAATTTATTATTAATTCATTGCAGGATGAACCTTTCTGATCTATAGCTTCTCTTCTTTCCATTATTCAAAAAACTTTCTAATTCATTCATCTCAAATATGGCCTCTAAAAGTATAAATCTTTGAGATCCAGTTTAAGACTTTAACAATCCATTGCCATCTCTTCCAGCAGTATGACCAACACCACTCTCCATTTCATCCTCTTAATTTTTCCAATAATGCCAAAGATATCTGTTTTTTTTCTATCATTCATATATATTTTTTATTCTTCTTTGTTACATACAACATATATCTATAGTTTATTGGGTGCTCTGAAGTTTCTGTATTTCTTGAGCAGCAAAGTTTCAGTTCCACATTTAATAAAAACTTTCCTTTTCAAACACAAGAATTATGCTGAAAAAAAAAATAGAATTCTTATAAGACTTCAAACAGTTTTATGCAACAATAAATCCAGGTGGAATTGATTTTTCTGGATATTAATGAAGTCTCATTTAACAGTATAAAAATAATTCAAGGTTACTGAAATATTTTTTTTTTATAAATGGAATTTAAAATCTTCTGTTTATTGTGAATCTACACAGACTATAAACAACATTTTCATTTTAAAATAATCTTATTTAGTGTAATCGTCTCAAGATTATGTAGATATAAGTTAACAATAACAAAATAAAAATGATTATCCCAAAGTCATTCAATATGCAAAATAATTTATTATTTTTTCTAATGAATCTAAATATGGTTGCAAAATTTTTCTGTATGTTAAGATTTTTGAATGAATTTAATTTCTAAAAACTTTTTATGTTGGTATACTTATTAAAATTTAATCAAAAGATAAATGTACTGTTTAGAAATATGTTTTGTTTGATTTTCTGCTGTGCTTAGTCTCACAAAAGTATTTTTTAGAATTCAGCAACTGTCAATCGGAATATTATAGTTCAACTAATTTTGTCAAAACTTTTCCATATGAAAAATATAATAATAAAAACTATTCATCAGATTTTATGCTTTCTGCACTCAAGTTTTCAAGTAAGAGTCTTAAAATAAATCTTTAATATAATATACTCCCATTTTCAGATAATTCTTAAGATCAATTATTATTTTAGAAAATTTTGGCTTTGTGATTTTTCTTAAACATTTGAGCAGATATTTTGGAAGATTCTTCATGTAGCATTTGCAATTTCATTCATCCAAATGTACTGCCTTTTTACAATTTTCTAAACTGTATCATTGGTGACTTGTGGAATTTTTAAGAAGGGATGCTTTATTACAGTATTGCGACCAAAAAGTAAACAAGACCAACAAAACAGAGTATTTTTAATTTCACAACCTCACAACCATTTTATTTTTCTATACCAATCATTAAGACCAAATATATTTTTATGTTAATTCTAACTGCTATTTGACAAGAGAATAATATCTTGAGTAGATCAACTTTTATATTTTATTTCGATTTTTTCGTGTAATGACAATTGGGAAAATATAATTTTTTTTATATAGTCAACACTAACACCCATCATGATAAATATTTAAAATAATATTTCTTGTATTATTGTTTATATTTATATATTAATTTATAAATGTTAATAGCAAGAAAAAATAGAATATTTTATTGCTTATTCTAAATGAAAACAAAAATGTATTTGCTCTGAAAAGAAATCACAATAGATCAACATACCATACTTATATAACTACTGATGCTGCAATATAAAAAGCAGATGCATTATGGGGGAATTTATTGTTATTCATCAAATAAAACATTTCAGGCACTGCCAAAATTAGCAGCATTTTTGAATAAAATCTCAAGCATTGCTTAAAATAATTATTTTTAAAACAGATTTAATCAATTGCATTTACATAATAATTATGCAAAATAATAAAAGATTGCTATACTATTGATATTTTCAAACATAAATTTAATCTTTTTTTTTGGCTGCTACAGTGCTGCCACCACTAATCTATATACTTAAAAAAGTATATTTTGAATCTTATAGTGATAAAAAAAAAAATGTGAAATTTATTTTGTCTTGCACTTGCAGCCATCAATTTATCAAAGTTGTCCATAAATCTTATCCTTATATGTAAAGTAGGAATGTGGATGCTACTTTGGTCACAGTATTTTTTTGTTGGAAGGAATAAGATGCATTTGGACTTATTCTTCTGAATGTAGTGATTTTTATTCTTCCTACTGACTCAACCATATTAAAAAATTCCATGTTTGGGTAACCTATCTGTGATCTTTGTAAAAATATGATTTAAATATTAACAGATATTCCAATAATATTTTTAATATTATCAATGTTTTCTAAAAAATATTTCATCATGATATATGACTCATTCATGTTTTATGATTCATAATAGATGCAGACAGAAATTATTTCTATTGGTCTTTGGGAAATCAACAAACAAGACATCTATTTACATTATGTTCATGACTACAAGCCATCATAAAAAATATATTTATAAACTACAATTTAGATTTTTTTTTTTTTGGAAAAAGTAGTGTTTGAATTTTGTACAGTAGCAGTATAATTTTTTTTTACTACAAAGCTATAATATATTCCAACCCACTATTATTGAATAAAAAATTCAGCCTACTTTTTAGAAAATCTAAACTGCAAACAAAGTCATTATCTTTATTTACTATCCTGCACCTATTACTAGTCAAATTAGCAGCATTTTCTGGTTTCCTAATTTACCTTATAATTGGACAAATATATCAGAAGATATTTTATTATTTTAATTTTATACAATAAATCATATCATGTGTAAAATTTACAACTTTTTTTTATCCCACTTAATACCAAGCAAGTATCAGATATTGTTGAAGTAGAGTTCACTTCTTTAGAATAGTCTTTTATTCAGATATCATCAATCTCATTTATCATCCAAGATACTTTTCCTACATCATTGCTCAAAGGAAGATGAATGAGGACATGATGATAGCCCATTGGACGATCAAATATGGCTTTGAATGTCTTTAAAGTAAATGCCTTTGAATAAAAGTTTTGAAGAACTGAATTAAGAAATTTTTTTATATTCTCCAATTTTATTTAATCTTTTATCCCTTAAAGTTACCTGTCTTCAGAATATTTGATATTGAAAGTCCAACATTTTTCTCAACTGGTTTCATTACATGCATTTTATCTTCTTCACCAACTTTACATCTGAAATAAAATTCATTATATTTTGTATTATCAAAATAAAATATCGAATTTCGTATTTAAATGGTATTTCATCGAGAAAAACTACATAAGAGAAATCAATAGGATTCATATTGTTCTATAGTAAGACAATGTATCTGAGTGAAAATAATGTTTATAAAATTATCAAAATATTTCTTTAAAAAAATCAATACAGATAAGTTCTTAAAACTATGGTTTCTAAAATTAGATTAACCTTCAATGGCTACATGTGGTATATTATCCTATTATCAATTTTTAAATGGCTAATTTTATATTGTTTTAACTTGAACAGGTGTCTATCTCAGTACTCTTCTAATACATATCTATTTTATTAAATAAAATTAGTTTTATTTTGGTTCACATAGTCTAAATTTTGTACCACTTTTTGGGGATTTACGGTTGTATTGTGTACATTCTAAATGTAAATAATTTTGTTTTCCATTCTTTGCAATCTAAGGATTTATATAAATATTATATTTTGGTAAATCTTAGAATAATGAAAAGAAAAATTATTTTATTATAATTTTTCTAAAAGAATGCATTCAATTGAACTCAACTACCGGATCTAAGAAAAGTTTGTGTAGTATTGTTTTTTATGTGTTATATTGCTACATAAAGTTTTCATACATATGTTCTAGCACTGGAAAGCTCAAGATGATTGCAGATTATAACTTGAACAAGACATTGATCAATGGAAATTTTCTTCTAATAGTTAAATATTACAACTGTCAACTCATTTATTTTATATAAAAATTTTAAACAAAAAAAATTCAATGTCTGGGTTTTTTAAAAGAATTAGCAAAATTGTTTACAAATCTATAATTAGAGAAAAAACTCTTAATATATTTTAGGAGCATTAAGAATGTCTGAAGATGTTAATAATGATGGTGATAATAATGCAAATGATAAAAAAATTGAGGTAATTATTTTTCTTTGCTAATTCCTTTTAAATGCCCATTTCAAATCATAATTATATAAAATAATACTTTTTAATGAGCAGTATCATTAGATCGTGTGTAGAATTTACCTTACAAAACAACATGTAACCATTATTGGTCAATTTGAAAATATTCTATGCACAAAAACTAGGATCATACCTGAAGAATACTTTTCAGCATGAAGACATTGCTGATTTTGCTAATATGTATTAATTTTACACATAATTTATTATTTTTGTTATTGTTGTTGATATTAATATTACTACTTTCATATTACTTAGTAATTATGCTAAATAAAAGAAGCATAATAAGATATTTCAGTTAAATTTCAAGGAGTGTGGTCTCAAATCCAAGATTCCTCAATAATGGAACCCACAAGCTTGAAACTAGTCTGCAAATATTGGATGAATAGACACTAGACAGGGATTTTACATACAAATCTTCCTTGCACCCATTGATTAAAAAGGCTTGAACTTGATGAACTACTGTATGGAATGTTTGCTACTGTTACATTTCAAATATTAAACATTTTCTAAAAGCAATGTTGTCTTGTCATATGACTTCTCTGTTTTCAGTACATATGTAACAGATACAGAAGAAAATTTTTTTTTCATTAGAATGGAGGACAACATTCAAACTTTTAAGTAGTCAATGATAAAATACTCTCTCTTACATCATGTTTGTACTTGTTTGCCCAATTCTTCAAAAAGGAGACTTCCCATTACAATGAGATATGAATAAGAAGTGAAAATCCTTGTGGCAAAAGTTGTTGTTGACCATTATAATTTTCTAATGAAATTATTAGTTTTTTATTTCAATTTGAAAACCAACAAATTTGAATATAATGGTTATATAATTAAGAATCAAAATTCCAACCATCAGTTTCTTTATAAAAACCATTTTCATTATCTATTGAATTTAAAGTAATATTAATAATAATGATGATGAAATAATGGAAATTTAAGATCATCCAACATTTCACCCATTAAATATGGTCTTTTTCAATGGGTTAAACAAATACAAAGTATAAGCTTAAATATAGTAAAAAGTGGCAGAAAAAATAGGAAAAAAAACATTTTTTTAAGATTTTGCATATCAATCTGTTTAAAAAACATCAATAATAAAAATTAACCAATATAACAAAAAAAAACATTTATTTGTTTTTAAACATATATTTATATACACTGGGACTTTAGCCTTACCTGTAAAGCTAAATATCCAGTTATATTTAAAAAAAATTTCATAGTTTAATTTTTGTAGTAAGACAAATTTATTCATCATCAACGATTAATACTCCACTACAGGATGAGTCTCCCCAAGTTTAATCCAACTTCTCTGATCTCTAGTCTTTCTTCTCCACATCATCCCTACACACTTTCTTATTCATACATCCATCTCACATATAGTATTTTTTGGAATCTGGTTCAAGATTTCAATTGTTCATCTATTACCATATATTCTAGAAATACGTCCAGTCCAACTCAACTTCAGTCTTTTAATTCTTTCAACAATGTCAGTAACACTTGTTTGTTCTCTTACACATCATAGCATTTTCAATCTCTTCCCTGTTACTTCTAACATGCATCTTTCCGTACTTTTAGGAATGGAAAGAAGTTTCTGTATTGCTCTTCTATTAAGTGACCAAGTCTCAGATCTATAAGTAAGACCTAATAAAACACATTTGTTAAAAACCTTCCTTTTCAAACACATAGGCATATTTCCTTTGAATATTGTTATTTCTTTCAAAAGCACTCCAAACAAATTTAGTTTTATGATTAATTTCATCCATTATGTTTTCATTTGTAGTAATAATCTGACCAAGATATTTGTAGTTAACTTCTTGTAACTCATCGTAATCAGTCTTTATTTTCAAAGCCAACTTTATTGATTAATAATTAAAATGTTGATATATCCTTTGAGACAATTTATAACAATTATTATAATTCTTAATAACTTTAAAAGTTATTTTAATAATTTATATACAATGCTTTAAACCCATAAGTAATTGTGTATGGATTTAAAATATTTAGTTTTAGGGATATAATTACTCTGAAATGTTGGTATGTTAATTGTAAAAAAAACATTAAGAGTAAAAATACCTTAATATAACTATTAGTGCATTAAAAGTCAATATTAGAGTTAAAATCTAAAGACAAATTTAAATTTTTAATATTAAGTCATTGGTATTTAAATTATGTTAATAAAAATGCATTTTTATTTAAATAACTTTTAATAAGAAGTATGCTTTATTCAATGATAATTGTGACAAAAATTAATTTAATTAAATAATTTTTAAACTAATTAATTGAATAAAATAAAATAATTATTTTTATTAAGCTATTTTAAGAAAAAGAATGCATTCGTGTGTGAGAATGCATGGGATGTAAATTTTTATTCTTAACTTCCTTATTAGTTTAAATTTAAAAATTATTTTTAAAAGTCTTTGTTTTAAAAAGTATTATTTAAAAATGTTCTGGGAGTTTAAATCAGTTAAAAAAATGTAAATATGTTTAAGTGAATAATGTAAAATAATATTCTATTTGAAATGAAGTAATATGTTACATAATATTTTATTTTTATTATAATACATACTTGGTTTTTCTAAATAATTTATTTTAAAGTTGTAATAATTAATTAATGTCTAGACAGACATGTAAATTAGTTTATTTAAGTTGTAATAATTAATTAATGTCTAGACAGACATGTAAATTAATTTTTAGTAATTCCCCAGGATACAAATTAACTTGTAAAGTTTAATAAATGCAGGTGGTGAGTAGACTGCATGTCAACTTCATTCATTAAATATCAATCACATGACTTCTTTTATAAATAGAACTACGATAGAATGACAGCCTGTTAAGCTTAACAGGCTGTCATTCTATCGTAATTATAATCGCACGCAAGACGTTATAAAATAAATGCTTATAAATCGAACTAGTAAAGGCACTAGCACACATTCACTTACTTATTTTTTCAATTACTTCCTTGTTCATTTACTTGTTAAATTTATTAAGTTGTAATTGCTTTTAATAAATTTTTGTTTGTTTTAAAAGTTAAAATATGAATTGCTAAATAATTTCACCCAGGCTCAGTAGATGTAAACTGAAAAAAATTCCAATACTTAAAAATTTACATTGCAAGGCAATATGATGCAAAGGTCAACAATATATTTAATATTAACTAAATTATTTTATATGATTTATGCATTTTGATGGATTTCTGCATAAAGTATCATCGTTGCTTAAGAATTTTTGATTATAATTTACTTTTTAGAAATAAACAATATTATAAATTAAATTTACTATATATAGAAATATTAAGACTGCTAAAAACTTTAGGCTCTTTAAGTATTATTAAGCAGTTTTATTTAAGAAGAAAAATAGTTTTGCCTAAAATGTTCACATTTTGCAAGGTTTTCTTTAGATTTATCATTTTAAAATAATAGACTATTAAATTCCAGATTGCAAAACCTGCCTTATAATAGAAAAAAAATTATAAGTGCAATGAAGGAAATATTTAATTTAGTCTGAACTGATATTTCTTTAAATCATTAAAATGTATTCTCAATACACATTAAGGATGAATGCATTTTTAAAATTATAATGTACGTTTCGACATATATGTGTTCAAGTGTATCAGTGATATGAGATAGAGTGGTGAGTTGTGTGAAAATCTGTGCTCATATACCCTATATATTACATATTGATACAGGTATATAATAAGCCTGTATTTCAGTTATTACATAGGAGAGATGTCTGCCTATCCCTTGTATGTGTATTAAATGGATTATATCCTGTACATGAGGGGTAAGATTGACTTTAGATCAACATCATTGTGACAAGAATCTTGGCCTTAGCATAACCTTTAAGCGTTCCATCATTAGATTTTCAATTGGATGAATGGTTGAAGAGTTGGAGTGTGGAACGGATTAAAGCCTGTCCATTACAGTATGAATATTGGCTATCTTAACATATATCTGAGCACTTACTACATATATATGTAGAAATGATAATCTAGACCAACTGATGATTGCTGGTTTAGCATGAAATACATATATTGGTGATTATTTATATTTTCGACATATATGTGTTCAAGTGTATAAGTGATATGACATAGAGTGGTGAGTTGTGTGAAAGTCTGTGCTCATATACCCTATATATTGCATATATTGATACAGGTATATAATAAGCCTGTATTTCAGTTATTATAATGTATGTTATATTATTCAACTACATTGATTTTAAAAAGGATAATATTCATTTATTTATCAAAATAAATTATTTTAAATGCTATTACATTTAAAAATAATATTTTTACTATTTGTATTGGTGGGGTGGAAACTATTTGCTCACTGAATATTATCATATTGAATTCAACAAAAATAAGAAAAAAATATTTTCCTAAACTAATAAAGTTAAATTAATTGGCTTTTGTTATTTCATAGAAGCTTATTCACTTATGATATACAATTGAAAGATAATATTACTGGATATTAATGGACAATATATATAGATTTATTATTATTATTATCCTTAAGTTATTTGCCTTTTTCTGCAGCAACTAGAATAAGTTGTATTGCAGATGTGAATATGAATGCTCCTAAACTAATTACTTTCAAGGATTATAAACTTATCCTGTTTTATAATAAACATCTATTCTTTGTTCTTGTCATTATTGTTAATCAAGAATTTGTTCTACTACAGATTACATTATTTCTCAAAGAAACAATACTACTCAATTTTATCATCAATATGTGCTTTCCAAAAAGATAATAAGTTAATATAATAATGGGTTGAGCCTGCACTCCATCGACACTCTTCTGATCCAGAAATCTCACAACATTATCCTCACACTCCTAAGTCACTTCCCTGCCAATCTTGTGCATATCATTATCACACCCATTGACACTCCTCCTCCCAATGGCAGGCCTAGCTCATGGACCTCACTCATTGCCAACATCCTACAAAAAGCTGGCTTTGTTATACCATCCATCAACAGCAAACTAAAGTACTGGGAGGTTTTCAATCAGAGCGCAGATTTCTCCATTGTGTCCCCTACCTTCCTCGGACTTACCAATGCCCAATTAACCTGAAAATTCAAAAGGTGGTCCCTTGAAGCAAAATTCCTTGATTTCCTCCTCAAAATCAATCTTCATTCCCTTCCCACGAATCAATTTTTGGTGATCCGTAGGGGTTTCACCAAGATCTCTCCCATATGCCAGCTCTGTAAAACTGACAAGGAAACCCTCCAGCACTTCCTACTTAAATGTCCTTTTCTGCTTGGCACGAGAAATGTCATCAACTCCTGCCTTTCCTCGCACAGAAATACCATCTTCAACCTCCAAGAATCCATAGAAACAGGGGTCTTTGCAGCTATTAGACTGTCAATTTTTCTCATCTATGCTCTCTGGTTGCTCTGATGTGCCATCATCCTTGACCAGAGAGTACATTCAGTCAATCAAAAGCTCTTGGACCTAATTCGCACTCTCAAAACCCAAGATACCAAACTATCCCCACCTCCACTCCTCACAGACATTTGGGCAATCCTCCAACTCCCATCCTCTCAGCCTGTCATAGGATTCAATCACAAAGACATGCTTTTCTAACCAGCCTGAACTAGGCACCATTTCCTCTCTTCACTTCCCATTCCCTTTTTACATGTATCCTTCCCCTCTTACCATTTTGTTCCTGAAATTTCATTTGTTTCATTGTATCTGTTTTTTTTCTCTCCACTTCCCATTCCCTTTTTACATGTATCCTTCCCCTCTTACCATTTTGTTCCTGAAATTTCATTTGTTTCAATGTATCTGTTTTTTTTAATGAATAAACATCTCATCACTGAGAAAAAAAAATTAATATAATATTGTATGATAAATTAAAGATGCATCATTATTTGTGTTATTGTGAAACATATTTCATCAAAGTTAAATGATCCTACATATGTTCTTGTGTTAATGTTTACATGGAAATTTATTGCTTAATGTTTGTGTTAAAGTGCTTTACATGGAATTTGAATTTTGCTGCATTTAAATAAGTTGGAGAAATCTTCAATGTTTTCAGGATGACATTTACAGTGACTGTGTCTTGTTGAATGATTGGAATACCAAGGATAAAGGATTTTCATTTTTATTTAATAAAAGGATATAGTTTTAAGTCTCAATATTTATATTTGATTATGATATATATATATATATTATTTTATGCATTGCTATTTGGTATAGTTTATAAATTGTTATAAGCTGCATTTATTCAAAAGTTCTCAGAATATTTTTATTTTATTGCATTTTAAAAGCATTATATTAAGTCCCTCTTTTTACGAGATATTTGACTGTATATGCTAATGATAAATATAATAGATGTATATTTTATTGCTTATTTTCATGCCATAATTTATTTTAATAAGCTATATTTGGCAATAGTTATTTATGTTAACAGCTTTACACATCAGTTTGTTATATTATTTAAGAGATAATTGCATTACCTCTCTTATTTTTGATGTGTATTCCTATCTTGCCAATGTTTTCAAAGAGACTGCCAGTTTGACTTTCTTATGTCATGATGTTTTCTGTGAATTATGTTATTCTTTGCCTTATACTTAAGCATAAAATGTTTTATTTAAGACAAGTGTTATTTTTATTGTACTTTTTATGGTTCATTCTCATTGTTTAGATGTCTAGAGATAAAGTCCTAGCTTATATATTGCGCTCAGACGCTAGATGCTTCTTTTCTTGACTCCTGACATCACTTTATTTTTGCTTTGTCTTATTAATCCAAATGTGGATTTATTTATAATGTACTCTTGTATAAAGTCATGTGTGGTGTACTACCATGACTTTATTGGCAATTGATATATTTTTTTAATGCCGACAAATGTTATCTTGCTTTCAGTTGCACTCTTGGTTAAGGCAGGGTATAGGTTGTTATTGATTTGATGTGTAGATCATGTGATTCTCTGCCAGTATTTCAGGATGTAAATCTGATAAGCATTTAATTTAGAAATTAAAGTTTTGTATTTGGCTTCGCATAAACCTGAATTATCTGCATTTGGTATCTGCTATTAGGTTGTATAACTAATCTTGCCACTCTGTCCGATACACTATCAATCTCCACAATGTTGTTCTTTCACTTTTTATTTATAATGAATCCTACTCCACTTGTATTTCCAATATTTGTACCCTTATAGTAGAGTACATGTCCATTTTTTAAATCAATTGTCTCTTCATCTTTTCTTCTAACTTCACAAAATCTAATAATGTCCCATTTGGTTTTAGTATAGTAGATCATATTCAGGTATCAAGAGAAGTTATAGAAAGAACAAATGAATATGAGTCGCCATTATGCTTTGGATTTGTAGATTATGAAAAGGTATTTGATACTATAAACATTTCTTCAGTGATTAAAGCATTGGATCATCACGGTATAGATCCAGGATATTGTCATATAAAAATACTACAGCAACAATTATATTACATATTGATACTAGGAAAATCAACATTGAGAAGGGTGTAAGACAGGGTGACTCCATATCTCCAAAACGTTTTACAGTAGTGCTGCAAGAAGTATTTTGTGGATTAAAATGGGAATCTAAAGGAGTGAAGTAAATGGAGATTTAAGTCATTTAGATTTTGCAGAAGATGTAGTTGTTTTTGCAAATAATGCCTTAAAGCTGCAGGAAATGTTGCAGTTGTTATCAGATGAAAGTAAGAAAGTAGGAATAAAGATAAATATTAAAAAGACTAAAGTAATGTTCAATGGATTTTCTCAAAATATTAACATAAAGAGTGATTATGATGAGTTAGAAGAAGTTAACAGCTACAAATATCTTGGTCAGATTATTAATACAGATGGAAACATAATGGATGAAATTAATCATAGAATTAAACTTGGTTGGAGTGCATTTGGTAGAAATAACTTTATACTAAAAGGAAATATGCCTATGTGTTTGAAAAGAAAGGTTTTTAATAAATGTGTTTTGCCAGTTCTTACTTATGGATCTGGGACTTGGATCCTTAATAGAAGAGCAATACAGAGACTTCAGATCACTCAAAGAAGTATGGAGAGATGTATGTTAGGAGTAACTAGAAGAGATCGAAAATGCAATATATGGGTAAGAGAACAAACAGGTGTTATTGACTTCATTGAAAAAATTAAAAAACTGGAGTTGAGCTGGACATATTGCTAGAAGAGATGATAATAGATGGACAATTGAAATTTTAAACTGGATTCCAAGAAATTGTAAAAGACCCAGAAAGAGACCACATGTGAGATGGATGGATGAAATAAGAAAGTGTGCAGGGGTGATGTAGAGAAGCTAAAGATCAGAGATGATTTGAACTTGGAGTGGCCTTCATTCTGCAGTGTATTGATAATGGTTGATGATGTTGATTTAGCTTTGGTAAATGATGTACATCTCCTTAAGTGTTATTTCACTGCTGGATTGGTGATAGTTGAAAGGTATTAAATACATTCACAGTAAACAATATAATGGAATGGTTGTGTTGTAGCATTGAGAACTTATTATATATAATACTAATATTGCAAAAAATTTCATTAATCAGTGAATAATGATTTTTATTTAGTATGCATTTTATTTTCATTCATTCATTTGTAAATTGTAGTTATACTTTTCCTTCATAATAGATTTTACAATTGAGTATCTAAATGATTTATTTACTCTGATAATATTGTAAAACATCAAAGATTTTGCATGTTAAGTATCTTTATTGTTAAAAATAAATGTTATTTTATTGTTAATTTTCTTCTTGAGTATTTATCATCATGCAGACATATATTTGTCAGAAATCTAGATACTACAAAGTTTATTATGGAGCTTATCCATAATAGTGTAAGAATAAAAGAAATATAGATTTTCTAATTAAACAAATAATATGTCTAAATAGACTAAACACATTTAGACATATGCCACAATTTTTTATAAATTTATTCTTAGTTAAATGTATTGAGAGTATATCTTATATGACATGAGAAACACTTTATTATAATTTCATCTCAGTTGTGAAGAAAGCATCTAAGAAATGAATTATTTTATTCACCAATTCCATTTGTTAAAAGATCACTGATTTTGGATTGAAATCATTTTAATTCATTCAGAAAATTATTTTAATTCTTTATCATAAATTTAAATGATGGAATTGTTTGATTTAAACTCAAAAGTAGGTGTATACAATGTATTAGTTTAGTATCCTGAGTGCCACAAAATTCCTCATCCACTCATTATATCTGAATGCTTTCCTAGTAAGTTATTTTATTGTAAATTAAGAGTTTATCATGTTTATTTTTAATAATTAAAAATATTATTATTATTGTAATTTGGCAAGATATTTTCTTAAGGTAAGAGTATGTCTAACTACATTATTACTAGGATTTAATTATTTGTCTAATAATCTTAAATTAAAAGAATATAAACCTCACATTAATTAAATTACTAGTTAAAAGAACTCCGAGATATTAAATTGCAGATGAGTATTAACAAAATTACAAGCGTGTTGAGGCACTGGAAAGGGAAGCTATAATAATAAATAATTTATATGAATTGATAAATTACTTGATAGCTGAGCACTTTCAAGGTATTTAGCCTCATATTCAAGAAATTATTTTTACTTGAAAGCAAAATTTATTTAAGAAACATCACTGTGGTAAAACATAATAAGACATACTTTTGTTTTATGAAAATAATTTAATAGTAGATCTGATCATAGTAGTAATATTCTTGTCATGATTGTTAGATGTGTTATGATTGGAAAAAGTGTTGTAAGTGGAGAATTTTTAATATAACCTAACCCTTTAATAATGTATGATACCGATAATAAGATCTGTTATAATTTATGATTGAGTATGAGAAGTCTTCTCCTCTTAAATTTTACTAAATGTTGCACTTGCTTTAATAATGCTTATTCATTATTGTTATTTACCCTTCATTATTGTTATTTACCCTTATTGCTCTTATTATTGTAGCATATAGCATTGTGAACTCTCTGAGCTTAGGGCAATATTATCACTTAATCTATCATTTACTTGTTTTGATGGTGTAGTGAGATGGTTATGCAGTTAATTATTTATGGATCATTGTCTTTCTTAGGTTACAGTTTTGGCTTGCCCAACATGTTGGCTTTTTGTTTGGTGTAGGGTTATGGTCAAGTGATCTGGTTGTGCATAGTATATCTATTGATTGTTGATTCTATTCATTTTTAGGTTATAATATATATATATTATCTTACTCTTTTTTCCAAGTTACATTTTTAAAAGCAAGTACCCCCCCCCCCCAATATTTATATTTATCTTCTCAGAATATATTCATTATATTACACAATTTACCTTTTAAAATAATCAATTAAAAACAAAATTTATTATTTTCTATGTAAATAAGCTATTTTCTCTCTAGTATTAATAGTATAAAGTATTATTTATTGATAAGCATATAATACTAAATTGTCCAAGCACTTTATCACTGTTATACAATGCTTTATTTACCACTCTTTATTACAGTTTAATTTTTAAAATTTGATTGTGACAGTTGAGGTTAGGAGATATACAGTTCTGAAGAAGATTGCTGGGGCAATCGAAACTGTAAACTGTAAGAAAGGGTGGTAAATAAAGCATTGTGTAACAGTGGTAAAGTGCTTGGACAATTTAGTATTATATGGTATACATTTGGCAATGCAATCAGAAAGAGTAGTTATTAAAACAGGCAAAACTCTTTATACATATTGCCACTCAGTGCAAGCCTGAATAATCAATGGATACCAGAAGGCTTGCAGTCTGGGAATATTGGATGAGTAGGCATTAGATGGGGATTTTATGCACAAGCCTTGTGGCATCCATTGATTACTTTGGCTTGCACTGAGTGGCAATACGTATAGAGAGTTTTGCATGTTTTAATAACAGTTATAAGCAAGCATAAAAAATGGATCATGTGCTGATTATTATACTTATTATTGATAAGGTTTGTATTAATGCCATAATGTAATGTATAGTAGTTACAATTCTTATGAAGAATGTTAAATAGATGTATATTGATTTGTTTAGTTAGTTCAAGTTATTGAGTTATGATTTGTATTCAGATATAGTTATTTCGACTCTTCTACTATTAATTATATCTGTAAAATATAAAAAAATATTCTATTAGATACAAGTTTTTTTTTAATATTTTGTATTAGTGATTATTAACTTATCACTATTTGTTGTTATGTGAGCAAAATATTCCTTTGCCAAAGTTAATTACTGGTTTATTTAATTACTTCAAATAATTATAATATGAATGCTACTAATGAGGAAGAAGTTTGGATAAGGACAAAGTATCAAATTACTGAAAGAACTGGTCCTACTTAATAGCCTTATAAATCTATATAAAAAGAAAACATGTTTATTTTTCATTCATTTCCAACATTTTCTCTAACCTTAGAAAAACAGAATTTATTACAATAATTCATTTTTTATTTGCTAAGTCCATAAAAAATTTCCTCATCTTAAATAAGTATTTTTGCATTAATGATTGTTTTCCACAAGTACCATCTTTTGTCTCTATGAGGATTAATTTGATATTTTAAAGTAGAATTGCACAAATAAAATGATTTGAAACAGTAAATATATTATCAACACAAATGGGATTCTGTTGGTATGGAGACATTATATATTGGCATAATGTATAATTGGTTTTTATAATTTAGCATAAAAACATATCAAAAACATTTTAGAGTTGACATAAATAATATAATTTATATATTTATAGAAAATAATATATATTAAAAATTAACAAAGCACAACAAATGAAATTCTCTGAAGGCTTTATTCATACTAATTTAAAACTTTTAAGCTTTTTTAAAATATATAATTTATTCAAGTATAAGCAAGGTAAATCATTTTGAAACCCAGATGAAAAGTAAATGATAATGAGAGATTTATTAAATTACTATGTCTTAAGCAAAAATTAGACAGTAAATTTATTTGTATTCTCTATTAATATATTGAACACAAATTACTAATTGGAAAATAAATTCTAATTATGAATGTTCAAAAAAAAATTTTTTTAAATAAGCTGATGCTAGTATTGTAGACAAAAAAATTTATAATAAAACCACCATTGAAAAATAGTGGGTGCTACAATTGAAGTCATCTTCAAAAATGGCAGGATCAAATACAATAATTTTTTTTAGGGAGAACTAAAGTTGTTTTTCAGTTTTGACTAATGAATATAATGCTACATAATATACTATAAATGATACCAGTAACAAAGTAAATTTCAATTATTATTCAATTTATTATATGAATTTTAATACCTTTGATAATGGAATAACACATATCACATACAGAGTTGATTGTGAAAATATATTTGTCAATGGAAAGTTTTGAATGAAAAAATATGCACAAATTTTCAAGGAAATATTATTCTTATAAATTCGAATTTGGTCACTACTGCAAATAATGTTACTTGGATATTGTTCATTTTCTAATGTCTAACAGTTCTTTCTATAGTTTGAAACATAGCCAGTCTATCTAGCTATCCAATTATTTATTGATGAACGGGTATCCACCAACACCACATTACTTCTTTCAGCCTACTGCAGTATTATAAATATAAGCAATTCTCTGATCTCTATTCTAATACAACTATTATAAACTTAATCAGTGTTTCTCAGATATTAATGCTATTTAATTTTGGTCTTTTTTACTAACTAGAAATTGTCAAATAAATAATATTATAATTATTTTTAGAGGGAATTTGAGCACAGACTTTCAAGCTCCGTTCAGCTATCCATTCCATCTTATATAATCAATATAATACCTTCATTTCTTTTTTATGAGAAGAGAGAAATCATTGCTCTGCAACATGATATATATATATCCAATTTATCTTATACAACTGATACACATGATCACATACATGTGAGAAAGATAAATAATCTCCATGCTGAACCAGCCCTCATCAGTTGGTCCAGGTCACCATTTCCCATACATAAATACAATCAGTGCTCAGTTTATATTAAGATGGAAACTCTTCAAACTTTAATGGAAAAGCTTCTTCTCCACTCTCCAACTCTTCAGCCATCCATTTAATTGAAAATCTGAGGATGGAATGCTCAAAGCTCTTGTTGAGCATTCCATCCTTGGATTTTCAGTGAACTGGATGTCTGAAGAGTTAGAAAGTGGAGAAGATTGAAGCTTGTCCGCTAAAGTTTAAAGATTTGCTATCTTAATATAAACTGAGCACTAATTGTGTTTATGTATGGGAGACGGTGATCTGGACCTACTGATGAATACTGGTTCAGCACAAAAATGAGATCATTTATTTTTTTCACATGTATGTGGTCATGAGTATTAGTTGTATAAGATAGATTGAATAGATATAGAGAGCTTGAAAGTTCAAGTACCTTATAATTACATTAAGTTTAGTATAGGCAATATACATATATTTAAATATTATATATATGAATTCCAGACTTTTCTAAAAAATATAAATGCGATGCCAGCAATCTTAGACACAATACATAATTAACAATCTGTTTTCACTATGGAACAACTTGAAAAAAAATATAAACAATTAATATTCACAAATAATAAATTATGATTACCATAAAGAAAACATAATTTGTAAATCTAGTTAGAATTTACACAGAAGCTAAACTTTCTATATAGTAGCACTACTCGGTGCAAGCCAGAGTATGGAGAGTTTTGCCTTTCTGTAAAACAGCTGGTGTAAGCATAAAGAATGATGATCATGTGATGTTCGGTGGTTAAACACAAATCCTGCCCAATAGAATTATGGTGACTGTGATTATTAAAGAACCAAAAACACCAGAAAGTATGGATGCTGAACTTAATTCAGGTTTATATGACTATGCAAGCTAATAAGCTTGAATTGAAAACATTATTGTGTTTTCATTTTCGACTTAATGCTTTATAGTTAGCTAATAAAATAAATGGTGTTTGCTGGAGGGTTGCATTAGATTCTAAGATCAAAGTACAGTGTTCTCAGATCCAAGGCTCATCACTGATAAAAGTCACAAGCTAAAAACTAATCTGGGAATATTGGATGAGTAGGCAGGCACTAGATAGGGATTTTATGTACAAACCTTCCTGCATCCATTGATTAGGCACTGAGTGGCGCTACTGTATGGAGAGTTTTACTTCTGGGTAAACAATAGCTTGTGTAAGCATAAAGAATGGTGATTAGGTGATGTTTAGTTAGAATTTACAGATAAATATTTTGAAAATAATACTTTGCTTACCTTTGTTATCTTGATTTCACTTAAGCACCACACTTTTGTAGAAATTTTATTTCTGTTTAACAACTACAAACCATTGCCTGAGGCAGATACAATGTCTCCAATTTATAGCTAAAAAAAAATAATAATAAAAAAATTATTATTTTTATCAGTAGAAAAATATATTTATTACAACTATAGAAATAATACCACTTAAATATATATCTAGAGAGCATTAGCGGAAATAATATTTTGCAACATCACATTGTTTTAATGTATTTTACTTATATCGTACTCATTCAAAAAAAATCACATTTTTTTGTGACTTTAAGCATTAAAAGTAAAACAACTTCGGATTATGTTAATTTACATTCTTACACAAATTAGAACGCTGTCTTATAAAGTACTTTAGGATATTTTTAGAAAATTACTGAAAACACATTTATTTAGCTGTGATCAACTTATTTATATGTGGCACAAAATATATACATATATTAAATATTTTAACAATTACGATCAGTAATGTGTGAATTATTTGTGTTAAAAATTATTTTTGCCATTTTTTTTTTACAACACCATCACCAATAATTACTTTTAAAAACGTTTTTTATCCTTGATTTGTTTTTTTTACTCTAAACTAAGAACATTGTCTTTTACTGTTTTTGTATATATAAAAAATTTAAAATCATCTGACTGCTAAAAAAGAAAAATATTTGAAAAATAGATTAGAACTGAAAAGAAAAAAAACTTAAATAATGAAATTGTTTAAATTATTAAATGAATCTTTGATACCTTGCTTTCAAAAAAATTACAAAATCAAAGACTATTACTGGAGACATTTATCAGTAATACATCGGAACAAAAAATTTGCTTCCTAATGTGTTAAATAAGAAATGAATTAATTACATTCTTATCTACAATTTTGCTGGAATAAAATTTTAAACTAGCAATTATGATTTCTTATAAAAGATAAGAGAAAATTCGAAGATTTTTGCTTATATATATAAATTCTAATACCACGCAGAGAATGATGTGTAAATGCATAGAAAACAATCAAAACTCACAAACGAACAATGCAATTGGAAAATTACTGAAGTCTCTGAAATGATCAAAATTAAGCTATGAGAATTTAACCTTTTCAGATCTCGGGAATTTTTACCCATTGATATGCAGAGCCAGTTCCGATAGACTTGCAGTGAATGCGAGCATACAGGTGCTCATGAGGTAGCCATCTTGCAATGTAATATGGCGTGTAATTATTTAATTTTGAAAATGGATATCATTAAGAAATTTGTATTTCATTCTTTAATTTGTTTTTTAATAATCAAAACATTGACATTAATATTTTTCTAGATAAGGAAAGTTTTAGCAGCATGCTTTTTTACTATTTATTAAGCACTATCATCTGACATTATTATTTATCAAAGTTTCCAGTAGATGGCATAGAGGCGATGAAAAAGTATGCTGTTAAAACAGCTGCAATTATATGATAGAGCCATGTGATATTTTATTGATTTTAAGAAAAGTTTTCTTCGGATGCAAAGTATAAAAATTTTTTTTTATTATTAATTTAATAATATAAAAATAGATCTTTATTAAAATTTTCTATTTACATACTAGCTGCTTTAAAAATGAAGCTAATTCTTGCTTAAATAATCATCAGTATAACTATCAAAACTTTTTAAAAAAATTACTCACCACCCACAATACCTTTTATTGGAACACGAGAGTGTAGAAGCATAGTTAAAATATACCATGTACACCTATAAAAGTATTAATATAACCTAAGTTATAGAAGATAGTATTATCCATTAAACTAACAACTTATAGATTTATGATTTATTTAAATAGTTATTCATAAATATAAGTGCAGCCAAAAACAATAAATAATATGAATAAGACATAATTGCGAAGTAATGAATATTTACTTTTGAAATGACAGGTTTGATAAAAGTCCAATATAGAGACATGATCAAATTTTTCTTTAACCTGAATTTCAGATTGTAGTTCTATGCATTCAATTTCAAAATTCTGTAGATAAAATATTTATGATGATTGAAAATGGAGTCATAAATATAGAAAATATTGATTATTTCTCCAGAAATCATGAAATATGTTTTCAAATTTTTGTATCAAATCAAAAACCAAGACTGCATACTTTTTAAGTAAGACTACATATTTTTTGATATTCACACAGGTCTGTGTTTTTATAACATTGAAATGCATAAAATTGTTTGACTTATTCTGAGGTTGCCATAATTTCACTTTGATTTGAAACACTATCATGGTTTGAAATATTATATTAATAAATTGGTTTCATCTTAAAGACAACATTCACTAATAATGCTAAATTCACCTTTGTAACCTCTTAGAATGACTAACAATTGTAACTAATCAAGCTCCACCTTTTAGGCACTAAATTCACCTTTGTAACCTTCACTACCCGAATAATCAAGAATATAAGCATAAAAATTAAATGTTAAACTAATGAGATGATTTCTTTATTGAACTAAGCTAGCATGAAACTAAATCTAAAGAAGATTACAAGGTGATTAATGAAGATAATAACTTTTGGTCAAACTAGCTTTAAAATCCACAAACAAAATGTTATGAAATAAATTTAATGTTCGTCAAACCAATGAATAAATAATAATTAGATCTATGGAATGAATATTAACTTAAAATTATGAATTAAGTAATAAGTAAATTAGGATGTGGATGACTAAATAGATGATGAAAATTTGCAATATAAAAATGCAATGTAACTATTTTTGAAAATCTTCATAAAAATGCAGAGAGGGCAGTATGCAAAAAACAAAAATGAAAATGTTCAATAGATTGCAATTAATGGATAGTAAGAGAATAGCCAAAATAGTGTATAATTGGATTATGAGTAAAGGTCAGACCTTAATTCATTATCATAATTGATTAATCATTCATTAATTTTTATTCTATTATCAACTTAATCATTCATTAATTCTTATTCTATCAACTTAATCATTCATTATTCTCCTGCATCATTTTCTCTTCATTCTTAGACTCATTTCATTTTATTATTTAATTATTTATTTTTAAAACAATTAAGTACCATAAAACAAAAATTCATATCTATATAATTCACCACAAAAAAATTTAAAAAAAATCATGTTGAATTCATCAAGATTTTTGTAATATTGTTAGGTTATAAAGTAAACAAACTTCCACAATTATATAGGAATAAGGATTATGCAATCGCTGTCCAAAACTCATATTTGATGAAGTATCATTGCATAGCATTTATGTATAAAATCTATAAAAAATGTATACTATCATGTAAATTACTGTTAAGACTATCAACTTCATGAGAACTACAATATTGATACCAATTTCAGGAATTAATTAAAAGGACTAATGAAGATAATGGCCACATCAATTATTTTTTATGATTTGAAAATGGAGTCATAAATATAGAAAATATTGATTATTTCCCCAGAAATCATGAAATATGTTTTCAAATTTTTGTATCAAATCAAAAACCAAGACTGCATACTTTTTAAGCAAGACTACATATTTTTTGATATTCACACATTGCATGAAATAAAACAGAGACATTATATAAAATCAGGTATGGAAAATAATTTATATAATTTATATCCCATTGACTACACACATAGTATATATGACAAACTAGTACAGTGATATTCATATCACTATCATTATTGGCTATGTTTCTATTATTTTATCCTATAGAATAGGAAGGTTAAACTCTATTTAAACTAAATTTGCACTCAAATTATAAAACAAAGGTGTATTCAAATCTTTGGGATATGTGCAAATTTTAAAATCTAAAACTCAAAGTTATAAAATAGTGTATTACAACACTATAGCTATTTTATTTATCAGAATTTGATAAGGACAATTATCATATGCAGCACAATTATTATTATCTAATATGAAGAGATTTATTGTATTAATGTGGGGACAGACATCAGAAGTCAAATGCATACATGACACCAAAACCTTGCCTTTGTCCACAACATCATCATTCTAATAGTTAACCTATCTTACCGATCCATCGGCGAATCACTGCTTGATGAAAATAAATTAACATTGTTCGAGTGCATCACTTGCTCTGCCATACAGAAGGTTTACAACTACTAATAAGTTTTGGTTGGGTTATTTATAAACTGATGAAGATACTACAACATCATAAAGACATTTCCAATTAGGCAAGCACTATAGATAAACCAGTGTCCCTGAATCTAACATTATCCTATCCTTGCTATTTAATTTAAAATACTAAAACTTCACCATACACGGTGGAAAACTAACTACATAACATCATGAGGGATCAAATAATAAAGGGAGTCTCTACAAAACAACATGATAGTTGTACAATAATATGGCCAATTCTAATACCTTTTCATAGGTACCAATGTGTGGACATTGTCTCATCACAGGGAATCCTCTCTTGGGATTAACTATGCTAACTAAGCAATAACTATTGATCAGCCTCGACAATATAATCCTCTCATGGAATCAGCAATGGGAGAATTCTCCATCTGCCCATGCACAATATCAGTGATACTATATTTGATGCCATTATATGTGGCACATACTTATCAGCTGAAAGCAGTCCTGAATCCTTATCAATACAATAGCAAGATAAAATAATTCTAACAATAAAAGTGGAAAAATAAATATTCTATTTCACGATGCAGCAACTAATAGTGTATTAAACATACCAACATGTAAGTCAAATGACCATTAATTATTTTAAAAGCATAATAATGCTTTTGTTATAACAAGCAATACACATGTAGACAATGAAGATTAGCTCACATTTTATATTTAAAGTGAACATGTTAATTCATAGGCAAAATTTAAGAAATGCTTATATCAAACATTTCATATAATAAAGCAATTGTGTCATTAAACTATATCTTTGACGAATTTTGTCTATTTGCTTACCCTTCAATAAAATATTAAAATTTGTTTTAAAAGTGCGAGAGATGAATCTCTCTCTCTGTCTAGATAAACGATATTTAATATTATATTTTCCCTCAACTGGGAAAATAACAAATATATATATATAATAAATGTATATATCTTTATACGCCTATTTGTCCTTAACTAAATATATTTTCATACCACAATAAAAAAAAATCCCTGAATAACACATGACAAAAAGTATATTACAATACTAAACATAAGTAATAACTAAAAATGAACATTTTTATTCCCATTTATTTTATACCCCTTAGTTCAAAGTTTATTCCATCATTATGAGCTGAATGATAAGTATACTGATATCATGAGCAAACATTCATAAGTAACATATATATATATATATTTATGATTATTATATTCGATTCTGGCATAGTGAAATAAAATTCAAACACTTCCAAAACTATGTAGCACAGTTAAAAATATAATGTTTATCCACACTTTCTGTAGATAATTTTCCTTAAAATGAAGTTATAGGTTTATTATGATTAACAAGATCAACTTTTTAAAATCATTTATTGATTTTTTTTTTTTCCATCTGCAGTAAGATCTGAAATAATTTCAAGATGATCTTGGCATTTTAAAACATTTAAAATTATTGTTAATTCACATGATACACAATAAAGATTAAGAAGTAAATATTTATTTATTTATTTCTATCAGCAAATTAATATGTTTTCCTTTTAATACTAGTAAGAATTTATTCAATCATTAGCAATTATAAATACGATATCCTTGGCATTTATAATACTGTAACTTTTCCATTTTCAATAACTAAGCAAATTAGCACTAAAACAAGAATTTGCAGACTATTTTTCTTCCTTAATAAGAATAGAAAATAAGTCACACATTTTTGATTAAACTTTATACTATATAAAATGACTTTTTAGTTTGTTTACTTTATCTTTTCATGCTTTTCTTCAAAATTATTTCTAATTATATTTTATGAAGATTATAATTTATAAGCAAACATATTTTTATTCTTTATTATAAAGAGTGTGAAAAAACATTTTCCCTTTTCTTTGCCAATCTAATTAATTCATGCATCATTTTTAAATATGAAAACTGGCTAACATCAATAAAATAAAAGCAATTGCTTACATTTTCTGGATTAGTCCTTAGTTTGAAGTAGTATTTGTTGAGACAAATAATTATCCATATGGCTCTCATTTTCTTTTCTCCAGTATGAATCTCAGAAACTATAAATTGATGGAAAATAGTGATGAATGAATACAAGGGGTAAAGTTTCTTATTCCATGTTTTTAAACAAACAATATCTTGTAATCTTGTTCAAGTAGATTTCAATTTTACCAATTTTTCAGCTGTTGCTTCATTTTATAGGTATAGATATTGAAGTTCTTTTTATTCTGATTTTCTTTCTTGATATCCCCCCCCCCTACAAACTGTTAAATTATTTATATCTTGTATTACATTGCATTGTGGTACTAAATGGACCAATAACTGAACAGTGTGAATAAATTAATATTTCTCCCTCTAGTGATAACTAATTAGACTGTTTCATATCAATTTAAATTGCAATACAATAAATTTGAAGATTGTTTACAAAATTTAGAAGAATTATAAATTGTTTTCTTGTAATTATTGTTTAATAATAATAATAATAATAATAATAATAATAATAATAATAATTTTATTTATTTATTTATTTATTCATTCATTATGAAGCAAACAATAAATGTATAATACAGTGAGATAAATTCCATACAAGAAAAACCTTGTGTGAGGAATTTAAATGTAACAACTAAAAACACTAATAAAATACAAAAAAAAAAAAGTATAAATATAACAAAATATTAAAATCACACAGATATTGCATTTGGCAATTCAATCACAGTAGTAAATAATTACATCATAACATATAATATAAAACAAAAAAATAAAATAAAACTAATGCTTAGCATAATATAACCACTGCCATAAATGCTTTTTAAAAATCAAATAAGATAGTGTTCATTAAATTCACAGAACAATCTCTTATAAATACATATTAAATAATTTAGGACCATTGTAACTAAATTGCTTCCTACTGAATGTTTTAAGAAAATGAGGTAAAGCTAACTGATATTTAGTAGATAAACGAGTATTTACTAAAAAACACTAATAAAATACAAAAAAAAAGTATAAATATAACATAAAATATTAAAATTATACAGATATTACATTTGGAAATTCAATAACAGTAGTAAATAATTACAACATAACATACAGTATAAACAAAAATAAAATAAACAAAATAAAACTAATGCTTAGCATAATATAACCAGTGCCATAAATGCTTTTTAAAAATCAAATAACTAGTGCTCATTAAATTCACAGAACAATCTCTTATAAACATATTAAATAATTTAGGACCATTATAACTAAATTGTTTCCTACTAGATGTTTTAAGAAAATTAGGTAAAGCTAGCTGATATTTAGTAGATAAACGAGTATTTACAACAGAAGATTTAGTATCCAAATGAAGTTTCCTATAATAAATATCAAGAATCACTCTATATTTATACAAATGGAAAACATCTAGTATATTAAAAGTGGCATAAATATCTTTAACAGATGTGGCACGTGATCTACCAAAAATGTTACGCATTGTATAATTCTGTAAAACAGACAATGTAGTC